>CM045998.1:2935186-3445186 GCA_025175895.1 Wurfbainia villosa | reverse complement strand
ACTGGATGACAACTTATCAAAATCTACAACTAGTTTTGGAGTAAGAAAACACATAAACATACAAACGAAATTAATTTAGATGCTTTGAGAGAAAAATTGACTAAAATTTAATGCAATTTCAAGAAATTTTTGCATGTTGACTGTTCGATGACTAATGAATGATAAAAAAATTAAGCTGAGTGTGGAACAATTTCAGGATAACCATTTAGTAAGTTCTTCATTTTGAAACTAGTTCTCAGAATTGGTTAAAAAAGTGAGGTTGATAGAAAATGTCAATCAAAGCAAATAATACACTGCTGATGCCAAATACATGGTTTCTTAAAACATTTTTAGTTCCTGGAGAGCAAGTAGGACACCCAACCATCCAAACCATCATCAGAAAATGAGAATTTTATGGATAAATCATCTGTCAGCGCACTGCACCCCATTAAATAAACGAAGAAAATAACATGTCCTATGCCCAAAATATTATTTAGGCTCATCCACACTCACATTCATCAAAGAAATAAGAGAATACAAGTGAGTTGAATTGACAGAGTAAACTTCATAGTGCACATAAGTTAACTCATGAATACTCCAACAACATATAACTTTCCCTACCTCACAAACTAAATTCCCTGCATAAATCCCCATTTATGATGGCATCCTCATAACGCAGGAATTTAATATTTGCTATTCCAAATCTGAAGTACCTATGATTTATTTATCAATCATTCAAACTGATCGATGTTTCAACTAGAGGAACTCACCTATACCATCTCAATTGTCTTCTCACATGATGTTCGAAATAGGTCAATTCAAAACCAAGTAAATTTTACAAAGTTAAATACTGGTCAACAAGGCAGTAGCTGAACTTAGATATTACACTGACGAGCTATTTTTGATAACTTATAATCACTCAATAACCTAGCAATTTTACAACCTCTGAGAATTCAGATTACCCAAAGACAGCCTCACGATACCCTGACTTTACCTTAACAATACAAAACCCGACAAAATAGATCATCGAAATCCATGGATCAACATATCCACCACTCAAACATCACCCAAAAAGAAAAAACAAACCACCAAAAACTAGAGAGAAACAAGGGAGGGACCTTTTCATCGCAGGGATGGCACAGGGAATAGAACAGGACAGCCGGACCGCTCTCGCAGAGATGGAAACCTAGCGATCGAGGGCCACGGAGGGCGCCATGGCGAAGAGAATGTTGAGATGGAGAGATGAGGAAATCTAGCGAAGAGATCCAACAAAGATAAGAAGGGCAAACACAAAACAAATCCGGATCTCGTGAAGTGGAACAAAAAAAATCCAGATCCCCGTCCAGATCGACTAGTCGACAAATAACAAAGCGTATCACCTTGTGGAAATCGCGGGGAGCGACGCCGTGGAGGTAGACGGCGCGGCAGGAGGGCAAGACGAGCAGAAGTGCTAGGAGGAGAGACGCACCGAACTCGCCTCTCACCTTCGCCATTGCAAGAGACGGGGAGGAAGGACCTACGGTATAGATCGAGATTGAGTGGCGCTCCCGGAGAAGACGACTTTATTGAAGAGATCCAGCAAAGATAACAAGCGCAAACACAAAACAAATCTAGATCTCGTGAAATCGTACAAAAATAATCCAGATCGACTAGTTGACCAAATAACAAAGCATATCACCTTGTGGAAATCGCAGGGAGCGACGCCGGGGAGATAGAAGGCGCGACAGGAGGGCAAGATGGGCAGGAGTGCTGGAGAGACACGGCGAACTCGCCTCTCACCTTTGCAATTGCAAGAAAGGAGAAAGGAGCTGCAGTATAGGCGACCGAGTTCGGTTAGGTTCCTCCGCGAGAGCAGCAGAGGAATTTTATAGGGATCGAGTTGGGACTGCGTTTCCCAAGTAGAGTGATCGTCGATTTTCTTTTTTAAGTTTTTTAATTTTTTTATTACCGGGCCCGCGAACAAAAACTTTTGCCGCGTCAATAGTATTTTTTTTTTCAAATTTAACATGCGGTCACGTGTTAATCGCGTGGTCGCTGTGGACTTTTAATTTTATTCTATAAAAAATATAGCCTATTTACTATTTGAATATTTCACTATATCAAAAAAAAAAAAATTATATTTGTGTTGATTTACGTTTTCATCAATTATTTATTTTTTGTGTTTTTGATATGAACCTTTTATCTATCTTGTATAGATTAATATCAATTTATTATCAATCTCTGAGTTAACGCTCTGGAATTTCATACGCTAATTAATTGAATTATTAATCTAAAAATAATAATATATGATACAGAAAATAGGTGAGATAATAAAAAAACAAATTAAATAAGTGGAGTTTATCATTTTAATTACCAAAAATATTTAAAGCAAATACAACAAAAAAAAAAACCTCATGGAAAATATTCTAAAAAAAATAGATATATCTGAGTCAGGAAGGAACAACTCAGAAGACTAACAAAGTATTGAGTCAATAAGGAGGCGACTCGAGAAGTTGAGGTGAAGACACAACTCGAAAAATAGACAGGGTGTCGAGTTAAAGACGAATTAATTCATGAGGCCAACGGAGAGCCAAATTAGAGAAATGAATAATAAGTTAGTTAATGTGAGACCTTATAAAATATTCACTTGAAGGTTTGTTAGAGTTCATTTATACACGTCATCATCTTTAGTTACAGATTGAAGATGTCTCATAGGCTCCACAATAGATTCCTTGTATAGTAATTCTCTAACAGTTTAATAGCATCATCATCCCGCTCACGCATGGCTTTTCACATTGACGGTCACCCTTGTAATTTGTTATGTAATAGCTTGCCCTAAAATATTACGGAGGAGTGTGTTGATGCAGGAAGCATTACTTCTATGTTTTGATATATGAGCAAGGTTTAAAGTTAGGATAATCTTGTGATTTGTTATATGTGTTAAGTATGCATATTTAACGGAAAATCCCTAGCAAGGTGTGTTGACTGTATACTAGGCAAGAGTCTTGATAGATCATGAGGACCGGACAATAGGCATGAAGTCTAGATGGGTGAAGTGGACCGGATATTTGACAGAAGATCGAGTGGGTCAAGAAGACCGGACAACCCGCATAAAGCCTAACTTAGTCAGGGAGACCGAACAACAAGCATGAAGCCCTAGTGGGGTAGATCGGATGTCAAACAAGGTAAGTTCGGTTGGACAGTCAGTAGGTAAGCCTCAAGAGAAGAGGTGAAGTCGAGTCCTCAGGTGAGGACAAAGCTAGGCATTGATCAGATGAAGGGTCTGTGTTGGACTCAGAAGTCGAGATCAAACAATATTACTATTGAAAAATAATATTATATTTTGTTTTGTGCTAATCTAGTTTTTCAAGTATTCAGATGACTTGATAGAGTTCAGGCGCCTCCGACCCAGCCGACTGGACCAGATTCAGGCGATTGGACCAGATTCAGGCGACTGGATACTGAGATGGCAAGAGGAGCTGTGGATCGATTGGAGAACATGCAACTGAGATGGTAGGTATTTCAATTGACTGGACAGAGTCCAAGCGATTGGGATAGGAAAATACCAAAATTGCAAACGATTGGAACCAGCTGACATGGAGTTGACTGGAAAGCTAAGAATAGCAAATCGATGGCTAATTTAGAGTCAATAGGAGGGCGTTCCAGTCGACTAGAAATGGATTATAAAAGAAATAGAGGGTCAGTTCTGAATTAATTATTCTGTTCATTCCTCAAAGTGTTGCATCTTCGTTCATCTACAAAAGCTCCTACTCACCATCCCAACACTCCGTCAACACTTCAAGCTCATCATCTAAACCTAAGTGTCGGTATACCTTATTTCTTTGTGCATTTATTTTGTACTTCATTTCTAAGAGAATGTGTGCACCTCTCCCTTATTTCGTGTAAATGAACCATCTCTGAGTTCGAAAGATTTCAAATTAGAGAGTATTTAGTGGATTGCCCAACGAGGTAATCCTAGAAAGGGTTACCAGCCTTGGATAGCAATCCAGCTCGAATTATGAACCCAGTAAAAAGCTTGTGTACTTGTATTTATTTCAACTGTGTTACTTTGTGTTTAAAATATAAAAAGTTTTTTAAAATTAAGAAACAATTTTTTGTAAACAATAAGATTCACCCCCCTCTCTCGGTCGTAATGATCTCAACAATTGGTATTA
Source organism: Wurfbainia villosa (assembly GCA_025175895.1). NCBI lineage: Eukaryota > Viridiplantae > Streptophyta > Magnoliopsida > Zingiberales > Zingiberaceae > Wurfbainia > Wurfbainia villosa. The sequence goes on along the minus strand of CM045998.1, from coordinate 3,441,053 downwards.
GTACGAGGGCACTCCGATTTTAGTGTAGCCACCAAGAGAGCGGTAAAATTTTCTTTGCATTTATCATTTCTGTTATAGTTTATATTTTTTACATTAGTTTACAGTTTTCCCAATTTTTAGTATATTAAAAATGTCGCATCTAGAGGGTTATAATATTGTTTGCCCTACTCTCTTTAACGGAGAGGACTTTAACTATTGGAAGGAACGAATGGAGTGCTTTTTAAAACCCAATCTAGATGTTTGGTTTTCCATTAGGAAATGTTTAGTGGCTACGGTAGATGACTCGGTAGAGTTGTTAGATCTAGAGAAATTGACCTTAGAAAATAGGAGAAAAGCTTAAGTCGATTACAAGACACTTAGCACCTTGTAATGCAGACTTATGAAAGAAGAGCTCAATAGAGTCGGGTCATTTGAAAAGTCGAAAGAGTTGTGGGAAAAATTAATTGAATAGCTTGAACAGGCTAACTGTTGATGCAGGAAGCATCACTCTTATGTTTTGATATATGATTAAGGTTTAAAGTTAGGATAATCTTGTGATTTGATATCTGTGTTAAGTGTACAGACTTAACAAAAAAAGTCCTAGTAAGTCATGTTGACCGGATACTAGGCAAGAATTTTGATATATCAGGAGGACCGGACATCATATATGAAGTCTAGATGGGTCGAGTGGATCGAACATCTGGCAAAATATCGCCTAGGTTAGAGAGACCCAAAGCGATGTGAAGCCCATGGGTCGTGAGATCGCATAACCGCATAAATTCCTGATGGGTCAAATCAAATGTTAAGTAAGGGTCTGGCTGGACATCCATTAGGTAAGCCTCGAATGAATAGTTAATACCAAGTCCTCAATTGAGGGATAAGGAAGGTGTCAATCCGACGGAGGGATAAGGAAGGTAGTTGGCAAACATACTTTGCTCATACTACTAACTCCAAACCAAATATCATTCATGTGGGCCAAGATCCATATTATATTTCGTCTTGAGTTAGCTTTGACTAGTATAATTTAGTTAGGCAACTCTTTACCAATTGCATCATATGCAACTCTTGGATATTTTGGTGAACAAGACTATTTTTACCCAACCATACGGGAGATGCCTCTAAGTCCTCAATCCAATTGAGATAACTTAGTTAAGTTACACCCAAAGTTCAATATCGGGACATCACAATTGTCCACTCGCACTCTACCAAAGTAAAATGTGTCATTTTGTTTTGGCAAACCCAACAACAAATGATCGAGGTAGTTTATGAGTACCAAATTTTGGTAGGCATATCGAGTCGACTTAATTATGTATCTTTACGTTCTCAATCCAATTGAGATAACATAGTTGATCAAGTTGAATCCAAAGTTTAATAATCAGACATCACCATTGTCTAATCGCACTCTACCAAAATAAATTGAGTTACTTTGCTTTAGCAAATCCAACTACAATTGATCGAGGTAGTAGTAAGTATGAAACTTTGGTAAGCATACTGTATCGACTTAATTTTGATAAACTTATCATCTAAGCATGCATCACATACACACATGACATATATCAACATATAAGCAAAAAAACCATGACATGGTTATGACCCATATTCTACGATCCTCTTAAGCCAATGAGAATATCGAATGGTCAACCTAAGGATAGCATCTTCTCCAAGTGCTTCCTTTGCTCATCATATGTCGTCACCATCCTTCTTGTAACTTCATCCTCCAATGGACTTTCCACTCATCATTTTGTACATTACAAAATAAGAATATTCGAGTTACATTCGAGTCTAGATCTATTTTACAACTAGAAAAATAGAGAGAGAGGCATGACACATAGGTCGTATTATGAGTTACAATACCCACATACACATCACGACATGCAGGCCGTATTATGAATTACAACATGATCCAACCTCATTGGGGTAAAGGGTCATAACCATGCACCATGCCAACCAACACACAACAAATAGATCTAGGACATAAGCAATGAGCAGCATCTAGCAATGCATCATTGCTATCCAATTTACGAGAAAGTCGAGATCTGACCTAACCTTTCCGTGACTACTATAATGTATGACTTTGTCCTTCTATCCTCGATATCTAGATTGATCAATGAGACACAAACTGTGTCATCCTCTTATCAATCTTTGTGTTTCTTGATCTCCAAATAGACTCACTCAACCAAATGAGCTCAATATCTCATATTGACTCATTTGAGCATGGTCATGTATTTCGTAGTCCTACTCTATCAAGAGGCCTAAAGATATCATTCTCGTCATATGAGAGAGAGAGATCTCATCTACATCACTCACATCCCTCCGCATAATTTGTTATATACCCAATGATCACCTTTATAGTCCATCTTGTTACGGGTGACGTTTGACGATACCAAAATACATAACTCCCTTTATAGGGAACCGTAGTCAGGTCTAAGGACTATTCATACTAATAGTCATATGAAAAAGTTTATAACAATCATATAACGACCCATGAAACTTTCTCATGACGGGTCAATTCAGTATATATTCTCTAATATATACTCATGTGTCAACGTGATATCACATATCCATGACTTGTGAAATCAAGTCATTAATTGATCTACATGCCAGTCTCATTGCATTAATACTGCTCTTGTATATTAATGTTTGACTAGGAATATTCAATAATAGTGTCTTCTACAACCTCTCACAATCAATTTTACCAATTGATATGTTGTAGATAAGAATCTACTTTCTAGGATATTATTATATTTATTCGGCTGGCACAAGCATAAAGTAAATATAATAATAAAACTTTGCCTTTATAATTAATAAAATATGATACATAAGTCCCTAGTCAATCATCACATATTTAGCTTTGGGGCTTACTACTAACATCCCCCTGGTCCTCCCGTCTCACTGGCACTACTGGCAAAGGATACTGATACGCCCCCCTCCCCCCGTTGGTACTTCTCCAAGCAATATTTCAGTTTCTTGGGGGTCATGCAGAGGAATATGAGAATGTCCTTCAAGTGGTGGCTCCCTTTGAAAAGGCTCACCGGAATGGGATGAAGATATCTCATTCTCTTCCTTTCCCTCACCAAAGCTTTAGATACCACTGTGTCCACCAGAGTCTTTAACTTAGACGACAACAAAGTGATGAGGGTTCCCTCCGTTGAAGAAGCTACAAGAGAAAGAATTTCTTGTAGATGCATCTCAACGTCTTGTTCAGCCAAAATAGTTCCCACAAACGGCGCCAACTGATGTTGCATAGATTTTTTGCATCTTCTAAATGGAGGTGTACGTTGAAGAGGATTGGAGTTCTCTCCGATCGCAACAGTAAATAAAAGAATGATGACAAGTGATTTAACGTAGTTCGAAATTCAGATTCCTACTCCACAGATGAACTCTAGAGTGAGCTCCGACACTAGACACATTTACTATAATTCCTCCTTTTTATAAGTATTTCTGGAGATGGAGAAATCTATTACAGATAAGAGCTCATACAAAATAAAGAAAATGATATACAGGTAGTTCTCCCTCAACTTTGCCCCACCGGTGATAGTCTTTTTCCTTGCCCGTTCACCTTATGATCCTCCTTCCAATCAGTATCCTCGGATGAAGAAGAAATAGAAGAAGCACGTCGGCGTTTTTCCCTCTCCTTTGAAGCAGCGAATCTTGATAGAGAAAACTGATGAGCGAGCGAGCCCCCTCCTCCTTCCGCCTTTCTTTTTTTATATTTGCTGCTCATGAGGCCAGCTATCGTATAACAAACCGTCCGGATCACCGTCCACGTGGAGGGTCATGCAGATTCAAGGAATCATATTATTATGTCGTTAGCGAGTATACGTTATCAAAAGCCTTATGTGGGGCCCCATGAGATGCCTTGGCTGGTTATAAGATATAATAAACTTTCTACGTAATGTGGGGTCCTCCTTTTCCTTCATTTTACCTATGTATCATTCCTTTAATCAATCATTCTTACTATTGACTCGATCCTTTTCTACGAGTCATTATTTTTCTAGTTCCGCTCATTTCCCCGAGTCACTATTCGACGTCATTCTAGTCATCTAGCCGATATGCTTATAACTCAACTCGGCTTCCCGAGTTGCAATCTCCTCAGCTCGGCTTAACCTTCCAAGCTAAGTCCTGTTTGACTCGGGTATATATCCCAAGCTACAGTTTTATTCATCTAATCATACCTTCCAAATCTCATCCCTTTATTCTTTCTTCTTTTATTTCCTAAATTGAATTATAGCAGTATCATTAATTTATCACTGAGTTTAGCAACGATAAAAAAAAATGCGACTGTTTTTTTTCTAATCCATCACTATTTGCGGCACTATTTAATTTCTTTATTTATTGTAGGGATGGATTAATTAAATACTTCTTTCACTATGTTAATTAAAGTTTTCGGGGCCTTCCATACAGCTGGGCATCTTCCACTTCAATAAAATCAAATCCTCTAACTATATAGTCTATTGATCATATTTTGAACAAGTCCATGCTCAACGTCCTATTATTTTTTCTCAATCATCTATTGGAGTTAATCTAAATTGTTTTGATATTTTATCCTTTATGGTAATTCGACGTATCTAGTTTAAAATTCTCAGCTCTGATGCAATTTTTTTTTATTCACATGAGGTATCGGGCTTACGTCCATTAGTCCTCAAGTCCGATCGACTCGGCCCCACGAAGTTTTCCCACCGGTTGACGAGGATAAATCAGGGTGACGGATGACCCATCGCATGGGATGAGGGGCATCATGCACCACCACCCATACAGCGCACGTTGCTAAGGCGGAATCGACCCCAGAAAACTGTGATGGGTAAACTTTTTAACGTGACTGGCCCCACCGCCGAAGCGGCCCCTCATCAAAAACCCCCGAAGGGATTTTTGGAGGCACAGTACCACGATGTTGATAAGAGCAATGCTGGGGTGGCCGAGTAACTCAGTCAACAGCACCTACTGATGAATTGTCGCTGAGGAAGACTCGAACTCGGCACCTCTCACAACATATATCTCCACGCTTACCACTTGGGATAAGACGTTTCGGTTAAAACTGTGATGGATAAATTTTTTAACGTGACTGATCCCACCGCCAAAACGGCCCCTCATCAGAAACCCCCGAAGGGATTTTTGGAGGCACAGTACCACGATGTTGATAAGAGAACGCTGGGTCGGCCCAGTATCTCAGTCAACAACATCTACTGATGAATTGTCGCTGAAGAGAATTCGAACTTGACACCTCCCGCAATATATACCTCTACGCTTATCACTTAGGATAAGATGCTTCGGTAGCTTCCTAATAGGCCAACAATTTTCCTTTAATCCGAAGATATAGTTTACACACGCTCAGAAATTGACTTTTAAATAGTTTATTTTATTACTTCCTGTATGGAAAAGGAAAGGAAATTGTAAATAAAGATGGAGATTGAGAAACTTGATTACAATGCAACCATGGCGTTACAAGTTTAAATTAATTCATTATAAGATAACCAACCAAAATTGCAATAAGATCGCGTGGACTTTAAAAAAATCTTCCTTGCAAACTAAAAAATAGTTCAGCCCACCATATGACACCCGTGTTAAAACCCAGCACCATTCCTGCAACATTAAGAATGCTACGATTCCAACAAATTACTTCCAACGCATTTCAGACCCATTTCGTCAATGCAAAATTATTTAACACTGTGATCTAAGATACAAGTCGTTGGTTTAAAATTTATTGAATATTCTTGCTTGGAATGTGACAAGGCATATATGTTCTATGCTCTGGAATAATTTTTTTGGTCAACTACGTCATCTAAACCATAACGTAAAGAAAAGGCTTCTCAAGATATATATTGTCACTTCTTGTAATTCTTTATATGTGCTGCAAAGTCAATCAGCCAATCCATATTCAGCTGTCATTCTTGTTGGCTAAGCGAGTGGCTGATGGGCTTTAAATAATCATGCATGATAATTCATGCAAGATGTAATTGTATTGTTGTTTGTTGGTGCAATTGGATTAATTAGGCATGGGGAGTTTAAGATATATTGTTCTCCTATTTGGTTCATTGGGTTTGATCTTGTTCTCCACTTCGAATTCTTTGGATCCCTCCACTGCCATTCTTGTTAAAGTAGATCAAACTGGAAAGGGGGATTTCACAAGAATTCAGGATGCCATTAATGTTGTTCCCTCAAATAACACTGAGCCTGTCTTCCTGGAATTTATAGGTTCTTATATATTTACCAGTACTTGAAATTAAACATATACGTATACACACTGCACGCTAAATTTACTTGATGAAAAATTATATGCTAGATAGAAAGTAACAGTTCCAGCTGACAAACCCTTCATATCCCTAAGTGGCTCAAGTGCAATGTCCACCATTATAACGTATGATGAAGCTTGGATTTCTGTTGAATCTCCTACCGTCTCAATCTTAGCTTCAGATTTTGTGGGAAGATACCTCACAATCCAGGTACGAGCATTAGTTCCTGTTATATGTTTATATCAGCACATAATTTCTCAAATTAAATATATGCGGGCTTTTATAGTTTCATTTTTGTTTTAATATCTAAATTTTAATAGAACACATATGGTCAAGGTGGCCCGGCAGTAGCCCTACGAGTTGCCGGTGACCGAGTCGCATTCTACACTTGCAGCTTCATCAGCTTCCAGGACACCCTGCTCGATGACATAGGTAGGCACTACTAATCTACTATACCAACTGCTATATCGAAGGAGGTACCGACTTTATCTGTGGGAATGCCCGCTCTCTTTTCCGAGTTCAATTGAAGCTTTGTAAGATACGGTGTCGCAGTAGCTAGATCAACTTCAATAAATTTACAAATCTTTGAGATCAGAAATGTCACTTGCACTCTGTATTGGCGAACGGCGGAGCCTTCACGGCACAACGGCGGTCCAGCGCAGCGGAGTACACCGGGTATAGCTTCTCTAATTGCAAGCTCACCGGTGCCATCGGAGAAGGAACTGCAATCTTAGGTCGACCATGGGGAGCTTACTCTAGGGTAATCTTTAATTTAACATGCATGTCTGATGCGATTCAGCCTCAAGGTTGGAGCGATTGGAATAATCTAAATAATCAAATGTAAGTTGCCATAAAACTTTTTATCAGTAATGTATGTTTCAATCTTTTTAAATGGTATAATTGATATGTTGCAGTACTGCATATTATGGAGAATATAATAGCTATTGATCTCCGCATTTACATATATACCGTATATATTCTTTTGTCCATTGTTAATTATTAACTGTGTATATAAAAATTTATATTTTCGGGTAAGGAAATTCACCAGATTATGATGACTTCTTTTGTCTTCTCCTCGGACATCCGATTGATATATTGCATTCTGCTGGTGCTTCTGTTTTATCTTTTGTCTGAACCATTCATATTTAGAGTACGTATGTTTGTTGCATCTTTTCAATTCAGATTATCCATAAATCTGGCGATAGACCAAGTCAAATGTCCACATTGAAACGTTCTTAAATCAATATTAAAGCAAGTTTGGTCGATAAGTTGACTCACCAAGCCCTCCTGCGACAATGTCCATCAATTAAAATTCCCGCACGCCAACTAATTCAACTCATCAACTACGCTTGACCTTCCTTAATTACCCGCTCCGAATCCTTTGAAAAGCATCACATGCAACCACTCAATTAATCATCATCGCGTTCTTTAATTTAAAACTAAGGCCATGTCGAATGCTTCGGAGTACCTCTGGAGCAGGCGAGGCTACCGCCGCCTCTCTTCCCGGCAGCACTCCTTCGACTTGGTGGACAACGCTGAGACGACAGCGGCAATATAATGTTTCTCAATAATTTAAAACAACTATTTCTAAAAGAAAAGATGTTTCTTTGATATAAAAGACATGATATATAATTATATCATATGTTACTCACTTGCAGTATAATGATATTTATTCGATCAATAGAAGAAAAAAAAATTATTAGCTAACTTGTGTATAAATAACGTAAAGATATCTACAACTGCAGTTTTAATTTGAAGATTCATCAAACCTTTTTGATAGATGGAAAGTAAGCCAGAGATATTTGTGGTACTAAATTATTCTCTTTTTACATTTTGACACATGCTAAAACGCATTTTTCTTTGTAGATAATTGAATTGGTAGGTTTGATACAAAGAGAATTTAGAGAAGTGAGATGGAAAGAGAGAGAATAATAATTTTGGCCAGAAGATTTTTAGTAATTAAGGCTAGATACGTCAAGGACTATCACTCTATAAATTTCAACCCCAGCTTTTGGTTGGAAGTTGCAGATTTAATACCAATACACCAAACAACTATTGCTGGTATAATGCCAATTTTGAATGTAAATAAAAGCAGACAATCCATAATTTTGATATACACTCAAAGTTTATTTATTTATACAAGTCTCCATAATATATATCTATTCTATTTGTCTAGCTTGCTACCGACCTTCAAATGCAGTGATTGATAAGTTATTTATGGATAATGAATCATGATTGCTTTCAGAAGAATCAGTGTGACTTGGGCCTCGTATACCAACAAACCCTGGTTGTTGTGGCTGTGGTACAAATGCAATGTCAGTGCCCATCATTAATAATACTGTAGACATTGTAGGTCTATCTTCTGGATGCTCTTGGGCACATAAAAGTGCAATCTTTATATACTTTAATATTTCAGCCTTTGGAAAGGAATAACCAATGGATTCATCAACCAGTTTCAAACTTTTACCTTCTTTCCAAAAGTTCCAAGTCTATACAAATAATCAATAATTAGTATCATCGTGCAAGATATAGATTATAATGTTATTTCAATCATACACTTACATGTGCCAGAAGATTCAAATTGCGTGCAGAGTTATAAATTTCTCGATTTTTCTTCCCGCTTATGATTTCAAGAACTAAAACACCAAAACTATACACATCTGATTTAATAGAGAAAATTCCATCCATAGCATATTCAGGAGACATATATCCACTGCATTCATAGTAATAAAATGTTATTTTAAATTTAATAATTACGAACCATATTTAAATATTTCAAACATAAGTAATTGAGAAAGATATATGTAATAAAGCTATCTTTACATTATTTCTATTATACACAAGTTAGCTAATATTTGATAGATGAAAAAAGTTTTCTATTAATAGAATAAATATCATTATACTGCAGTGATTAACATATGATATAATTATATATCATGTCTGTGCATCTTCCAAAATATATATATATATAGTGAATATAGTTAACAAGTTCAAGTGCATGCTTTTTTGTTTATGTAGTTTGATAAGGTTGGTGGATAAGTAATAAATTAATAAAGTCAACATTTGTTTTAATTATAACTTAACTGAGGGAAAAAAAGATATAATGATAAATACATTATTCAAATTGAATATGTGACATTGACAGTGTTATTTGAAATATAGTCATTTAAAATTTAAGTATGTATAAAATAATAATAAAAAGTAGGGTCAGTACTTACTATGTCCCAACAATTCTCTTAGTATTTATTTCTGCTCCGTCTTCTTTAAAAATTCTCGCCATGCCAAAATCAGATATTTTAGGATTCATGTCCTCGTCAAGAAGGATGTTACTTGCTTTCAAATCTCTATGAATAATTTTAAGTCTAGAATCTTCGTGAAGGTACAAAAGGCCACGAGCAATCCCAATTATGATGTTGTGTCGTGCTTGCCAATTCAACAATGCACCTTTAACTTTATCTACAAAAATAAAGTTGTATTGATTAGATAGCGACACGATAAATTTAAAAAAAAAAAGTGAAAAAATCTATAATTAATGTGGAAATAAAGAAAGCTATTAAAAGAGTGCTTTATGTGCATATGGTGTAACCAAAGTTTTAAGTACCAAAATATAACAAATTTCACATTAAAAATCTACTCGGATGAAATGTTATCTAAGTTTTATTAGCATAAACTAACCAAATATGAAGGAGTGCAAGCTTCCATTCTGCATATACTCGTAGATCAAAATTCTCTCTTCTTCCTGAATGCAATAACCAATTAGACGAACGAGATTCCGATGCTGCAATTTTGCGATCAATGTTATCTCATTTTTGAACTCGTCTAAACCTTGCACTGAGTTCCTTGATAGTCTCTTCACAGCCACTTCGATTTGTTCCTCCCCTAATTTGCCCTGCAAAGTCATAACTAGAATTCTTCATCAATTCATATATATATACTTCGCTTGCTCAACTATCATTTCCAATTTAGTACCTTATAAACCGAACCAAATCCACCTTCGCCAAGCTTGTTTATGACAGAGAAGTTATCTGTGGCGTTTGCAATCGCATCAATGCTAAATAAAGGTATCTCCGAGTTATTTGCTTCGGTTCCTTCACCACCATGTTGTCGGCCGGCCAAGGAAATATTATGTGACATGCCTGCTAAATCTCACAACTCGATTATTAAAAATTTTATTCGCTTCCTAAATAAAACAAAATGAAAGCCGATTACCAAGTGTCCTTGTAGCTTCACTTTCCCCCCTCTTCCACATACAGTAAAAAACAAGAGCGAGGGACAAAGTTGCAAAGACAGAGAGAACGATAATAACCACAGTGAAGGAGTCGTTCCTGGACCCTGACCCTGCAACATTGTTGTAGCCATTTCTATATAATTAAGAAAACTACTATAAAAGAATAAGAAATTCCTAAAAAGTTTTCAAATCTTAATGTTGACTTTCAATTTCATGCATGTAAATCAATTCTATATTTCAATTTAAAAATCATTAGATATTCACATAACTTTTTGGGAATTGTGATATTTTAAAGCAATTTTATATTAAAAATTGTTAAGAATTTCATAAGCCAAATATAAAGGCAGCAATTTATATGAAAATGTAATAAAATTTGTAATCTAACTACGACAACAATTTATTTTTATCTGATTAAGAATTGAACAATTTTAGAATAATTTTTTAAAGGAAATGTGTCATTCTAGATTAATCAGATATTTTTTTCTTAAATAAGATAACGTTCAAGTATTGAAATTTTTCATGCCATTTGGATTGGCACACATACAATTAAAAAAAAACTTAAATTTATGTCAATAAGATTTTAACTTTATTAGGTAATTAAAAAATTTTAAAATTAAATTCAAATATGAATGGTCCACAATTAAGCTAATATATATGTGGTCGTTGCTCGCACAACCGTTCTCTCTCCTCTTTTGTCAAAGTCCACAGTGGACTTTGACAAAAGGGTAAGAAAGACAAATCTTATAATTCACTCGTGGCAAATCTGTCACGACCAACTCGGTTTATAATTCACGCTCCTTGATTAATTCTCCACTCAAGTACCAATCACTTTTAACGGACCCACTCTCTTCAAAAACACGTGGTGTAATGGAAGTCACCGTCAACGTCAACGACACTAGGGCTAGCTTGGTCGACTCAAATGGCTCCCGGTCAATGTTTTGTAAAGTGGGTTGGAGAACGAACCGATCCAGAAGACCACGTGATTCACCGCTCGATCGAATCGGTGGAGCAAGTGGTTTAACAGATGTTCTAATTAATTAAATAAATTAGAGTAATTTACCAGGCTAGAGAGCACGTACCGAGATCAGCGGCGGCGAGCCGGACATAGAGCTCCTGACCTCGGCTGCCATATGCCCGTAGATCAGTGAGATTTCCGGTCCACATGATGCACCCACTCCCGCTCCCGCTGATGTTTGCCTGCGCGTACGCCGTGCACGAGCAGTTGCTCAAACACCGCACCCGGCACTGCTCCGCACTCACCGTCGTGCTCCAATCCACCGTCGACCTCGACGTGTCCGGAAGCTTCACTCCCCGAAGCAGAACAAACCCATCCGTCCCCTTCTTACAATCCAACGCAGTCTTCCTGGCGCAGCCGTCCATGTTGTAACTCAAGTCCCAGCTCGCCGGGTTAACTGGGCCGAACCCAGGCAGACACTCGCACTTCAGCGAGGCTCCGGCATCGCAGACGCCGTTTGGCCCGCACGGTGAGATTTCATCGCACCAATCGATGGGCACCACCCAGATGGGAGTCCACAACTGCTCATTCTCCAGCCACGACAATCGTCGAACCGCTCCCGACTGGTTCACTACCAACTGGGAGTGGGACACGACCCTTGGATCTACCATCTCGAACCAGTACACTACCTCCTGATCGTCGTCCTTGAAACGGAGAGACAACATGTTGTAGGACTGCATCTGTGGTACGCCGGTGAACCTCAGCCCATTCCACGGCCCCGCCCTCCACTTCGGTTGCTTTGTTCTCTGTTCGGCGGAGACGGACCACTCGAATATCTGCGGGTCGCCTTCCAAGTCGATGCCGAAGATGAAGTCGCCCGGCGCAGGGTCGACGGTGCTGGTCCATGACGAGAGCTGCCTGTTGAACCCGGTCGTCAGGTTCCACCCGAGCTTCATGCCGGGCAGCAGCGTATCCGTCGGGTAGTCGAAGCTCTGCCACGCAAAGCTGTTAGACTTGTCGTCGGTTGCTGATGTGACGACCAAGTTTCCGTTGTCGAGCAGTTGAACCATCGGATTTCGGACGGCTGCTGAAGAGGACGATGACCAGAGGACGGTGGAGTTCTCGTCGGTAACCGCAAGCGTTCCGTTTGCCAGCAGCTTCAGGCTTCCATGGAAGTTGGTGAGCGGTCGGAGGCGGTTGGCTACCCACACGACCGTGGTGGGGGAGATATTGTTGTACCATATACCGACGTAACGGTTGTTGGTGCCGGTGGGGGCGAAGAGGCCTAAGGCGAAGCTACCACCGGCGGAGATCAAGATGGTTCCATCGTCATCGAGAGGCCGTGTGCTGGTTAAGGTGTCATCGCCGATAGAAGGGCGGAGGAGAGTGATGATGAAAAGGCACAAAATGGTTGGGGTTGGGGCGGAAGTGAGTAATCTCATAGCTAAGGATGAAGAAGTTTTTTAATTACCACCAAGCTGCTCAAATAAGTTCTTGCCACATGAATTTGTAATCACAGTCGACGAATTGACTTAGAATCACAGTCAATGTTTTTATAGTGCTGGGCTGAGAATTTGTAATATAAAAAAATGCATCCTTATCCTATTCTACGATTATATTTTTATAATATTTTAATTCAAATACGGGATTCAATTGGGTTCTTTTTATAATATTTTGGCAATCTCATCAAATTTCTGAAGGGTGAGCTCCAAAATAAATTGTCATGATTCACTTACACCTGGTATAACGATCAGGCACATCTCTTCTATGTAGTAACGATGTGGGAAAGGTAGGATGCAATGATCTCTTATATATTTCTAATTAAATTTTTAGATGCGATGTATTTATAATTTTTTTAATGAGATAATAAATTTTAAAATACTTAACTATTAAATTGTACATTATGATTGTTTTTTATTTATCTTGATCGGTAAAATTTTTTCATAAAATTAAATTGATGACTAAAAAAAATAAAAATAAAAAATAAAAAAGCCACATCAAACCCATGTCATCGATTGTTAGCTAGGAAAACCAGATTATTCGATCCTTTTGGTTCTTTCTACCCTTGTTTATCTTGCATGAGGACGATTGATTCTGTATCCACTTAGTTTTTTATTTAAGTTGTCGAATTTAATTTAGTCCAATCTGATATTGGGAATAATCCTATTGTTGCTTATGAGTATAAATAAATTAAGGTTTGTTCAATTCGTTAAAATTTATAAATAAAAATTATAAAACGTTTGTGAACATTATTAATGTTCCCCACAGAGTCTGAATTATAATCATAAATAAAATTCTCATCAATATTATAATTAAATAAATAATTTTTCAGAATAAGTTTACTAACCAATTAAATAAATTTAAAGATATATATATATATATATATATAAAAGCTTAAGGTTTAAGGTTTAGAGTCAAATAATAAAACAAATTTAATTGAGAGTTTGATAAACCAAGTTAAAAATTAGTAAAGAAGAAATAAGTTAAATTTGAACCATTATTTCAATAATTCAATTCATTTTAGATTCTAATGTTGATGGTGAACTTATATATTATTATCCTAAGCATCCGATTATATCGTATTGATTCAAATCCGATTAAATTATCTATTTGATGGTTTACAGGTTTTGGTTATTAAATATGTGAATTTAATAGGCAGAACTCGTTAGTCCGAATCCGTTATATATGATGATGGATCGATAATGGATTTGATCCGATATCTATATATATGGTATGGTCCCTATAGGGGCTAGATATTCTGACAGATTTTCCGCTTCCTATCAGCTAGGAATTTACGATGATATCACCCTAAAATCCTACGAAAGATTTGTCCTTTTGCTTCTTCACGGGAATTTCAGATCGAATCTTACAAACGACAAACGATAGTTGTTCCACTGTAATCAGAGTCTATTTATGTTTATGTCATCATCTTTTATGCTTTTATTTGTTGTAAAATTTCGATAAGACTAGATCATATTTACTAATCATATTGTATCTATTCGGTTTAATGTATGCAAGTTTTAGATTCATGATATCCATTAATTAATATCATAGCGTGGTCGTTTTATCAATTTTTATAGCAGTAGGTTGTTGTTTTTGTTGTTTTTCATCGATTTTACATAAGATATGCATCTTTTATCGCAAAATAATGATTATTTGATGAAAATATAAGTAGAAAATTTAGTTTTATGCACTAGATCTAAGATTTTGAGTTTTTCCATGAAGAACACTAAAATCGACGGTGTTACCGTGCTGTCGTTCGTGGTGAAATCTTCATGTTTGACCTAGTAAAATCGCCCTGAGTCACCTATCAGTCAACTGATGTATTGTATCAGTCAACTGTTGCACTTAAAAAGTTGAATAGAATATTTTTGAGTCGACTATGACACTCAATTGGTTTGTCACCAATCGATTGATTTAAGGACAGTTGACTGGTTCGTGTGTAGAATGTTCCTATGGGTCAGTCGATTGATGCGTTTAAACCTGAGCACAGAAAGTATTTTAGTCGACTGAGCACTCAACTGGGGCACCAGTTGGCTACCATAAAATACTAGTCGATTGATGGAGTCAAGGTTAAGCACAGAAGAGTTACAAGTCGACTAGAGTAATCGACTGATTATATCAATCGATTGCTATCATACACCAGTCGATCGATGCTAATAAAATTGTCCAAAGAAGATTCTCTAGTCGACTAAGCCACTGGTCTATATCAGTCGACTATCATTAGTATAAGTTAACTGGTATTATTGTGGATGGAATTGAGTACATTTGATGTAGGAAATTTTCAGAGATTATAATTTTTCGCTCGGGATGAATTTTGAGATGTTCCAGATTTCATTTCGAAACTCATTCAGAGCTCTACGTTTGTTACTTGAGGTAAATCCACTATAACACCTTATCTCGAACCTTAAAAATGTCGTTTAGGGCTTTTTCAAAGGCTCCGAAGTTTTTAGTCTGGTATTAAGATTATTTTTCTATATTATTAGGTTGTACAAGTACAGTTAAGTTTACTAGATTTTCTAAAGTATCTATCTATGAAGATGATTCTATTTCAAATTAATATTATCACCAAAGTGAACACTATTAAGTAGATTTAGGACATACTATATAGATAGATATATGTCTATGCTAAATATAATTGACCCAAAGAAAAATTATGTTTATGTCATATATATATTTGGAATTGTTAAATATAAATATCAAATTCTATTGATCATGCGCACAGGGTATCTGACCAAAGGAAAGCATTTTTGTATGATAGATTAAAGGATTTGTAAATCATAGACTCGGACAGATATAGCTTATATATATAAAGGATAATCTTATTATGTGCATCGCCTATCGTTGGCCCAAAAGAAGGCACGCGATGTGGCTAATGAAGGTTATCATGAGCTATAATTTAGAAAGTACACTAATAAATTACATTAGAGTCCAAAGACTAAGTGTAATGTTTTATTTGGTATCTTATTGTTTGCCCATACATATTCATATATGCATATAATATGTGTTATTTGTTTATTATTATCTCTTTACATTCTTGCCATTATGTCTTATACTTTCTTTCTTATTCAGTAAACTCAATAAATACCTACTTAGGTAACATTCCTACACTCACTAGAACTAACTTTATCCAATGGAAATAAAATGTAATAATGGTCTTAGGATGTATGGGCTTAAACTATATATTGAGATATGATCGTCTTGTACCTCTAACTAATGCTAGTATGGTGGAGCAAAAGACTCAGTTTGAACAGTGGGAGCACTCGAATCATAGGAGTCTAAGCATTATGAAGTTATCGATCTCAAAAATTATTAGAGGCTCTATAACTAAGCAAGAGAATGCCAAAGTTTTTCTGAGTCAATTAGTAAATTGATTCACTTCAAGTGAAAAGGTCAAAATAAGCACACTCTTGTCAAAATTTATTACTATGAGATATAAAGGAAAGGGAAACGTTAGAAAGTACATCATGAAAATGTCAAACATTGCCACAAGATTTAAAGCACTGAAGCTAGAAATGTCTAAAAGTATATTGGTGCATTTTATCTTATTATCTCTGCCTACACAGTTCATATCCTTCAAGATAAGTATAATACTCAGAAGGAGCAGTAGATATTAAATGAGCGTATAGTTCAATATGTGCAAGAAGAGAAGAGACTAGGTGGGAGACATCGAAGAGTGCTAACCTGACATCTAGTTCTCAGAATACCAACAGTAAAAAAAAGAGAAACAATGTCAAGGGAAAAACAAAGCAAGCTGCAAACACAGGGACATCTAATCAAAATGAGCAAAAGGAATAAGATAAGGTGACTACTTGTTACTTCTACAAGAAGAATGGTCATGTCAAGAAAGAATATCCTAAGTACGTCAATTGGCGTATTAAAAAAGGTAATTTGCTAAATTTATAAGTCAATTTTAGCTCCTATACATACAAACACTTGGTGGATAGATACTAATACACCTACTTACACTAGTATCTTCTCTATGCAGGATTGCCTCCTCTACAACCAATTGTTGCTCGATAGTGAAAGACACATCATTATTGAAAGCGAGAAGCAAGCTGGAGCAGTAGCATAAGTGTTTATTATTTTTTTTATGAGCCCCCAGAGCTCTCTCAGATGGCTAGCGTAGCCGTGTTAAGGTTCGAAAGGGCAAAGGGTCGATTCTTGGGATTGACAGTCAGGCTACCGATGACTCCGCATTTCTGCACAAGCCACCTAACCTCCTGATTTACCCCCCTCACATGTAGGGGCAACGGTGAGGGGCTGCTAATGTGGTAGTTCCACATTTTATTAAGTATTTTTTATTTTTATGTTTAGTTTAATGAACAATGTCAATTTGAATTACTGAAAGAGATTTATTTTTATTTTTTATTTGAACAAATAAAGTTGTCCTTATTCATTTAGAAATAAAAATTTTAGTATTTTCTAGAGTCAATGTCATTAGACTATAGTTTCTTAATTGATAAACTATAAAGTTCTGAAAACACTTATATGTCTATGAGCAATAAATTAATGCATAGTGAAAGTATGAAGCTGGACTATCAAAAATTCATTATGTGGTTAAGATACTTATCTAAATAATGCCTAGAAGAATTCTTGATTTCCTTGACATTGCAAACCATGATATCTGCATAAAGTATGTCAAAGGAAAATTGATTAATAAATTACTTTTGTGAGTATGGGATTGTAGCTTAATGCACCATGTCTGATATTCATTATCAAAATGGTGTGGTTGAGCAAATGATCTAAACCCTATAAGTTATAGTGTGAAGAAGATGGTTTACACTTCTTTGCCAAACTCTTTGTAGGATGAAACACTCATGGTTGCAATTACCTTGCAATAGGATTTTCTATAAGGCAGTGATCTAGACTCCATACATCTGAGGTTGTCCAGTTGCTAGCCCTTATAAGCCTAAAGAAGAAAACTAGACTTGAAGAATTGTGAGTTGTCATTTTGTATGATACTTTAATCCACCCCTTAATAGATTTTTTCTTTGTATGAAAAATGCTAAATTTATTTAAAATAATGGAAGAGTTAAGCTCATGAACATGTCATTTAAAGAGGAAATCCTACCAAGTGTACTTTAATTATAGCAAGTAAGGGTTTGATACCCTCTGCATAAGTTGTACATCTAGTTGGAATAGTACATTATAGCATCCAACCACCTTGAAAAAAAGTGTCACTAAGTAGATCTATCAGGGAAAAGAGAACCACAATTTTTGCGTGATTATGTTTATCTCTAGGAATATATATGAGTCTTCATATTGAGTTGAAAGATGATTCTTTATCTTTTCATAAAGTCAAATAGTATTCTAATCCTGAAAAGTGGATTGAAACTATGAACGATGAGATAAAGTACATGATGGACAATAGCATATGGGAGCTAGTCGAATTGTCTGAATGAGTGAAATCTATTAGTAGTAAATGAATATTTAAAATCTAATGGGACTCACTGGGGCAATGTCGAATTATATAAGACATGTCTTATAATTAAAGGGTTCACTCAGTAAATGGATATATATTACAAAGGAGACTTTTTCACCTGTGTCTGTGAAAGATTCCATAAGGGTAATCATGACACTTATAGTTCGTTATAATTTAAAGCTATACTAGATGAACATTAAGACTGTTTTCCTTAACGGTAACATTGAGGAATTAATGTATATAGTACTACCAAAAAAACTTTGGATCTAATGATTCAAAGCACCTAATAGGCAAACTAAATAAGTCCATTTATGGTTTAAAATTTGTTATTTCATTATTGATACCATAAATTTTGATCAGAAGGTTACCTCATTCAATTTTTAGAGGGAAACCTATCGATCAGTTAAAATATATCATACTAAGTGGAAATTACCTTTAAGCTCCAATTATAACGAGTCACATGTATGCACAGAAATGTATAAATTTAATTTTAATGTACATTATAGGAACGTTGGATAAAAGTACTATAAATAGAGTTATATGTTATTTGCAATAAATTATTTAAATACTCATACGGTGAAAATCTGATTGTCTAAAGGTGATTAAATATTAAAACTTTGTATTTTGATATATATCTAGACTGTAAGGGATTTACATCAAGATATATCTTCATATTGTTAGAAAAAGCTATCATTTAAAAAAGCTTCAAATAAACGTTGATAACCACCTCAATAATGAAGGATATATTAGTAAACTACTACAAAATATTCAATTATGGAGTACAATTGCAAAATTTATCACAAGATTAAAGATCATATGAGGTCTTGATGGTTATTTTAGATCAATTATGATAATATAGCTAACTGTAGAATTTTAGGTCAAAAATAATCATGGCATGTCAACTTCATTATGCATTGATATAAAATATCAAACGGTTAAAAGAAAGAGTTCAGACTGATCGAATATTGATAGAGCATATTCGGACAAACTATATTATCCATTATCAATGTGGGTTGAAAATGGAGTTTTTTATATGAATGAAGTACTCTAAGTGGGAGTCTGTATTACTTTATTATTCAAGATACTGTATAATTAAAACATATGTATATTTTTAATTTATTGTACACACTAAGATAGAAAGATACATGTATATTTTATCTTTGATATTCTGTATAAAGACATCAATTTACTAATGTGATTAATATATGGTGATTGTAAATATGACGTAAGACTCTATTTTGAGTCATAAGATTGTGGTCATGGTTTATTGACGCGGTTTAGCATATGTTGTTTGAAAAAGTGATCGAGAGTCCATTATGAGTCATAAGAATGACCAGTTGAGAATTGACATGTACATATTACATTTCATGCATTCTTATGTTACACATTCATATCTGATCTATGTTATTAATGATATTGATATTGTGATTACTAATGGATCCGACTATCGATTATATATAGAGTAGCCACAATCACTTTAGTCATATACCAATGAAATTGATGGACCAAATTGTTTTATGTTCAATATGGTATAATGAATTCAACTAAAGAATTTTGATCAAATATTATAACCTGGGAGATTATTGGTGGTGGACTTACATGTTATTATTGTAACCGTCTGATTGTATCATATTGATTTGAACCCAATTAAGTAATCTACTTAATGGTTTGTGAATTTCGATTATTGAATGTGGAGATTTAATGTGTAGAACTCATTAATCTGGATTAGTTATTGTAGATGGACTGATAAGGGATCTGATCCGATATTTTTATATAGGACATAGTCTCCATAAGGGGCTAGATATTTTACCAGACTCTTCGCTCCCTATCGAGAGTTTACGACGTCGCCATCCTAGAATCCTACGGAAGACCTCCCCTTTTGCTTCTTCACAGGAACTCTGAATTGAATTTTACAGACGACTAACGATGACTGTTTCATTGCAATCAGATTCTATTTATGTTAATGTAATAATTTTTTATGCTTTTATTTACTATAAAATTTTGATAAGACTAGATCTCAATTACGAATCATATTGTATTCAGTTTAATATATATATATATATATATATATATATATAAATTTTAGATTCATGATTTCCATCATCTATTTGATTTAGTTTGACTTTGATTATTTTATCAATTAAACTTAAATAAAGTAAAATTTAACGGTTTGTTTTGGATGTGAATATTTTTTTACTTTGAAGGTTGGGTGTGTTCTGTTATTTTTGATGCTGTGGATTGGATGCAGTTCATTTGCTGGGGAAATTTTGCAATCAACACCGAGCGACCGACCCCCGAACACGTGGGGTCGCCATCGCCATCATACCGGCAAACCGATCGAAATGCGATCGATTCATGATCAAAATCTTATACAATTGTGACTACCAACGATCGCAGTACTAACGGTCACAATCAGACGAATTCCGATCAAAATTAAATCGCTCGGTGACAATATCGAACGACTAGTGGTGCTCGGGCACGGTGCTCGAGCACAATGAGAAATAGAGTCATCGAGTAGAGAAGGTGCTCGACTATAATGGAAATTATTGTGCATTCCCATTAACATGTACAAGTCGGACAATATATTATTCTACACAATTCATTCGTAAATACACATGAACACTTTTATTATCTACTATCTAATCTCTTAGAACAGTGAATAGTGAAAGTGTTCATCGATACTCACGGATAAATTGTATAGAATAATATATATATTTTTCATTACTATGCAATGTCATTTAATTGGACGGTGAAGAAGTTGTGTGTGACATGTAGAATGTCGTTACTGTGCTTCTCCACCATCCAATCAAATGACATTGCAAAGTAACGAAGAATGCACTATACTTTCACCGTCTATTCTCTTCTCCAATAAACACTATAATCGTCGTCACCGTCCGATAAATCGGCCAACCAAATCATTATCGGTAGCCAGCACAACTGAATTAAAATATATATATATAATACAAACAAAAGTACCTGGTCTCAAAAAATAATGCACAAAATTTGCATGGCAATGTTTGAGCATAAGTCGAATTGTTTTGATAACTGGACAAACTTATTTAGGATGACTTGTGGTCGTTGGATGTGCATGCATGACTCCTGGGTGTCAACTGCAAAACTCCGCTGATAATTGATGCCATTGGATATCATGAATAGAACCTTCAAAAGCAATAAGGATTTTTATAAGAATCTTCTTTTTTCCACTGCCGACTTGATTCTACCGATGAACTCGTCAATCGTCATGGTTCCTAGTTCACCTCCAAACCTTGATCTTATAGTTACTGTGCGAGTCTTGACTTCTCTAGGCCCAATGACTGCCATCAGAGGCACTTTCTGCTTTTCTGCGTTCCTAATGAGTTTGGGTAGGCGCTCACCATGGCAAATCTCAGCTCGAATGCCTGTAGAACTGAGTCTTGAGACAATCTCAGTGCAGTACTGGACCTGAAATAATGTTGTGAGAGGACGGGTTAAGACAAGTTTTATAATGGTATATGCAAACAATCTAAGATCTACATACAAACTTACTTGGGCGCTTATCACAAATTCATGAACAGGCCGTGGAAAACAATACAAGAACTATGGACTAACAACTAATTAGAGGCAATTCAGGTTGTCAAATATCTCCATTCATACTGAGACTAAACTTGGGTCAGGGTCAAGTTTGTCTGGCCAAGGCAATAAAACCATCAAGCGTTTACTTAAATCTTGCTAACAAACTTTGGTATGAATCATAAAGCACACCTCTGTATCAGTTACAGGTAAAATTCGAGCTTGGATCGGGGCAATCCATAGTGGAAAGTCGCCAGCATAATGCTCTATAAGGACACCAAAAAATCTCTCAAGAGACCCAAGCACAGCCCTGTGGATCATAATAGGACGTCTCTTTTCAGCATTGGGGTCAACATATGATATGTCAAACTGCTCCGGCAGATTGAAATCAACCTGAACTAGCATCAGTTAACTCACATGCTCATTCAAAAGAGCCTTCAGAATTTGAATAAGAAATTTTCCAAATAACTTGCCTGCACTGTTGAGCATTGCCATTTCCTTCCAAGAGCGTCTTCAATCTTTAGATCAATCTTTGGACCATAGAAAGCACCACCACCTTCGTCAATCTGATAATGCCAACCTTTGTCATCAAGAGCATCCCTTAAGGCAGAAGTTGCTTTTTCCCATATATCATCGCTGCCCACAGATTTCTCTGGTCGAGTTGAAAGATTAACTTCATACTTTCTAAAACCAAATTGAAGCAGTATCTTCTCTGTCAAGTCAAGAACACCCCTGATCTCATGTTTAATTTGGTCATCCAAACAGAAAATGTGTGCATCATCCTACATGAAAACAAAGTTTGAATTCAAACCATTAACACAATCAAGGTTGTACAACAAATATACAGCGTGCTCTTGAAGTCATAATGAACTTATCCAGGGGTACCTGAGTAAACCCTCTCACCCGAAACAGCCCATGCAAGCTACCAGACAATTCATACCGGTATACTGTTCCCAACTCAGCAACTCTGATGGGAAGATCCCTGTATGATTGCAGTTTCCTTTTGTAAACCAATATGTGGTAAGGACAATTCATTGGCCTAAGTTGATAGAGTTCATCTTCTATGTTCATCTGATCATACATATTTTCTCTGTAAAATTCCAAATGGCCACTGATTTTCCATAGATCAACCTTAGCAACATGGGGAGTGTAAAGTAGCTCATAACCATGCTCCAGGTGGATTTTTTTCCATGTATCTTCAATAATGTGCCTAACCATGGCACCTTTTGGATGCCAAAACACCAACCCTCCACCTGCATCTTCCTGTCAAGGTAAGAGGAATATTTGACTATTCTTTATAGGCTCAGTAAACAGACTGAAATAAGCATCCACTGAAAGAGTATTTTGAAATTACTTTCAACAGTTTATTTATTTTCCACTTATCTACTGCAAAGATTGCATTTTATTATGATGACATGTATTCTATAAAAGGTCCTATAGAAGGCTACCATATGGGCATGTATCACGTAGCTATCATTAGAGTTAATGAAGATGTACCTGTATAGAAAACAGATCAAGATCCTGACCAAGACGCCTATGATCACGTCGCTTTGACTCTTCCTTTAAATGAAGGTAAGCTTTTAGCTGTTCTTCAGTTTCCCATGCAGTTCCATATATCCTTTGCAACATGGGTTTATTCTCATTACCACGCCAGTAGGCTCCAGCGACAGATTCCAGTTCAATAGCCTTTTTGTCTATATGTCCAGTGGAGTCCACATGGGGTCCAGCACAAAGATCCCACCATTCATTTCCTGCATGATGGACAGTTAGGTGAGGAAACAGCATTTACAAGATAAGCAAAAGTCAAAGTGCTGTTTATAAGCTGTCGTGGATGCTTATATTGTTTCTGTGTTGTTCATAATATCTGTTGGGAATATCATGCTTTTACAACCAAGTTAACAAAAAAAAATCCAAAATTACCTATATGATAAATCGTAATAGGCTCTTCCTTTATATTTTCCAATATTTCCAGCTTATAAGGCTCATCAAGAGCCATAATCCGTATCTTGGCCTCTTCTCTGGAAACTTCTTCTTTTATTAACGGCAGATTCCGACTAATAATTCGATCCTACAGATGATTCAAGATATGAATTCTGTACCCTGAAACAATAAACTAATGAATATGCTTGCGAAACTACAAGTCTACAACCTAAATTCAAAAAAAAAAACATTTAAACTCACCATTTCCTTCTTTATTCTCTTTAGGTCTCTATCAGCCAAAGGCTCCATATCAAAATCATAATAAAAGCCATTATCTATCCACGGACCTATGGTCACTTTAGAACCAGGGAAGAGCCTCTGAACAGCCATAGCCATGATATGTGCACACTGCAGAGAAATACAAAAACAATAACAGTTGTACCAATCTTGGTAGGACAACTGAGACCTTAAATTCTAGCTTGTAATTCTTAATACATCCATATAATGCAAAGATATAGTTCCAACACAGAAGCTGCATTTTTTAGTTAAAGTATTGCATCTTCAAGTTAAGTATTGATATTCCAAAACCACATCCGACACTGACATTCTGTATTGACATCCTCACACCCTCATATTCCTTTTGATCACATGTAAAAGTGCTTAGAAAAGATTGTGTTGGGCATTTAGATCCACACCTATATCAACTACTCGTACTCAAATCTGAGTGACATAATTGGCAAGCCACTAAACCGTTCATAGCAACTGAACAAAATAGAGATTTTTTTTTTTTTTGCAATATATTTTTATGGAAATGCACAATTCACCTCTGGCGAAGGGTCGATATCTCACTTCCAAACATTCTTAAAGTGAGGAATATAAATGTAAAAAATATGAAAGCTTTCTTTTAAATAACTAGGTCATTTTAAATAAGAAATATAAATCGTTTCACAAATGTTTCATCCTTGAAGTCTAAAACAAGCTATCCTTATTTTAACTCTTCCTATCTATAATGGCTGAAAACTAGAATATCCACTCTGCCCACAAATTTGTTCTCTATATTTTCTTGAGAATAACATTAATGAATCATAATCGCCTAATTTTATAAATTAAAAAAAAAAAAGGAAATGCCCTTGCAACATAAGAATCTATCTTTGTGATGGTTCCCGAGAGACAGTGACCACAAACTGGCAGAAAACGATTTTGATCTCTTTCGAGAAGTATAAAGAAACAAGAGGAATAGACGAGGGAGAGAAAGGCACCGTGTGGCGAATCCGTAGTAGTTTCTCGGATGACTCATTAGTTGGAAGGACGATCCTATGCTCCACTAAATCTTCCTCTCTTTTGACCTCGGAGGTCCCCTCCTTCACCTCGATCACCGCAGGAGGATCCGATTCCACTGCAGAGGATAGAAAAGAGGATGCAGCGGCGAGTCTGCGGCAACTACCCCTCAGCAAAGATTTGAAATGCTGAGGCGGCCTCCGAAGTGGAGTCGAGGGAAGGAACAAACTGGCGAGATGAGGAGAAAGGGAGCGGAGGCAAGGGTGGATGAGAGGAAAGGAGACTGCCGCCATGGCGCGGTCGAAGCTTACCTCTTCTTCCGCTCTCCGTGTTGCGCTCGGGGTCTCCTAATCCGATGCGTCTTGTGGTGTAAAATTTCCAACCTGTTCCTAAAATATTCTGATATTTTCATCATTTTTATTTATTTAAAAAATCTATTTAACAAAAGCGAAACTTTTATTTTTTTGCACTTTTAACTTTCATTGCTTTTTCAATATGCCCCTAAACTTGTTGTTTTATCAACAGGCCCCTAAACTTTCCAGACACTCGCTACACAAACATTTTCATAGTATCATCGTTGAAATACCTCGTAGAATTCTTGTTAACCTTAATGCCAGCCATAGAGCGTAGTCGGCCCAGCCATTTCCGATGCTCCTCCAACTACTGACCACTTGTAGGAGATGCAAAGCGAACCATCACGACCTGTATTTAAGACACTGTTTGTAAGGAGGGGAAGGGGAAGGGAGAGGGAGAAAGATTTGAATAAAATTATATGTGGCCATTGAAAGTGGGAGACAAAAAGACAATGCAATGGCGATATTTAAATGGTAAGCGAGTATGGAATTTGATCAAAAGAATCAAAATGGAACAAATTCGGCTAACTATGGTCCTCATGGTGTAACTATGGTGCTTCCATATACCACCCCTACTGGCGTGGTGCGTCAGTAAATCAATGGAGATATTTGTACAATGAACAAGGATCAATTTTGGAGACAGATCTAAACTCTTGCTCCAAACTCAGATGATCATCCATTGTCTTATCAATCATGCTCCGAATAAAATTTGTCCATAATTTACTTTTCAATTTTTATAGAATTGTAATAGAAAACCGTTAAACTGACAATTTCAATCTTTAAACAAAGGACGCCAAGCCCATGCAAAGAACTTAGTACTGTAATCCAGCCCAATGTTATTGATGGGCTTTGCAAGCATTATGAACAAAAATATTCTCCAGCCCAATGGGATTCATGGGCCTAAAAAAAATCGATTCTAAAAACCACATTCCTATCCTGCGTTATGAAAAAATGAAAAAAAATATATATATCTTTAAACATTGTGTGAAAAACTAACGTGAGTGGGATAAGATAAAAAATTTCCTTAACAAAACCAAATCAACGCATGAATATTACATTAAAGGCTAAATATTTTTTAGATTCTCAATGATTTTAATAATTATTTAATTAATTTCTTAACTTGACTTCATGCACCAAAAATATGTTATTAACTTTTCATTGTCGCATCATACAATCTTTTTTTTTTTGACAGAAATCCATAATCTACTTCATATAATAGTAAAAATAATTAGTGATAAAAGGTGACGTACATCTCCTACAAAGTATTTAATTTACTTAATTATTATAGCTTAAAATAACTTGGCAAAGCTGATACTCCACAATATACATAAGAGCTAAGAGAATATATAAGTTGAGTTGATTCAAGCTTGTTCGACCATTTATATTTGACTCGTGACATTGGTAAATCTTGAGACCAAATTAAAAAATTAGTCATCATGATGATATATAATATGTATGTCTCCTTCCTCAGGCGATCGAAACGTCACCCTCCTCTTGACCTGTCCACTGTTAACTGAATCTAACCCTTTGCCATGGCCATGCTTGCGTTCTTCATCATCCATCGCGAAACTATGTCTTGGCGTTGAAAGGTGTTCATAGACAAACAAGGAAGTCAATGAACGAATCTTTGGAATTTGCTTGCATGGTTGTGGGTCAAGACTAGGCGAAAAGAGAAGCCACTCCTCCAAGGTTGGTTTTGTCTCCTCCATTTCTTCTTTTTCATCTTCCTTTTTGTTCCTACGTGTCTTTAGACACCCAGGAAAAACTTGCTCTAGAATCGATGATGGTCGAGCCCTCGGTGCTGCTTCTTTTTCTTTCCATCTGCCGTCATGATTTGGAGGCAACAACGAACTTGTCGAATGCCGTAGAATACTACAACTTGAACCCATTGATCAGCTGTTGATGCAGTGTCTGCAAGCAAACTAAGATTCTAATAATTCCATGAATTAATAGGAGATGCACCACACAATAGAATGGCCAATATATACAAAGAGAGATGGCAGCAGTGGTGTATTTAAAACCTGAGAATCCAAGAAGTATGGTGTGTCAGCAAGCTATATAGTAACATTGTTATCATCCAATTTCACAAAGTCGGATGAGGTTCTCACAGCATAGGACAAATGAATCTTGTGTAGGCCAATGCACCAGGGACGTTGAAATATAAGTCTCTTGACACAACAATTTGGTTGTAATATAGCTGACAGTTGTGCAGATTAATTAAAAAACAAATTAAACGTGGATCTCCAATTCTTTAGATGAAATGGACATTATATATAACTTGTATCCAATTCTATTATGCAGTACCAAAACTAACTCATTTTCAATTTACAAACTCCTTTCTTATTTATCCAATTTGTTTTATTTTTTTTAATTCAATAATGTCTGTATCCTTGATATAGAGTCGCAGCTACTTTAAGATCAATATATCAATAACATAGAAGCGATGTAAGATTTCAATAGCTATTATCACAATTTTGATGTTTGGTAATTCAGACTCACAACAACTCAACGTCCAAAATGACATCGAAATAATGGCTACTTTATCGGATATTAATTTCTTGCATAAATTCTAAACGAAGATTGTTGGATCGACGGGCCTTATTTATAGGCGAGGAAATGAGACAGTTGAGCGCCGAGAAGAAGGATGGGAATAAAGCCCGGCCCAAATAATTGTTTTGTTTGCTGGGATTGAAATAATAATAATAATAAGATTATCATAACGACCTCATTTTAAAATTTTGATTCGGTTTTATCTAATTTTGTTTAGTTAAGTTATAAAAAGCATTCACATTGAAAAAAAAAATAGATTTGATATAATCTAGTTGAATTTTGAATCGAGTTACAATTACACAAATATATATTCTTAGCTGATTAATTAACTACCGGCTTATAATTAACTAAACTCAATGTGTGAATATTTGATGCAAAGATTGATCGACCGTCAAGCTCGTCGCCGATCGGGGCGGCTATCCCCACATTGACCGCTCTTCCTCTCATATAAATACTACCCTCCTTCCTTTCCCCTCCGCACTGCTTGCTTGTAGCTCTTGAATAAGGAGAGGGGCGAGGGGAAATTCGAGTGGTGTCGTCTTCTCTATCCCCTTTACCTCGCGTTAGAGGTAGAGAATTTGATAGTTATTGACGCACGAATTATCCTCTCCTCCGTAGCAAGCAGTGCAAACTTCAAAAGAAATTAAAAAAAAAATCTTAGGGTTTTGATCGATCTTTGATCTGATGGCGGCGGAAGGCTTAGAGAACATAAAAAACGAGACCGTCGATCTGGTAAATGAGTCAATGGATATCCTCAATTGAGTGAGTAAACTTACGGTGTTGGCGATTGATTTGGCTTTATCTATTTGAATGTGCAGGAGAGCATTCCAGTGGAGGAAGTGTTTGCACAGTTGAAATGTGGGAAGGGGGGACTCACGACGGCGGAAGGGGAGAAGCGTTTGCAGATCTTCGGATTCAATAAGCTCGAGGAGAAAAAGGTATTTAACTCTGAGATTTTCCATTTTTGTTTTGAATGAATACAAAAAATAGGGATGTTTGTTTTTTTGGGGGAAGAGTAATGATCAGTGATGATATTGCAGGAGAGCAAACTGCTCAAGTTCTTAGGATTCATGTGGAATCCGCTCTCCTGGGTGATGGAGCTGGCTGCTATTATGGCCATTGTGTTGGATAATGGAGGGGTAACCAAATTAAGATAAAGTTCATGATTTGATACATTAATTGCATAATCATCTCATCTCGTCTCCCCTGTTCTGACTTTTTGAATTCTGCTGTTGCTCATTAGCGATAAAAAATATATTAATAATTTGCAGGGCGAGGCGCCTGACTGGCAAGACTTCGTCGGAATCGTGGTTCTCCTCTTCATCAATTCCACCATCAGCTTCATCGAGGAGAACAACGCGGGCAATGCCGCCGCGGCGCTCATGGCCGGCCTTGCTCCTAAAACGAAGGTATTGAGGAACGGCAGATGGTCGGAGGAGGAGGCATCTATCCTCGTCCCTGGTGACATCATCAGTGTCAAACTAGGCGATATCATCCCGGCCGACGCCCGGCTTCTGGAGGGAGACCCTCTCAAGATCGACCAATCCGCCCTCACCGGGGAGTCCCTTCCCGTTACCAAACACCCCGGAGACGAGGTCTTCTCTGGTTCGACTTGCAAACAGGGGGAGATCGAGGCCGTGGTCATAGCCACCGGCGTCCACACCTTCTTTGGGAAGGCGGCCCACCTCGTCGACAGCACCAACAACGTCGGCCACTTCCAAAAGGTCCTGACCGCCATCGGCAACTTCTGCATCTGCTCCATTGCCCTCGGCATGCTCATCGAGATCGTCGTCATGTACCCGATCCAGCACCGCCGATACCGCGACGGCATCGACAACCTCCTCGTTCTCCTCATCGGAGGGATCCCTATCGCCATGCCCACCGTGCTTTCGGTCACCATGGCCATTGGTTCCCACCGCCTGTCCGAGCAGGGAGCCATCACCAAGCGCATGACCGCCATCGAGGAAATGGCCGGCATGGATGTGCTCTGCAGCGACAAGACCGGGACGCTCACGCTCAACAAGCTCACTGTCGACCAGAACCTGATCGAGGTGATGCCTCCACTGCAAAACCTTCACTTTCTTCCATAATCGGAGCATGATCGGGGATGTGATATTTGGTTTGTTTCAGGTGTTTGCTGACGGCGTGGATAAGGATATGGTGATCTTGTATGCCGCTAGGGCTTCCAGGGTGGAGAACCAAGATGCCATTGATGCTTCAATTGTTAACATGTTGGGCGATCCTAAGGAGGTACTGTGCTTCCTACTACGCCAAGGAAAACTACACAATCCACTAGCAAAAAATTATTATTATTATTTTTGTTTCTTCTAAATCTCTCTTTCTTTTTCCATCGCACTTCATCATCTTTGTGCTTGCAGGCACGTGCCGGGATCAACGAGGTCCATTTCCTGCCATTTAATCCGGTCGACAAGCGCACTGCGATCACCTACATCGATTCTGATGGCAAATGGCACAGATCAAGCAAGGGAGCACCTGAGCAAGTACGACACGAACTATTTCGTTTACACAAATCAGCGATCGATCAAACCTTTGTGATCTTCTCTAATTACTAACAATAATCGATTGTGTGTATCGAACGCATCAGATCATCGACCTTTGCCAACTGAAAGACGACGCAAAGAAGAAGGTCCACGGGGCGATCGACAGCTTCGCTGACCGCGGCCTTCGCTCTCTCGGCATTGCGAGGCAGGAGGTTCCCGAAGCGAGCAAGGAGAGCGCCGGTGGACCGTGGCAGTTCATGGGCCTCCTTCCGCTCTTCGACCCCCCGAGGCACGACAGCGCCGAGACTATTCGCCGAGCACTCAACCTCGGCGTCAACGTCAAGATGATCACCGGAGACCAGCTCGCCATCGGCAAGGAAACAGGTCGCAGGCTCGGCATGGGCACCAACATGTACCCCTCTTCCACCCTCCTCGGCGACAAGAACGCCGACGTCAGCGGGCTCAACATCGACGAACTCATAGAGAAGGCCGACGGCTTTGCCGGAGTCTTCCCCGGTAATTATATTGGGAATAACAATACTCGTGCTCGATTAGTTGATCAATCGATAGCAATTTGCGGCGTACAGAGCACAAGTATGAGATCGTGAAGAGATTGCAAGATAGGAAGCACATCTGCGGCATGACCGGTGACGGCGTTAATGATGCGCCAGCGCTGAAGAAGGCGGACATCGGGATCGCGGTGGCCGACGCCACAGACGCCGCCCGGAGCGCCTCCGACATCGTGCTGACGGAGCCAGGGCTGAGCGTGATCGTGAGCGCCGTGCTGACCAGCCGCGCCATCTTCCAGCGGATGAAAAACTACACCATCTACGCCGTCTCCATCACCATCCGCATCGTCCTAGGCTTCCTTCTCATCGCCCTCATCTGGCAGTTCGACTTCTCCCCCTTCATGGTCCTCATCATCGCCATCCTCAACGACGGCACCATCATGACCATCTCCAAGGACAGAGTCAAACCTTCGCCTCTACCCGATTCCTGGAAGCTCAGGGAGATCTTCGCCACAGGAGTCGTCCTCGGCACCTACCAAGCCATCATGACCGTCGTCTTCTTCTACCTCGCCCATGACACCGACTTCTTCCCCGTACGTCAGCATTATTCCATTCAATCCAAACGGCGCAGTACTATAAATTAATACATTATTGTACCTTGATTCTTTAACAGGAGAAATTTGGGGTGAGATCAATCAGGGACAGTCCTCACGAGTTGATGGCAGCGCTGTACCTGCAAGTGAGCATCATCAGCCAAGCTCTCATCTTCGTGACCAGGTCGAGGAGCTGGTCTTTCGTGGAACGCCCCGGTCTTCTCCTCTTGACGGCCTTCCTCGTGGCCCAACTGGTGGCGACGACGATCGCGGTGTATGCTTCGTGGGAATTCGCTAGGATCCAAGGCATGGGATGGGGATGGGCAGGCATCATCTGGCTCTTTAGCATCGTCACCTACATCCCTCTTGACCTCCTCAAGTTCATCATCCGCTACGGCCTCAGTGGCAAGGCCTGGGCCAACCTCCTCGACAACAAGGTGACTAATTATATTGATCGATGCATCTAGTTTAATTTTACAATAATCAAATTTCGTGGTTTACTCGATCTGATCGATAAAAAATGCATGGCAGACTGCGTTCACGACGAAGAAGGATTACGGAAAGGAGGAAAGGGAGGCACAGTGGGCGTTGGCGCAGCGGACTCTGCACGGCCTTCAGACAGGCAATAACTCCGAGCTCAAAAGCAGCTACGAGGAGCTGTCGGAGATCGCCGAGCAGGCCAAGCGACGCGCCGAGATTGCTCGGTGAGCAATTGAATCCCTGTTTAATTTTCCGATCAAACTCGTAACGACGACTCTTTGATTTGCAAATATTAATTGTCACAGTTATCATAACAACGTGTTCCTTCTTTGCAGGCTGAGGGAGCTACACACGTTGAAAGGGCACGTTGAGTCGGTGGTGAAGCTCAAGGGGCTCGATATCGATAACATTCAACAACATTACACGGTGTAAATGGATAAGAGATATATGGCGATGGATTTTGATGATGCAGTTGATTTGTTTGTTTGTTCGGATTCAATTGTACACAACGATACGAGCTAAGAGAGAAGAGAGGGAAAGAGAATGTATTGCGAAATGCTTTTTCGTAGAGCTTAATTGAGGCTACAACAAATCCGCTTGTCTTGTTTTCGTTAATGAAATTTTGGGGGAAAAAAACTTGCTTCCAGTTTCCATTTTTCCTTGTCTTTTATTTAATCTCATCTAAAAAACCATTATATAATACAATCTTGAAATAATTGCATAACTTAGGATCAGTTAATTTTGAAAAATAAATTACATGATAATATGACAAATGGAAACAACAAATCCATCTCCCATTTTTTTTCCCATAAAAAAAAATTTGCTTGGATGAAAAAAAAGGTTTTTAGTTTGCATTTAACCATATATAGTCAATCCAAAATTACTGTTGACTCATCAAAGAAATCATTTAAACGCTTTTGATTCTCAAGTGCAAGAGGAAACAAAAAAAAAATTAAATCATACTCAAAAAATTAGAATGTATTATGTGCTAGGTTTATTATTGTGATCACATTGCGGCTCATCATTTGTCACTTCTATATAGGTAAATTAGATCCCAGGATAGTACTAACGAAAATGCAAGTCTTAGAATGATCGTCATCTCCAGGAATCGACCCCTTGTCCTTTCAAACTTTAACACGGTTATTTTTGTGATCTCAAAGCAACAATTTGAAGTTGCTATGTAGAACAAAAATGGAATGATTTCACAAATTTAGTACTTTTCATACGCTAATGTTCAATTAAAAGATTATTTAAATGTAATTATTTAAGTTAAAAGAATAACTCTTTAGATTATCCTAAAATTTTATTGATTCCAAAATACACTAGAATATTTTTATTATATACAGGAATGCAATACCTTCGAGCTGATCTGAACCCACCTACAACACCGCCGCTAGGGTTTTGGGTTTTGAGGGAAGAACAAATCATAGGAGGAGAGATCGATGAACAGGCTCCATTACTTCTCCCACTTCTCTAAAACTCTCGCTCCAAATCGTTTTCCTCGTCCCCACGATGCAGCCCTCCTCTTCCCCAGGTTCCCTTACTCTCCCGTTGCCGCCGTCGTTTCCACTGGCTCCAGCAATAGGGACAACATGTTCATGGCCCAGTACCTCGTCGAATCCTGTGGTTTCGACCAGGAGAAGGCCGCTGATGTTTCGAAGCATCTCCGCCGC
This sequence comes from Wurfbainia villosa, assembly GCA_025175895.1. Classification (NCBI taxonomy): domain Eukaryota; kingdom Viridiplantae; phylum Streptophyta; class Magnoliopsida; order Zingiberales; family Zingiberaceae; genus Wurfbainia; species Wurfbainia villosa. The sequence goes on along the minus strand of CM045998.1, from coordinate 3,407,330 downwards.
ATCAAATCCCGGCAGCAGCCAGACTCCGTCCTTGCTTTCTTCAGAAGTTACGGCCTCGACGACAAAACTGTTAAAAATATCATAGCTGTCTTCCCCCGATGTCTTCTTTTGGACGTAGAGAAATCTCTGGCCCCTAAGTTCCGAGTTTTCCAGGATCTTGGTCTCTCCCGATCCGACGTCGCCCATTTCTTCAGGCGGAATCACACCGTCCTCAAGAGCGGATTGGAACACATTGTGTCAAAGATCCAATTTTGGCAAAGGCTTGTTGGATCCGAGGTTTTTGTGCGGAAGATTTTAAAGCATAACCAGTGGTGTCTTGGGTACAGCATCCCGAAGAGGGTCCAACCCAACCTCGAGACTCTACAGGAATGTGGAATCACTGGCCAGAAGCTCTCCTCTATCTTGAAGCTTCATCCGAGGATTGTGATGCAGAAACCTGATTCATTGAAATCCTTGGTCACTCGCGTGGAGAACTTGGGAGTTCCGCGGACATCAGGGATGTTCCACTGGACTCTATGGGTTCTTTACCTGGTCAATCCAAAGAAGTTCAAGATGCAAATGAATTTGTTCAGGGGCTTCGGGTGGTCGGAAGAAGATTTTGTTGCTGCATTCCGAAAGTGTCCTACCTTCCTAACAGTGTCTCCGAAGACTTTGCAGAGAAAAATGGAATTCTTTGTGGATGAGGCTGGATATGCTTCATCTGACGTGATGATATGTCCTATAATATTAACATATAGCTTGGAGAAAAGGTCGATTCCGAGATATAAGATCTTGATATTCTTGAAGTCCAAGGGATACTTCAAAAGAGCCATCAAATTGTCAACATTCATGTTAAATTCAGAGAAGACATTCTCGCAGAGGTATATCCTCCGCTATAAGGACGTGTGTCCTGATGTGATTGAATTCTATGCAAGCTTAAAAAACCCTAATGCTTCTGATGCAGAACTTCATTGAGCTAAGTCATTTTTTTCTTGCAAATTATCTTTCATGTTCTTCAGTATCAAACTGTAAAGCTACTCTTTGGCATTTTTTTTTAATACGATAAGATGAGCATTTTCTTTTAATGCCAGAGATTCATCCTGTTTGTCGTGGCTCCACTTTTTCTGTTGAATTATTATACAGAAACATAGTTTTGCTTAACATTAGATTGAATAAACAAAACGATGCTATTTCAGTGCCTGTGAATTTTCAGTGTTAGGTTTCTTGTGCAGTTAACACTTCAATCTTTAGCATCGGTTTATGCATAGAAACCAATATAGTCGCATGTAATTTTATGCATTGGCTTCTTTAAATCAACTGTCGATGTTGCACACGTTACATATAACTCTTTCGCAAACTAACTCGTAAAAGAAGCGTCTCTTATTTTAGAGGAGATTTTCAAAACCGTCATCCTGTGCATCTCAAGATTTTATTATAAAATAAAGGGAGATTTTTACCATTTATCACGCACTCATACACAAGGAAATAACTAACAATAAAAAGTTCCAAAAAAAAATGCCAAAGAGATAGAACAAGAACCCATAAGATGAGAAATCCTAGATAAAAGAAAAGATAAAAAGTTATACGAATTTAAACCTCAGTAAATAAATTTAAACAATATTTCTTTCTATGAACACAACAAACTCACCCGTCAGTCAAATGTACAGATCCAACACACTCAAGCTTGCTCTTTGAACAAGTCTTCGGAAAGATTTAAGCATGTGTCATCTCGCCCACACCCACCCATGGAGTAAAGAGAAAGTAAAGAAAGTAGCTCATAAAATTGAATTTATCAAACAGCTAAAGTTTTTTCGGTGGATTAAATGGGGCTCTGATGTCTTCGAGAGTTGTTGTGAAGGCCGTTCGAGATTGTTGAAGCCTAGTTAAACTTTCCAATCTCCATCTTCTTTTTTATGGCTTTTTGACCATGGTAGATGAATGAATCCAGTATTCCAGAGACGGTGAATATGCCTGCAAGTGAGATGGATATGTTTATTCGTTTGGGAGAAAATTGCCTAATATAGCAGGTTAAGTGAGGATGAAAGCTCAAGAGAGATGGATAATGAAGTATGGTATGACACAATAATCCCTTCAATCGTTTCATATTTTCTGAAAAATGTTTTCCTGACTTTATAGTTTTGATGCAATGGAATGGAGATGGAAAAATGGCCATTTTAAGCGAAATGACCATTGCTCGTCTATATTTGGTTTTATTTTTTTTATTTTTATGAAAATTTTCTGCTGGCCAAAATATCATATGGATATCTTCCATTTGATCTGGCGGGGCAGGTTCAATCCTGGATTGTTCCTACTCTATGGATCAAATAAGCAAAGCACGATAATACAAAGCTAACAATGTTGGGGATGGCGAAGGTTGATCCAGTACAGCCATTGGGAAAATAAAGGAGGAATTGCAAGGAAGAGAAAATATTTCCCTTATATGTATGGATGGTGCTGATAAGAACAAAAGATATGCAAAATAGATGGTCTTGATAAGAACAAAAGAAATAATACCTCCAACGATTGCGCAAACATTAGTCAAGAAGTGTAAGAAAGGTATATATCGCTCCGTAGAGGTAACCTGTAAAATGAAACAATGTTTCATTAGTTCGACAAGATAAGAATTGAGCCAAACAATGGAATAAATGGACCCAGTCAGCTTTGTGCATGATGTGTCGATACATTAGCGAATAAGTGAATGATGGTTATAATGACTACAGAAGGGACAATATGTAATATACAGTTATCCATCTCCTCTATCTTTGTCTCATTTCTACACGAAGCGGATATTTAGGGTATATGAATCTGACCAAAATTTTCATATTCGTGATTTCTTCTTAGACCTATGAACATGCCATTCGAAGAGTCTAACTCTCCTAACAAATAGCATATTTGAAGAAACATATTGTAATGAATACCTATTCTGAATATTTCATTAATATTTTAACAAAATATAAAGCCATTACTGAAAAGATCAGAACACTACATGATGTGCACCGATAAACAAGGAATAAAACTAAAATAGTGAGAACCTGTTATGAACAAGTTAACAGTAATTCTCATCCTGAGACCCAATTATTCGAATGTAATGCTAGTATTTGGTACTTTGTTTTTAAAAATTCTTACATGTGACCAATAAAAAATATGGATTGTTAGTGTGTTGACATCGTGAGTGTCAATATTTAACATAAATATGCAGGAGATAGAAGAGTTAACAGTATTAGAGATGCTCATAAATTGTCACCTTAATTGGAGAGAGGTCGTAGAAGAACAGGACCCCAGGAACAATTTGTATTCCGCCACTATCATCACTCTTGAAATGTTCTGTAACGGAGAACTGCAAACATACATGTAACAACAAACATCTTAAGAGGTTGCTGTGAAAAATTATATAAATTTTGCCACCAAGCTAACCTGGTTGGACTGGATAGTACGGCCAGTTATGTCAGTGTAAACAGTCGGAACAACCTAAATAGGAAGATAAACACATTAGTATTTCGTCTAGAATTTTCTTGAACAATTGATAAAATTTTTTATTGTTATACTATTTGCTCAGCTACATATTTAACACAAATGAAAATGTCTCATGTGCAAGAAATAGAGAGGCATTGTTAAATCAACCTTGATGAAGTATTGGTACATTCCATGTTGTGTGTGTTGCACCCAAATCGCCCTGAAATTACCCAAGAACATAATGGATGTTGTCGGTTATAAATGATCAGTGTTTGAACAAAGTGAATTAAGAGAACAAAATGCGATAACACGGCAACACAAGTTGACAAATGATGAAGTAGGAAGCTACCCATCAAGAGGATTGATGACGCCTGGAAGATATTCTCCAAAAGTTAATCTGTTGATTTTGTGGCTAATCTGAATTCACAAGGATACCAATAGATTACCTAGACAGTGTAATCACTATAGAGTACGGAAACGAGAGCAAGATCACAAAATAAGAATCTATTTAAATTGCATGGGGCAACTTACATTAAAACTGTCTATGCGATACGGGAGTAGGTCAAGAACATGTGAATTAGATTGGCGAAAACTTTTGCCAGGGGCCAGGTGAAAATTTCCTGCCACTTTGTTGACTTCCAAGAAACCATAGATATTGCACCCTTCACCCACTTCGTCCTTAATGCGCTGAACAAGGTCTTCTCTATTGCACTACAATAACATGCAAATTTGAAGAGTCACTAGCCTTCCAAAGAAAAAGAAAGTAAAATGGATCACTGAAATGAAAGGTTGTTTGAAACAAACAAAAATGGTTACTTTAGAGAAGTTACTTCTACAGAATGAAAGAAATAGGCATGAAAGAGAAGAAGAAATGGATAGAATCTATTCTGATAGTCATTACAATATAAAATCAAGTTTTCCATGATATTATATTCCTTGCATGAGTGCAGCTTTGCCAGAAAATATTTTGGGGTATGTTCCATCAATAGCTCGAATATTGCATAATTATTACTCACAATATGGTGAAACCATATTCACTTGTGCCTTTAAATTTGGAAGCCACTTCATACCCAAATTCTTAGATGGGAGGAGGGCAAAGATTTGTAAATCAATAAACTGTCTTCAGATGGAAGAAAAGGTCTATAAAGAAAAAATAATTATTACCTGGTCAATCATGTCCGGATCTGATAGACCCCAACCCTTCTTTCTATAAGCTTCTCGAACCTCTTCACAAGAGTTGCAACAATGTTCATCAGACTGCAGATAGAAAATTCAAATTTGATTAGTCAGACACTAAATCATACACATTTTTCTTCTTAAATTAAAAATTATCTGAGTTTACGAGGCATAAATTAGTTGTATTTTATCTGAGTTGTGATATATTATACTGAAATAACAGTGTCTTGAAGTCATAAACATAAATACAGCAAGAAATTCAAAAAGACCAATCAGCAAACATACAGTTTCTGCACCATAGCAAGAACCACAATATGTCTCATTATGTTCAAGTCTTCCACCATGCCACTGTAAAGGCTTCTCAATCTGCGACAAATAGTGGGAACTCAATTAACACGAGACTTTGTGTGTAACACTGCATAGCACCTTAGGTCAACATAGAAAGTGTATATTACATATGTAGACTGTCTGTAAAATTCTATAGCAGCTTAAGTCAGCAAAGCAAGTGTATGCGACTTTTCAATGCACATAATCATAAATCCTAACCAGAAGTAGTTTGCTAGAGGTATCTTTTCAACTATGATGGCCGTCATTTTAAATATTATTGGTTTAGCAGCAGTAAAGATAGTGGAATTGACGATCCACTAATTAACTGGCCTCCAAATCCAAGAAAATTGCTACTGTGTGAAGATCAATTTAAAGAACTGCCAAGATCAGCAAACTATTGTTAAGAATCATTGATCATAATTAAATGTTGAATAAGACCACTGCTGAGTTTTTGGTTATAAGGTCCATATATGTTGTGTAATGATTACAACGCAATGCTGTATTATACCCCTTTCAACTTCAACATATATGCTAGATTTCAAAGTATCTGCATAATGAATCTAATTGATACAGAAGTTATCAACTTTAAATATGAAATTCAGATTTTTTATGTTGATATCTTAATCTATTATAAGGAATCAGAATTATGGTACATATTTTTTGTTTAAGCCATATTTTTCTATGGTTCTTCCAAATGACCATTAAGTTCCTGAATAATGTTCCCCAAGATGAAGATGTATAGATTATAACATAATTTCTCAAAGAAAAAGATTTAAGCATGTTTGACCAGAAGTCTAGTAAAATCCACAAAAGAGAAATGAAGAGGAGCATATACCATATAATCTTGAAAATTTATAACTTTGATAAACAAAATATGATGCCTTATCATAAACAAGGCTTGCCAAATATAATATACAGGTTAGTCCATTGTAAAATCTTTGTTGCTGAAAAATATTAACCAAATCAATACTGACCTGGGGAGAACCAATTCCACCTTGTCTAGAACCAACAACATTACCACGGGAATCTAACCTCTTCTTAATTATATCATGTCTCTGAAAAAGTAGGAAAAAGAAAATTGCATTATGATTAACAAGTATGGGAAGGCTGAAACCACATAAATAATGAGTAAGAGGTACATACAATTATTAAAAGAGAAAGTCTAGCAAGAAACATACTATATCAAGGTGTTCTTCGCCACTGATGTCCATGGAATCAAGACTGAGCATAGAACATGAAAGGGCAGGAAAGGTGACATCAAACTGCATTTCATGAGTAATATTCGTGAGGAAAATTGGTTAAACCATTGGCCAACAAATATCATTGAGAAACCTTGATTCAAAATTAGATTAGAGCTAAACATTACATTGATCCGAAGTCTTTCTCCCCTTGAAGTATCAACTACAAGCTTTGTTTCTGTAATTGCTTGAAGATATAATCCTGCAACCATAAAATGAAAAGTTGACAACTTAAAATCCAAGCCCAAAACAACACAGGATCAACAAAACTGGCCAAATTGCATCTGGAATTCTACAATTACATCTGTTTTATCCAGAATTGAAACATATATAATTGCCTTGTGAATATTATTGGAACCATATTAGAAATACTGATTGCATTAAATTATTACGGAAATTTTCACATGGTCTAATCTGAACAAGAGATACATGAATCAGTTGGCAACTATAATGCATAGAAATAAATAAGCCTAGAGAACGACATCAAAACCACTAGGCTTTTTCAACACTCCTGAATCCCATGACAAAACCTCAAAAATGCCTCCATAATAGAAAAATCTCCTTGTACGTCATCATTGAAATGGGCGATTGACAAGATTCCATCCTCAGCAGAAGGACCCACCACTGCTGGTCCAGTGGAACTGATGTCACTGAAAAACTCGGTCAAGATCCAATTTCAATCAGCAAGGGGTTCGGGCAAGGCCACATTTGGCCTGTGACATTGCAAAAGGGATATCCAAAGGTGGCTTAGATGATCTCCATCTCAATATGGATTGATTTAAAACAAGAACAGATGAGTGCAATAGCTGATGCCTTGATTTCTAGTGATGTCATGGTGGTTGATAACAACAACCACCACCAAACTTTATCCCACTAGATCAAGTCAACTTATGGATCGTTTTATGCCATTAGATTCTAACCATACTATATCATCATCTATATTTAAATAAATATTATCTTATTTTATCGTTGTTAACTAAATATTCTTTGATATTCCTCTTCCTCATTTGATGTACATATTAGACATAGTTTCATATCGTATAACTGGAACATTTATTAGACACATAATTATGTATTCATACCCTCTTAAACATATCTCTCAAAGTTTTCCCACAATACGTGCAGCCTCAACTTTCTCTCTAATATTCTTATTTCTTATATTGTTCATCCTCGTATATTCACGCATCCACTTTAACATTCACATTTCTACAACTCTCTTCTTTTGCTTATGTGTTTAAGTCATAGTCCCACATTTAACTTCATATAACATAGCAGATCCAACTATCGTATTGTAGAATTTTCCTTTAAATTTTAAAGATATTTTATGATTACAAAAAGCACCTAACTCTCTTCCATTTCAACCATCCCACTTGTATTTTATATGAGTCATCTTTTTCAATCCCTCTTTTATTTTACCAAAATAATACTAAATACTTAAACTCTCAATTACAGACATTTCCTATCTTAATAATTGTCTCATTGCATCTAATATTTGTTAAACTTAAATTTCATATACTCTGTCTTTACTCTACTAAGTTTAAATTCTTTCAGTTCTAGTGTTTTCCATCCTTCACATATCTCATCTACCAAAACAAAATCATATGTAAATAATATGTACTATTGTACTGTGTTTTGGATGTGTCTAATAAGTTCATCTAAGATTAATATAAAAAGATAGTAACTTAGATTTGATTTTTAATGCAATCCTATTTTTATGAGAAACATTTCAATTAAGCCGCTTGGAATCTTTACTTTTGTCATTATATCCTTAATTATTTCAATATACGCTATAATAACACCTTTTTTTTCTAAAATTCTCTAAATAATTTCCCGTAGGACTTTATCATAAGTTTATTCTAGGTCAACAAATACTATGTATAAGTATTGCTTATGTTCCCAATATTTTTCAATTAGTTATCTAAGAAGATGGATAACTTCCATTGTCGACCTTTGAAGCATTAATCCAAATTAATTTTAGATCACCATGATCTCTTTCCTCTATTACTCTTTCTCAAGTTTCATGATATGACTTATTAGTTTAACAACCTTATAATTTACATAATTTTGTGCGTTTCTTTTATTTTTGTATAAGGGAATTATAATACTTATACTTCACTGGTCAGATATTTTTTTATTTTCAATATCAAATTGAATAACTTTGTGGGTTATTCAATACTTTGCTTCTCTAGACACGTCCATACATCTATCGAAATATCATCTGATCCAACTACTTTTTCATTTGTCATGGTGATTGATGGGAAAGAAAAATAATTTTGTCATCCACACAGAGAACATCAGTCCGGGAATTGATGCCTTGATTTTCACATCATAAAGGATGGTGGTTGGTGGGTTTAATTTCAAGCGATCATCAAATTAGAGCTCATTGTTGTTTATGGACTTGAAAATATGGGTCAAAAAGTATGTATGAAAAATATAGAATCTTTTGATGTCTAAAGATTGAAATAGTCGGATGTTTGTCTTCAATTGTTGGAATCTTATTAAAAATATATTGATACCTTAAATTATTAAGAATAAAATTTCACTTGGCCTAATTTCAATCTAGAGATATAAAAAATGAAGTTTCAAATTCAATGCAGATGAATAAGAAATACTAGAGAAAAAAACTCAAAAATAAGTCAAACATGTACACACCATTGGCTAGCATAGCTAATATGTCGAGCAAGTCAATGCTTCCTTCTGCCATTCAATTTAAAAGTTAAAGTTCAAATATTTTCGGATAAAATCATTTTTCTTCAGAGCACCTCGCTGTCATTGCTCCGATTTCAGGCTTTCTCGGAAAATTGCAACAAATCGAACTCATTCATGGCACATCTCTTTGAAATTGTAATTCAAATTGTACTTTTTTATTCTCGAATATTAGGGGGGAAAAATTAAGAAAGGAGAGAAAAATAATGAAAATCCAACTTACGGAGTTCGGAGACGAAAAGGAGAAACATGACGACGGAGGAGAGGACGGTGATTATGCCGCCGGAGAGCGTTCGGCTGTGGAAATCCTCGTTGATCTTGGGATTGACATCGAGGTTCCGCAGCTTCCCGAAGAGCCCCTCCATTTTATCGATCCACGAAAACAAAACAAGCTTAAGAACTCCGATTCACGACGGGCAACAAATTGAAAGATCGGAGAGGAGGGGAGAAAACAAAGATCTGTTCTACGAATCAATATTTCTCTTCCTCCTCCTCTTCCCTTCTCCTCCGCCTCGCTCTCTGTCTCTCTCTGTTTCTCTCGCGGAATAGGTATAGAGGATGGGATTGGTCGGAACAGGCTCGCACACCGTTAGATTGAGATATACGCAAATCTCCAGGCAAATTAATCTGTCTACTCGGGGAAATTTAGAAAAAAAATCGGATACTGAATACCCAATATCTCATTGGATGAATATGTTGGTCCATTTACTCCACCTTAAAGACCGAGCGCTAGTAAAGAGAGACGTAGATTAACAAAGGGACCATAAAATTCGGCCATCTAAATGCGACATACCATAAATTACATTTTATGTAAAGTAATTTACAAATTATAGTTAACAGCGATCCTGAGGAGGCATCCTAATAATTACTCTTTACAAAAATAAATAAATCTTTTTAAAAATATGTATTATTTAATTTCCTAATTTTATCTTTATTTACTATATATTGAATCTATGCCAAATGTGTTTTAATGTTAGATGGGGCGGAATATTATCGAGCCTAGATATAAATAATAAAGGATTCTTTATATACAATTCAACATAAATAATAATAATTCTTTATATACCATTCATTTTTATATCTTTACTCGTTTATAATTGATACGGACTGAGTCTAGCATATGGATTCATATAGAATTGGGACAAAAAGAAGTCAGGAGAAGATAGAAGATTGAAATCGAGTCTGGGAGTGATTAGAAAACTCTAAAATAGGTCGAGTACATAGCAAGGCGATAGAAATGTGGTGAAGTAAGGAACTTAAAGACAGAAGTAAACCTAGAAATCTAAATTGAAATTCCTCTTAACAACTATCATATCGGATCTGCTAATAATTTCATCTACTATTATTTTTGGACACGTGATATGATAGATGGAGATCCTCTATATTGATTGTTCCCTGACAATCTAACAAAGTGCATGCATTATGCTATAAAAAAAATAAACTGAGATAAATAAAAACTCTGACTTCTTTAATATCAAATATTTTCTCTATATATTTTTTTAAATTTTTCTATATGGCTTAAGTATCCAGGATCGTAGTAATTGTTATTTTTGACAATATACTATTGTGAATATGAGATTCCACTCTCTCACGAACAAAAGGGCCAAAAACAAACACATCAATAATAATAATATCAAGCATTTATTTATATTTTAGCATTTACATATACGTTTGGTTTAATCCTCCGTAGTATAATAATGATATAGATAGATTTGCGTTTACATGTAACCTTCCGTTGAAAATTAACTAGGATTTAATTTATTGCGAATACTAAATAACACAAGAAAATGATTATATATATATATATATATATATATATATATATATATATATATATATATGTTAAAAACTCAACATAAAATTTTACTCTCATTTTTTGTAAATAAAAACAATGAAAATAAGAGATCCCTAAATATTTGACATTCGATATAACTATGAACTATCCTCGAGCTTTTAATTTCCTCCGAATTAAAACTCCATGACATATATAATAGGGCCGGGAAGGAGCTTTCAGAATCATCCATCCAAAAGATCATGATCCAGAATTCCACATGTCGTCGTCTAAGGTCTTACCAGTTCAGTTCATACATGGCCGGGCAGATGGAGTGGAAGCGAGGAGCACGTCAGGATTGAGCTGTGAGTTGTACATGTTGGCCTTGTTGCTCCTGGAGCTTTGCTCGAGTCTCGCACAAGGCTCTGTTCACTTGCTCATCGTCTGGGAGTTTCTGTAGCAACATTTGGTAGTCCTCTATCGCTGCCGCCCACCTTTCCAACTGATTAGCAAGGCGATCAACGACACAACGGTCAATCATGCGAGAACGTAGTAGGACATGATCGAAGACAAGCTTAGCTAGCAGTAGCAGAGCAGTCACCTTGGCGTTGCAATCAGCTCGCCTTCGACGTGCCTTGTAGTACGAAGGCGAGACGCGAACGGCAGTGCCGCAATCCTCTAGCGCCCTCTCATAGTGCCCTAACTTGAAACGGCAAGCCGCACGGTTGCAGAGAAGAACAGCGTTGTGGGGCTCGTGATCCAGCCCCTCCCCGTAAGCAATGCAAGCCTCTGTAAACTTGGAGTCCCTGAAGAGTTCATTGCCTTTGGAGCGTGCAGTGGCCACGGCTTGCAGCCTCCGGACCACTGCACTTATTTCGCGGTTTCTCGGGTCAAGTTGGGCCGCCTTCTGACCTTCTCGTACCGCATCCTCAAACCTTGAAATTTAAGAGAGATGCACATCCATGTTCATGTAAGTGACCTCTTTAGTTTCAATTCTGTTCCGGAATTTGCGTTGATCCTCACCTTCCTGCAGCCATGCCAACCTGTGCTTGGACTATGAGGAAGTATGCATTTCCAGGAGCTCCAAATAACTTTAGTAATTCTTCAACGCCAAACTTTGGGGCATTGCTGAGTATCGAATCTGCCTCCTCGTGTCTCTGTAGCTTCATAAGCGCCTCGGCTTGCAGCGCGAACACCTTGGGAAAGAAAAATAGCTCGAGGAAAATTTCGATGAGAAAAGTTTCAGGTGGCTTGGAACTAGGTCGAGACTTGATACCTGTGGAGCAGAATCGGCACCGGAGGAGGCAGCAGACTGTGATTCTTTTAGCATAGTGATGTAGTCCTTTGTCTTGCGAGCTTCGTTGGATTTGGAAATATGAGATTGCAAATTTTGTGCACTGGAGATGTCATTGGGGCTCGCCTCCTTTCTGGATTGCTTGAAATGATGAGTTGCTTTCTCAGCTTCTCCCAGTCTGATCCATCATCAGATGTTAAAATCTTTGGCAGAGATTGAAATGAGTATCAAAGGAGGTTTCAGAGGCAATCGCGCGCTCAGCAAAGAATTACCAGAGCATTTTATTTAGGGTAAAATGCTCGAGTTGTTACCTTAGATACAAAGTTGCCAGGCGATGGTGAGCACGGTAGTACGCCGGATCTGTCCTAATGGCTTCCTTGCATTCTCCGACGGCCTCAAACAGCCGGCCGAGGCCGGTTAGAGCTGCCGCCTTGTTGCTGTAGTATGCCGCCTTCCCTCGGTCCATAGCAATCGCTCGATCGTACAACGCCAACGCCTCCGCGAACCTCCCGTTCTTGTACGCCTTGTTCCCCATCTCCTTCAGCTTCTCCGCCTCCGCAGGCAGCGGCCTTGACCGCGGCCCGCCAAGCTCCGTCGACTCTACCTCTTTTACTGCAGAGCCCTTTATTATGTTGCTCATGCCTCGATTCGCTGCCGCCGCCTCATCCAGCTTCGACTCCTTGCTCAGCTCCTTTGCCGTCTTCGGGAGGTAGTCGAGCACGTCCAAGCTCGGCGGGTTCTTGAACGTGTTGGAGTACGGCCGGAGGTTACCCAATTCCCCGTACACCATAATGTTGCTCGACGAGGCCCGGACCAGCTTGCCACCGCTTGGCGAGGCCGACGGCGACACCTGCTGCCGGCGATTCGCCGGTGCCGGGGATCGAGGCCTAACCGCCGATGTACCGGCCGCCAGGCCGACCGGCACGATGGAAGTCTCGGCAGAGCGCGTGCGTCTCGGGTTACCGGCGCCGGAGCCCATTGACCTTCCTGGTGGAACCGCGTGCGTCGTTGCCGACCTCTGGGTCTCATCCGAGCGCGCGAGCCGCGGCCCGTCGACGCAGGGATCTTGCGCCTTCGGTGGTATCGAGCTCATCGAGCCTGCCCGCTTGCGGCGGCGGAGGAATAGGCCGCATCCGGACGCCTTCATGGAGTCGTCGACCTCCATTTTTCTCCGGCGGGCTGCTCCAGCAAGTACGTCGGCAAAGCGGGCGTTATTAGTTCCCGTCGTGGTTTTGTTGCATCAGGAAGAAAGCAAAGCTTTTATAAACCTTGTTCTGATGTGGAGCTAAATGAACAGATAGAAAGAAGAAGCAGAAAATTTATATCAAATTAAATGATATAAAAGACAGAGATGAGAAGGTGCGGCAGTTAATAAATAAATAAATAAGTCTAAATATCCAAAGCCTCCTCATTTAATTGAAATATCAAAGTTTCTCCTTCTTAAAAAAAAAATCCCAACTATAATTTATGGCATTAAAACCTGAATTATAATTTGTAAACTCTAAATTTTTAATATTAAAAAATTAAAATATTTTGACACTTTGGTAAAAATTTCATAATAAAATTCATAAATTACACAGTCCGATCATTTTGAAATCTGAATCTTGATTGTATAAAAAAAAATTCAAAAATCCATAAAATCTTAATTTTATATCAAATTTCTAGGGAAATTCAAACTTCATTCTATAGAATCCAAATGTATTCAAACTAAAAAGCCAGGCGCCTTATTGATATTATTAATTAAATAAACACCCTTTTGACATTTGCCACAAGAAAAAACAAACAAACGTGTTTTGCTTCGAGGTGAAGAAGAGTAGTTGAATGCATTAAAAAATTAAGTAATTGTTAAATAAAAAATAAGATATTAACAACCTTAGAAATCTGGTATTCTCAGCGCTTTTTCTTCCCTTAATTAACTCTTAAGAAAAGAAAAATTCAACTATGAACAGTGTAAACTAGAAAACAAAGGGAAAAAAAGTCCATTTAATTTAATTTAATTTATACGAGCATGAGTGATCCGCCGGAGAGAAAAACAAGTGCAAAAGAACAAAACAGCTAAATGGGGACAGCCTGCGTATTACCAGAGTAGCAAATAAACAGACCCATATAAACGCATTATTATGCGTGAATAATTTATACAGCAAAACGTATGGCCGCAGGGCACTCCCGCACGTATATTTGTATGTGCTCGCCACGTAAACTTGTAACAAGTCTTCAGATCTGAAGCATGTTATCGTATTTGGGTAGGTCAAATGGAAATTGATTGAATTAAATTGTATATAGTTTTTTTTCGTTGTTCATTTATAAATTCATATTGTATCGCTGTGTTATTTTTTATAAAATATTTCTATTGCCAAAGTGCCTCCTATATTACACTAAGATTGCGTATTAATCTATTACATAATAATATCTAAATTTGATTATTTTGTTTATTATCATTTTAAAAATTGTAATGTAATATAAACTGAATTACAAAAGACATTAAAATTTTATAATCTAAATTACTAAGCAAAATTTATATAATTTGATTACATTCCAAACCATAATATGAAAAGTATCAAATGTTCAACAATCAAAGTTGATCGTCGACATCCGCTTGCCGCGATCAATCGATCGTTATCGATCGTCGGTCGATCATTGCCGTCGTTGCCGCCCCATCATCGGCCATCATCGCACCGACTCCTCCCCCCACACCGTCGGGCAACCACTCGCCACTATTGCTATCGTCGTTGTCATCAGCTGGTCCCTACTGTTCTTGTAATGAATATCAAATAAAATAATGTAATTACTTTTGTAATCTAAGATTATATATAATTTTTATTCAAATATAGTAATGTAACCAATATTACATTACAAACTTTGATTACATCACAAGCATGATTATATTATATCATATAAAACGTAGTCTAAAATAAATTAAATTTAAATTCAATTTGATTCCAAGTATTAAGCAGACTCAATCGACCTTCTAGGAAGGAGACTGAATTTTTCGAATGGTCATTCGGAGATTAACAAGACAACTAAGTAGAGAGCATAGTATATAAGACTTAGAGAATCAAACACTTGAATATACTTGAATACGAAGAGTCAAGCATTCGAGTACATTATGACTCAGTAAGTCAAACACTTGAATATACTTGGATACGAAGAGTCAAGCATTCGGGTATATTATGACCCAGGAAGTCAAAGTCCTTGGGAAGATTCTCTAAGTTCAATCGGAGTTGAGTATTTGTGAACCACAATGGAGATTTTTTCCTCAATAATCGTCATGTCCGATCTCTTAATAATCTATTTCGATGATATTTAGTAGTCTATGTGGTATACCACGTGGAGACTTTTCACAAAGATTGTTCCCTAATAACTTATCAAAATATATCATCGAAGTGACCACGGGGATACGAGGTATTCCAGATTCACTGTATAAAGTAAAGATCGAGATAAAGAAAGAGACACTCTGACACTCTCACATGTATTTTTCTCTCTTCTTAATATTAATATATTTTTTCTTATATGATCGCTATTTTTTGTACTTTTAGTTTTTTCTTATTTTCTATTTATCTGATTTAAATATCGAAGAATCCTGGTTGAAAAATATGAACGATCATATGACACATATTTAATCTGGACAGATTTACTATTGTGATCGATCGCAAAGACCCTACCTTCTCCGATGGAGGCACCCAGACAATTAAACAATCTCATCAATTATAATCGAGCTAGAATTTTCTAAATGAGCAATGTCATCCTAATAAAAAAATCACCCCTTATTTTTATAATAGTCAAAGGCTACCTGTGTTAAAAAAATATGTCAAAAGAAATGTCTTATCCTAAATTTTATTTTTAAATAATTGATATAGTAATTTCCAATAAAAATCAAAATTGAGCAAAAATTACTAAAATTAAATAAAAAACTGCATTAACCTTTTCTTTCAAACTATTTCAAATTTTAGTAATGTTGGTAAAATTTTCCATAAGTTATATTATATTTTATCAATATTATTATAAGGAGCAGTTTTGATAATTATTTCGAGTGATTTTAGTTAAAATTGTGGTTTTTATATATCAATTTTGAGTTTAAAAAATATTATAATATTGAAATAATAAAAATAAAAAACATTGTTTTGAAATTTATTTAATATTCATTATTGGTAGTCATGAGATGTTTTCTTTTTGGCCCCCACAATTAGAGTCGGATGATTAGAACGGTGCATATTGCAGCAGTTGAAACACTCGGACGAGAGATAGCCGGATCGAGGGTTGACTAAAGGGAGCTTCTATTAGTTTGGTTGAGGGTAATTCGATGGGGTTGGCGGCAGAATGTCACTCGGTAGAAGATGTTTCCACGGAGATGACGACGGAGACGATGGTGAGCGACTGGAACAAATCCATGAGGCATAACAAGTAGTAAAAGAGGGTGTTGGGAAGGATCCCGACAAAGCCCCTCTGACGCTCAAGTCAGTATCAAAAGAAAACAAAAATAGTGAAGAGAAGTCGGAGAAGAGAAAGGAAAAGATCCCCTTCCTTTTCATCGGTTACCTTTGTATAAACGGAGATAATGACGTGTTTTTTCAGAGTTTATACGAAGGGTATGAGTTTTGTGTCATGATGACCTGACATGGCAAGGAATCATAGGAAACATTACCTTATCAAATATGGCAGACACATGGAGCCTAATTAATATTGTTTGCGTGGTTGATGAGAGATAAAACTTCATTAATACTGATAGGGATACCTCTAATTGCTAAAGACGTATTGATATATGTTGATCCCATGATATGTTACTACGTGGCATTCTCGCCCATACGATCCTTCAGCGAGTAGCCTTGGGGGGAGCGGGGGAATATGTCAATACATGAACGAAAAAAACTCCGGCCCAAATCGATTGAGACATAATTAGAGACTTCGACCGAGACGTAATTAGAGACTCTGATCGAGACATAATTAGAGAGACTCCTACCGAGACATTAATAGAGAGGTTCCGACCGAGATATAATTAGAGACTCCGACCGAAACGTAATTAGAGACTCCGACTGAAACATAATTAGAGAGGCTCCTGCCGAGACATAAATAAAGAGGCTTCGACCGAGACGTAATTAGAGACTCCGACTGAGACATAATTAGAGAGGCTCCTGTCGAGACATAAATAGAGAGGCTTCGACCGAGATACGAGTGAAAACCCTATATCACGAATATCGCCTCGAGGTATTATAATCACATCAGTGCAGAATTATAGAAGTGAATAAGAATCAATCTTTATTATTAGATAGAAATATCAGCCAGAGTGATTGCTCATCATCGTGTCTAAATATCGATACGGTCATAAATCAACTAGGATTAAACTCTCTTTTACTGGCATGGGGTAGGTGAAGGAGGCTCCTTTTATGAAAGCGATGTTTTCTTTTTGACTTTAATTGTGATTTTGGTCTGAAATTAGTTGGATGTTAAAGGGATTTGGCCCGGTCCAATTCCAATGGATCCACCACATAAAGTGAGGAGTAGAGTCTTTAAAAGATGGAGGAGTGGAGGACTTTACAGCGAGACCAGGTCAGACCTAACTCGATATACTAGTCAAAGGAAGAAGTAGTCAAGTATGAGCCGATTGACCCAAATGACAACGTACCCAAGCAGGCGTTTTTTTTTTTTAAATTATTTATTTAAATTCAGAGGCCCAACTAATTTTGAAAATAACTAACATTTTTTTAATTCGACTATCAATAAATATGGAATATAATTTATTCACATTGACCTTCAAAACATTTACCACCGTTAAAATTCTTGCTTTTCTTAAATATTTTATCATTACATTACATTACATTCCCAATATATGTTTTTTTTTCCTTAATAATTTTGATGTTTTAATTATCTGATAAATAATTTAGAGTATAATTATATTGAAAAGTTAAATTTTAAAATATTTATTCTATTAAAAATCCGATCCTTATATTTCTTTTTTTAGTTGAACACATTTCAAACTCTTTTTGTTAATTGAAGAATTGTTGGATGACTTATGCATAATGCATGCATAACCATTTAATTTACAGGATCAACTAATATTAACTAGGGGTTTGTGCATGATAAAAGGGTGCTAATCTAAATGTTTTATGTAGGTAGACACCTCTAGTAAATTCTATAAATAAAGAGTAGTATGATATATGAAATTTCTATCGATATAGAATTTCAAAAAAAAAATTATTTTAACAATTTTATTGTGCTTTGTAAAAGATTATTGACCTCTATTAATTGACAAATTGTAACTTGTCCCTTTGCCTTTAACAACTTAATTTGCAACCGCTTCAAAAGAGTCAATTGCAATCCAAGATCAATTCAATTGTAGGACTTAACCCGTCCTCATTCACCTTTTTTGAACTTAGTCCACCTCAAGTGAACCTAAAGACTTTCTTAGCGAGCCAACCGAATCAAGCAAGCTCAAAAGCTATCGTAAGTTTGTACTCATTTTGGTATAAATAAGTAAATACTATTTATAATAATTATTAGTTGTCTATAAAATTCATATATCTTCGTAATACTATAATATTATCCACTTTGAACTTAAATCCTCATTATTTTATTTTTGAACTTTATCCAAAAAGTCTCATAGTAATAAAGATATTTTTTCATCTTATAAACAAATGATTTTTTCAATCTTATTAATATGGAACTTTAATTGTATTTTCAATACTTTAACAATCTTCCTCTTAAACGAAGGATTACATTGACCTCCTCAAGTCTATCCGTCCTCGAAGAATTTTCTCTGCTTGATGTCTTATCTTCAACCCACCAGGATATCCTGTTAACTGTCTGGTCCTCCTGACCCAGTTGGACTTATTGTCAGTTGTTCGGTCTTCCCGACCCAACAAGACATCCTGTCTAGTATCTGGTTCTCTTGATCCGGACATGAGAGCTCTACTTCTTTGATTTGAGGTTCATAACTTGACATGAATCATAACTCTGATACCAATTATTGATGTCTATAAGATTCATATATTTTCACAATTGTATGATATTGTCCACTTTAAGTCTAAACTCTTATAATTTTATTTTTAAATTTTATCTAAAATATCTTATATAAATAGAGATATATTTTTATCTTATAAGTACATCATCTTTTTTATATCTTATCAATATAAAACTTTGATTGTAATTCTCATGCTCGAACAACAACTCCATTACACCATAACCTATTTATTAGCATTATTATGTATTTGATGAAAAAGTTGATTAGACTTTCTATTATGTGAATTAATAACCTTAACAAAAAAAAAATTACGTTTTCTCCTCATTCCCTCTTAGGATTAAGATTAATAATTTTAATATTTAATAAAAGATTAAGTTATTAATTTATATTTGATAATTGGTGCAATAAGTATGAAAACTTAGTTTTTTAATTAGATTTGAGGATCGAGTCTAAACTTTAAAAGAAAAAAATAATTCGAATAAAAAATGAGTAAAATAAGCATGAATACGGAAACATAAGTTAGATAAAAAAACATTAAATAGTTTTTTTTATAAGGTAAATAAGTTAAATTGAATAATTAAGAAACAGTACAAATTAAAAGCTTGCATCAGTACCCTTTTATAATATTATCACAGCATATCAAATGTTTAATCTTTAAAAGGTAATGTTTAATTTCAAAATTGGCATATTGACTCTTTATCACAAGAATAATTTCGTTTTATCCAAAAAAATATTATTTTTAAAATGTTCAAATATTAGGATTCTAAACTATCAATTCACCCTTAACTATTAATATTGCTAATTCACATAATAAAATGAAATAATGATGATGTATATTCAATATGCACGCTTTAATCTTCCATCAATTATGGTTAGAATGTCAAATGACAATAATCTAAAAATATGAATATTTGAATGTTTTTGAATCTCTTTGATTAATTTGTTTTTGTAAGCATTATAAATGCTATTGACACTACTGGATGAGATTAGAGATTTTTTTAATTAGGGCGCTCAATTTCACCAAAATTATAATTTTGATCAAATCAAATTAATTTAAAAATTCAATTTGATCAATTTGAAAATTTATTTTATTGAGAAATATCGATTATTTCAATTAGATTTTAATCATGAAATTTAAAAATTGGTTAAACATATTAATTTGGTTATTAAAAAATAGGTTTTTTAAAAAATATTAAGATTGTCAATTAAATATTTTTTATTAAAAAATAATTTTATATTCTTTTAATAATTGGCTAATTCGTTAATGATCAAATTAATAATTTTTTTATTAGTTTGGTTTATTTAGTTTTAATAGTAAAAAATCGAACTATTTGGTTGGTAGAAAAAATTTAGTTAGTTTGATTTTACAGTTCAATTGTTTCAATTTTAACTAAATGCTAATCCCTAATTTTAATCATAAGTTGGAACTATATTTAGAATTTATAATAATTTTTATTATAAATTCACTTGATAAAATTATTCAACTAGATAGATATAAAACGTTTCTTATCCAAAAAATTAGAGTATTTTCTAATTTTCTATAGTATATTTTTCTTAAAATATAATACTATATTAATGCTAAAGCAGCCTAGAGTTTTTATTGACTCCTAAGTTGACCATCTAACACTAAAATATATAGTTTATCTTTTTTAAATCATAAAATAAATATTGTAATAATAAATTTTAATTGGAGGGCATTTTGAAAGTTACTCATAACTTAACCAAGAAGTAATCATATGAAATTGATATCATGCATGATGAATATCGACGTATTCATAAGTATCTGAGTATATAATGACAGCATCGCTTGAGCTATTGCTCTTGATCAAATTTCAATTATTATTTGATCGGAATTTGATTACAATTTAATCTGATTTGAAGTTCGATCAAATTGTGATCCAATTCGGATTGCAATTTGATCAAAATATAATTACAGTTCGATCGAAAAGGTATCGAAAAGGTATCTATGGACAGATTAAAGGATTGACTATATGAAAAATTTAATAAAAAATCATATAATAAAAATACTATATATATTTTATTTACTATATGTTTTCATATAATGAATTGATTAAGATCACATTGTACACAAGTTACATCGCATGTCGTACAACCTCCAATCAAAACTCAGTGACTATATGCTTGTTGGGAACGAAATACGAACCGGACCATGGTGGGCCGAGTGACGTCGCTGTCGTCCGAGTCAGCCATGTCGATTCGCCCGGCACCGGGTGCATATGCGGGGACCACCACGGTAAGTGGTGGGACCCGATGCCGATCCTGCGCTGTACAGCTAACCCATCGCTATTGCCGCATCTTTCACGCGCTGCTCTTAATGGCACAGCCAATCATTGAACTCCAGAATAAAAATTTTTTGAAAAATAAAAAAAAACTAAATAATAATAATATTTTTTTTTTTTAAAAAAAAAGAGAAGATAGGGAAATATATGGGGGGTGACATTTTGAAAATTACCCACAAATAAATAAATAATAATAAAATGTGATGTGAACAGTCCTCGATGAACGGTTGAGATTCGTTCCCATCGCTTTTAAGTCCTCTATTTTCAGCTCCCTCACTTTCCTGCAACTCCTCTGGCCAACACTTCCTCCTTCACTCCGCAGAGCCTCCCTCTCTTCTCTTTCCTTCGACCGCCGCTTCCTCTCCGTCCTCCGCTCTCTTCTTTCCCTCGAGAAAGCTAGCTAGACGGGAGGGGAGGAGGCGGCGGCGGAGGGCGTTGGACGTCGGACGATGAAGACGGGGTCGCGTCATTGGCTTCCCATGCGGCGGACCACTAGCATGACCGAGTTCGAGGTCGACGCCGTTCTCGAAGACGTAGAGATCCTGCAACCTCCTCCCGAAGAGGAACATATCTACTGCGTAGTCCTTTCACCGCAGGAAAGGGAGGCGACTTCACCGGAGGCGAGGTACCAGGGGATGCCTGCGCACATGGGCGGGAGACTCTGGAAGAATTCGGCCGACCTTCCGGCGGTGGAAACGGCGCACTTCCTCGCCGCCTGCGGCCTCTGCAAGCGCCGAATAGGGCCTGGCCGGGACACCTTCATGTACAGGTACTCGAAATTTGCCCTGAAAAGTTCGCACCTTTCTCTTTGTAATCTTCTGCTACGCCTCGATCCCTTTCATCCTCTCCTCCACTACTGCGATTCGGCAACAAATTTGTACTTTCATCTCTTATCCTCCGTAGTCTACTACCGGAAATTTGCCCTAAAATTTTTGCCCTTTTGGATTAAAATTGTGCTTCCATCTGTTTCTTCTGATATCCGAACTTTGTTCATCGAATATTTCTCCGCTATTTTGTATATTCTGTCAAAAATTCACCTTCGTCTCCGATTTGACTTCAAGCTTGATTTTTGACCGAACGATTGGTTGAACACAGGGGCGATATTGCGTTCTGCAGCCAGGAATGTCGTCAGCAGCGCATAACACAGGATGAACGCAAGGAGAACTGCTTGCTGAGTTCTGCCATGGTCAAGGTCGTGGATATCTCCAGTGTTGGCACTAGTGGAACCGAGCAATCTGCAGGTGATGGTGAAATGGTCGCCGCAGCATAAATCTTCAGAAACTCGATCTCGAATCACAAACCCATACTCTATCACTTCCATGTATGTTCTTCCAGCGCCAACAATTCCCTGATGTGCTTGCTAATCTATCTTTGGATGTTAATTTATCATGAGAGGCAATCAAAGTTTTACAAAATTATCGTCTTGTTCACTGAAAAACTGTTGGAAGAAGAATTCTCTTTCTTTTTCTCTCTTTCTTCGATGAAGAACTCATTTTGCAGCTGAGGATTTTGAATAATTGGATCATTTATTGAAATTGTAGAATATATTGCGAGAATGAGATGTTCGTGATGATAATAATTATTGCTCATGTTCACTATTTTTTTTTGAAATAGTTGATGCTGAAAATAACAATTTTGAGGGCTGAATTTTCATTTTGTATGACTTTGTGTATTAAAAGAGCTGATGGAGCCTCGTAACTTCAATTTCGATATATTTATGAAAATTTTCTTCCAAATGAAATGATAAATCATGTAAATTGAACTGTTGAATTATTCGTCATAAGTATTTTTCGATTTATTTTGATGGACAATCATTCACTTTCAAAATCAATCCGATCAAATATCTAAATACCTTATGTCAGCTTAAAAAAAACTGATGGATCTCTATTAATAGTAAAATCATCCTAATTATTTGAGGAAGAAATTGCTCTGCAAGACTTGGTTTAGATGAATGTTCAAATTTGAAAGTTAAAAAATGATTAAATATTGCAAAAATAGGTAAACAAAGAGTGGAAAAAGATTATTATAAGCATTATTGTCATCAATCAATGTATTATTTTAAGATATGCCTGCACAAGATGAATGTTTTTAAAGAGAAGATCAATCTATTTATTAAATATATATAAAAAAAATTAATGTGCGAATAGAGAGTTTTTCTTTGCTAGAAATAGTCACCTCTACAAGCATGTATTGGGAAGCAATGGAAGGACTAAAAAATGGCCTTATACAATCCCATATTTTTCACAATAATGTCGCCCCACCATTTACTCCACATAGAGCTTAATTATTAATGTTTATGAAAAAAATAATATTCAATAATTCAAAAGTCTTTATCAACTTTTGGAATTTTAGCACTTTTTTTAACACAAGAATCTAAAAAATCTCCAAGTTCATTGGATAAATGACAATATTAGGCAGTAAGATTGATGGACCATCAACAAACCTGTTTAACATTAAATGCAACTATAAAAATAAAAAATCTATAAAAAAGTGAACGTAACTATCAAGCTCTAGTTAATAGCTTTGCATGTTTTTCTAATCAAGTTGCCAATATGGAACAGATTTTATTTATTTATTTATTATTAAAATCAATCATAGATCATATAAAATTACTAACTATTAGAATAAACACAAATTTATCATAAATATTAATTTCTCATGTATCCATTGCTTATGGAACATATTATTATTAAAATCATAAAACATGAGAATTTCAAAATCCATCGTTGTAATTTTATTAACAACATCAAGAAGTGCAAATCTCCAATTAAATATTTAACCACCTGCAAAAAAAAAAATGATATTTATATATTATAACAATTAACAAAGGCATTTAAGTTAACATTTAAAATTTACAACCTGCAAAATATTGGGCCTCAACTAAATAACATTTAGTTTTAGTTCATTTAAATAAATCAAACAAAGTTTTTTCTACACATGTAGACCATCCACCATCTTCACATTAGTACTTTTAGATCACAAGGACATTTCTAGAACAGAATAAGTTCCATATGTTTAGTATGATTTAAATTTTTTGTGTTGACTTGCACTTGAGAAACAAAAGAGTTCTCAGGGTGCAATTGATAACTATTCATCAAATGGTGGACGACAAATTAAGCAGAAATTAATAAGCAAAGCAAAATCCCAAGAACTTGCTCATCTGAACAAATTTGAAAGATAGAAGAGTCACTCAGCAGGTAAAGCTCAAACCTTGTGTCCATTCACAACTTGAGAAGAAGGATCGCTTTCATGGTTCAAATGGCAACCATCCAATAATTATGGATGGCAAATTAAAGAGCAAATAATCAGTGCCATTTTTTAGCAAGTTGTACTGATCACCTTGAATACTGAGTGATACAAGCATTTAAAAGAATGTGCCGATGAGAAACTATTTTTCAGGAAGGAAGAATGCCATTCTTGTAGGAGTTGTCTACATTAATACAGTAATTTAACATTAAAAAAAAAGCAATGAATCTGCTAGCTATTAACTCCATTGCCATTCAAAATCAAGGACATGACCATGTGGATGGTTCTTAACTTCATGCATATTGACATGCAAGTTAGCTAGATGATAATTTGCACGAAAAAAATGACTTACCCTATTGAAGTCCAGAAGCGTTTGTGTTTTTTAAGCTTGGATATAATTCAATCAGATCAGGACACTCGTCCTTATAAGGGAGGATATACTTCTTCAAGAATCTTTTCTCTGAAATTCTCAAGTACGTTGACAATTTGTCATCAGTTTTGCAGTATACCCTGGACTTCAAGAATGTCAAAACCTGAAATCTCGGAATCAACTTTTTCTCCAAGCTAAATGTCAACATTATTGGAAACATCACCACCAGAGACTAAGCAAATCCAACTTCATTCACAAAGAACTCCATTTTTCTCTGCAAATTCTTCGGAGATTGTGTTGGGAAGAAAGGCCACCTTCGGGAATGCGGCGACAAAGTCGTCTTCAGACCACCCGAAGCCCCTGAACATCTCCATTTGCATCTTGAACTTCTGTGGTTTGACCAGGTAAAGAGCCCATAGAGTCGAACATCTTTGATGTCCGCAGCACACCCAAGTTGTCCGCGCGACTGATCAAGGACTTCAATGAATCAGGTCTCTGCGACACAATCCCTGGAAGAAGCTTCAAGATGGAGGCAAGCTTCTGGCCTGCGACTCCACATCCCTGTAGGATCTCGACGTTGGGCTGGACCCTTTTCTGGACACTGGCCCCAAGAAACCACCGGTTTCTCTTGAGCATATTCGGCAGCAAATCCTTAGACCCAAGAATGCTTTCCTAAAATTGTATCTTTAGCAGTATGGTTTCCAATCTCCACTTGAGGACGCCGTGATTCGACCGGATGAGATAGGCGACGTCGGATCGGGAGAGACCCAGGTCCTGGAAAGCTCGGAACTTTGGGGCCAGAGACTTCTCGACGTCCAAACGAAGACATCGGGGGAAGACACCTATGATATTTTTAACAGTTTGGTCGTCGAAGCCGTAACTTCTGAGGAAAGAAACGACGGAGTCTGGCTGCTGCCGGGATTTGATGAGGCGGAGTTGCTTCGAAACATCAGCGGCCTTCTCCTGGTCGAAACCACAGGATTCAACGAGGTACTGAGCCATGAACATGTGCTGCCCGTTGCTGGAGCCAGTGGGAACGACGGCGGCATCAGAAGAGTAAGGGAACCTGGCGAAGAGGACGACGTGGGGACGACGAAAACGATTTGAAGCGAGAGTTTTGGAGAAGCGGGAGAAGTAATGGAGCTTGTTCATCGATCTCTCCTCCTCTGATATACTGATATGTCTTCCCACAAAAACACAAAACCCTAGCGGCCTTGTTGTAGGTGGGTTGAGATCAGCTCGAAGGTCGACCAATGCTTTTATTGCAATCCTGTATAAAATAAAAATATTTTACTTGTATTTTGATATCAATAAAATTTTAAGATACTCTAAATATTTATTCTTTTAACCAACACAATACAGTATTGCATCAATAGAGTAAGAGTCATTCCTCATCAAAGATAGAGTGTTTATTTTCTACTATATTAGACGATAATATGATCGTAAGTTCATAATTTATCTCTTAAAATAATTACGAGATCAAATTTAAAGAAAACTTGGGGTGGACTATATCACCTTTTATATTAATATATGATAAATTTTAAGATAAAATTATAAATATCACAGTCAAATGGTTTACAATGGTATCAATTATACTCTTGTTACAATACAACCGTTTTAACGGTGATTTTGAAAGTAAAGTGAGTGCCTCATAGGATAATCTTTGTGGCTAGCAGCTGGACAAAATCTACGAATCCTTTAACTTTTTCTTCTATCGTGATTTATTTCTTTCATACGAGCTTAAAATCAATTGGTAAAGACTTTTCAGATGAGGATTTTATTTTGATCTCAATCTTAATAAATATAAAAAAAAATATTACCTTTAAAATTTTTCATGTTTTTTTTTAAATCATAAATTTAAAAGTTTTATTTATTTATTTTAAAACATCGTAAGCAGAAATAAGACGTGAGAATTGCTAACTTTGTCATATTAAAAAGGCCTAAGAGTTGGTTAACTGAACATTAGCTGAGAAGTACTAATTTTGTGAGATAATCCCATTTTTGTTCTACTTAGCAACTTAAATTGT
Source organism: Wurfbainia villosa (assembly GCA_025175895.1). Lineage (NCBI taxonomy): Eukaryota > Viridiplantae > Streptophyta > Magnoliopsida > Zingiberales > Zingiberaceae > Wurfbainia > Wurfbainia villosa. The sequence goes on along the minus strand of CM045998.1, from coordinate 3,380,488 downwards.
TGCTTTGAGATCACAAAAACAAACCTAACACATAATAAATTCTTATTTTTTTAGTATGATTTATTATTTTATTTTTTTTGTTTCCTCTTGCTCTTGAGAAACAAGAGTTTTTCTCAGGATGTAATTGGCAACCATTTACCAAATATATTAGGAAAGCAAAATCCCAAGAACTTGCTCATGTTGCTCAGCTCAGCATTAGCAGGAAAAAGATAGATAAATCGCATGTGAATCCCATTTTGATCCTAATACTATAATAATATAGCACCGAGAAGAGTTGACTTGGAAAGTAAGTCAAGGGTCGAGTCAATGAAGATTTGACTCGGGAAATAGTCCAAGTGACGAGTCGGAAAGGAAATGGCTCGGAAAATGAGCCAAGTGACGAGTTGGGAAAGAAACGGCTTAAGAAATGGGCCGAGTGACGAGTTATGAAAGAAACGGTTCGGGAAGTCGACGGAGTGTTAAGTCGGAAAAGAAACGACTAAAGAAGTTGACAGAAAGTAATAGCAGAGGAAGAAATAATACGTCAATTAAGATGATATCTCACGAAATATTTCCTTGATGGATTGTTAGAGTCCATTCATATACGTCACTATCTTTAGTAATGAATTGATGACGTCTCATAAGTCCCACTAAAGATTTCTTACGATAATAATTCTTTAACGGTTTAATAGCATGATCACCTCGACCGCGCATGACTTCAAGGAGGACAATCACCCTCATAGTTATTACACAACAATTTGTCCTAAAGCATCAGGAAGGAGTCGTGAGAAAAAGGAGGAGATATATAAATAAGAACCGGAGAAGGGAAGGGATTCTGATCTAATCATTCTTATACTTTTGCTGTTATTTACTATTGCAAGTTCTTTAAGTTGAATCATGATCGATCAATGACCTTACTAGCACATGACACATCTTCAATGGGGATTGATCCATACTCATCCTTTGTATATCTGTACTAGCTAACCATTCAATTTTACCTATGGAGTAGGTATACATTGCTTATTAAAATTGATGCAAAATATTATAAAATCCATAATTCATGATATTTTTAAAAACAGTAAAAGACAAGTTCAGTGATTAGCCAAAAGAAAATATTCTTTTATCAATCCTGGTAATTTCATAATCAACATCAACAAGTGCAAATTTCCCATTTAAAAAAGGATACCATACAATATTTACAATTTACATTGATATCTAAGAAATTTATCTATTATAAAATAAGTATTTAAGTTAACATTTATATATCGGCTTGTTAAGCATAAACCGATGCTAAAGAATGAAGTGTCAACTGCTCAATAAACAAAAAACTGAGAATTTACAGGCCCTAAAATAGCATCGTTTTGTCTGTTCAATCTAATATTAAGAAAAACTAGGTTTCTGTATAATAAATCATCAGAAAAAGTAGATAAATGTCATACTTGACCGAGCAGTTACTTCATATCTGTTGTAGAGCCACAACAAAAAGAGTAAATCTCTGGGATTAAAAGAAAATGCTCATCTTATCATATTAAAAAAAATGCTTGAGTTGCTTCGCAGTTTGATATGGAAGCAATACCTTAAATGAAAGATAATTTGCAGGGAAAAAATGACTTAGCTTAATGAGCTTCAGCATCAGAAGCATTAGATTTTTTTAAGCTGGCATAGAGTTCAATCAGATCAGGAAACTCGTCCTTATAGCCGAGAATATACCTCTCCAAGAATGTATTCTCTGAACATGATATAAATGATGACAATTTGCTGACGCTTTTGCAGTATCCCTTGGATTTCAAGAATGTCAAGATCTTATATCTCGGAATCGACCTTTTCTCCAAGCTATATGTTAATATTACTGGACATATCATCACGTCAGATGAAGCATATCCAGCCTCATTCACAAAGAACTCCATTTTTCTCTGCAAATTCTTCAGAGACACTGTTAGGAAGGCAGGAGACTTTCGGACTGCAGCAACAAAATGGTCTTCCGACCACCCAAAGCCCCTGAATAACTCCATTTGCATCTTGAACTTCTTTGGATTGACTAGGTAAAGAGCCCACAATGTCAAGCGGAACATCCCTGATGTCGGCGGCACTCCCAAGTTCTTCACGCGACTGACCAAGGATTTCAATGAATCAGGTTTCTGCATCACAAACATCGGATGATGCTTCAAGATAGAGGAGAGCTTCTGGCCAGTGACTCCACATTCCTCTAGAATCTCGAGGTTGGGCTGGACCCTCTTCGGGATGCTGTACCCAAGAAACCAATGGTTATCCTTTAAAAACTTCCGCACAAAAACCTCGGATCCAACAAGCCTTTGCCAAAATTGGATCTTTGAGAGAATGTTTTCCAATCTGCCCTTGAGGACGAGGGGATTCGCCCGGATGAGATGGGCGACGTCGGATCGGGAGAGACCCAGATCCTGGAAAGCTCGTAACTTTGGGGACAGAGACTTCTCTACGTCCATAAGAAGACATCGGGGGAAGAAAACTATGAAATTTTTAACAGCTTGATCGTCGAAGCCGTAACTTCTGAGGAAAGAAAGGACGGAGTCTGGCTGTTGCCGGGATTTGATGCGGCGGAGTTGCTTCGAAACATCAACGGCCTTCTCCTGGTCGAAACCACAGGATTCGACGAGGTACTGGGCCATGAACATGTGCTGCCCATTGCTGGAGCCAGTGGAAACGACGGCGGCAGCGGAAGAGTAAGGGAACCTGGCGAAGAGGAGGACGGCATCGTGGGGACGACGAAATCGATTTGGAGCGAGAGTTTTGGAGAAGTGGGAGAAGTAATGGAGCCTGTTCATCGATATCTCCTCCTCTGCTTTGTTCTTCCCTCAATATCCCAAAACCCTAGCGGCTGCGTTGTAGGTGGGTTCAGATCAGCTCGAAGGTCGCAATTGCAATCCTGTATAAAATAAAAATATTCTAATGTATTTTGATATCAATAAAATTGTAAGATATTCGAAAGATTTATTCTTTTTACTTAAATAATATATTAAATATTTTTTTTTTAAAAAAAAATTCCTCTCACTATCTTTATGATAAAATTTAAGTTTCAATGGCGAGATGACCAACGCCATACATAATTGCATTAATAGAGCAAAGGTCATTGCCCATTAAAAGCAAAGTATCTATCCTCCGCTCTATGTAATCGATTATAATTTATCTCTCTTTATACAACCGTAAAGATGACCTTAAAAGGTGCTTGGGAGGAATGATATCATTTTTTGCATCAATATATGATAAATTTTAAGATAAAATTATAAATATCGCAGTTAACGATTTACAATAGTATCAATTAGGCCCTTGTTACAGTACAACAGTTTTAGCGGTGATTTCGAAAGTGAAGTGGGTGTCTCATAGGATAATTTTTGTGACCAAATCTCCTTGCTCCCAGTAAGATAAGAGTCAAATCTCACTGGACAAAATCTACGGATCCTTTAACTCTTTTTCTTACTAATCTCATGGATATCATGATTTATCTCTTTCGTATTAATTGTAAAATGAATCGATAGAGACTTTTCGAATGCGGATTTCATTTTTGGTCTAAATCTTAATAAATATAAAAAAAAATATTACCTTTCAAATTTTTTATTTTTTAAAATCATAAATTTAAATATTTTATTTATTTATTTAAAAACATCATAAGCATAAATAAGATGTCAGAATTTCAAACTTTGTCATATTAAAAAGACTTAAGAGTTGTTTAACTGAACATTAGCAACTGAAAAGTACTAAATTTGTGAGATCATCCCCTAGCAACTTCAAATTGTTGCTTTGAGATCAAAAAACAAACTTAGCACATAATATATATATATATATATATATACTTGCACTTGAGAAACAAAAGAGCTTTGTTTTAGGTGCAATTGGCAACCATTTATCAAATGGTGGATGACAAATTAAAAAAAATATATCAGGAAAGCAAAATCCAAAGAACTTGCTCATCGGAACATATTAGGAAAGATTGACGAGTTGCTCAGCAGAAAAAAATAGATAAATAGCCTATGAATCCCATTTTGATCCTAATACTACAATAATATAGTTAAGGATAGAACATCAAGTTAAGGAAGAGTTGACTTGAAAAGTAAATTGTGAGCCGAGTCAATGAAGGATTGACTCGGGAAGTAGACCAAGTGACGAGTCGGAAAGAAAGTGACTCGGAAAATAAGTCGAGTGACGAGTCAGAAAGGAAATGACTCAGAAAATAAGTCGAGTAACGAGTTAGGAAAGAAACAACTCGGAATGTTACAAGAGTGTTAAGTGGGTAAGAAAATGATTAGGGAAGTCAATAGAAAGTAAAAGCAGAGAAAGAAATAATATGTTAGTTAAGATGCTACCTCACAAAATATTCTCTTGATGGATTGTTAGAATTCATTTATATACGTCACATTATTTAGTAATGAATTATAGACGCCTCATAAGTCCCACAAAAGATTCTTTATAATAATAATTCTCTAACGATTTAACAACATGATCATCTCGACTGCACGTGAGGGATAGTCACCCTCGTAGTTGTTACACAACCGTTTATCCTAAAACATCAGGAATGAATCGTGGGGAAAATCTTGAAGAAGAAGGTATATAAACAAGAAGCGGAGGAGAAGAAGAGGGATTCTGATCTAATCATTCTTATATTTTTATTGCTCCTTACTACTGCATTCACTACGACTTCTTTTTTCCTGTAATAAACTTTAACTTAAGTATCAGAGGGATGAAGTCGAAAAATCATATGTATTAATTTTGACGAGGAAAGAAGTATAAAATTTTACTATCACAGTCGAAAAAAATTCGTTTTCCATGGTATAATCTTGAAAAGTAAAATATCTATGTCGCATTAGATCCATCGAGAAAAACTTGAGCTGTTTGATAAATTCAATTTTATGAGCTACAGAAGATCGAAAGTCTTTCCAAAATGTGGAACAGTCACATTAGTGGTCTCCCCATCGCTGCCCCTACGTGTGGAGGGGATAAATCAGTTCCCAGGTGACTAGCGTAAAAATGCGAAGTCATCGGTAGCCTGATCGTCATATCCAGGAATCGACCTCTTATCCTTTCAAACTTTAACATGACTGTGTTAGCCATCTGAATTTGCCCTAGAGGCTAGATCAAAAGTCTTTCCGTCTTGTCATCGTATTGTGCACCGGAGAGCAACTTTCTCTTTGCTCTATTGGTGGAGGGTGTGGGTAGAGCTGTCAAACGGGTCGGCTCATGACGGGGCAGGTCAACCCGTCATTAACCCAACATTTAGCGGAGAGGGACGGGCCGACCCGCCATCTTGGCGAGTTGAAAAATTTCCAACTCAACCCAACCCAAGGCGAATTGCGGGTTAGGCGATCCAATCCGCGGGCCACAAAAATTAAAAAACTATATTTGAAATTACTAAGGTGTTGAGAGTTTATGGCGATGATCGGTAAGATAAATGGAGGACCATGATTAAAAAAAATAAACATTTGAAGTAACTAAAATCTTATAATTGAGATTTAATCATCGACCGACAAAGTTGAGTACCGATGTTTTTTATTCTTCCAATAATCCAAAATATCCAAATCTTGATAATATATAAATTTAAATTTTTACTCCTCTAAATAGTGATCCAATTGAGATTTTTTAGCTCTTATAATTATTTGACTTTGATATGTCATCATTCCCTACATTGATTGGAATAGTAATGATAAGATAATATAAAACAATTAAAGTATACAAGAAAAAAAAATATTAGAGTACATCAAATATTATTTTGTTATTTTTTCTTCATTTCTCTCACATTTTGTTGAGGTGTATATGTGATAATAGAAGATTGTGATAGTGAAAAACTTCTCTTATTAATTAATATTAGAATATTGATAAAAAAACTTATATAATTTTATTTTCACATGTTCCATTTTTTGTCATTTCTTAACCCGCGGGCCAACCCGTGTCCACGACGGGCCGACCCATCTAGACTCGCAACCCGCACGGATCGAACCGTTCCGGCCCATCGAAATGACGGATTAATAAAATTTCAATCCAACCCATCTAAATTATTTGACGGGGCGAGCCCCGGAGAGCTTGAGTGTGTTGGACCTGTACATGACTGACGGGTGAGATTGTTATTCGTAGAAAGAAATATTGTTTAAATTTATCTACGGCGGTTTAAATTCGTATAATTTTCTATCTTTGGATTTTTCATATTCTCATTTTATGGTTCTCGTTATCTTTTAAAAACCCTAAACCTTTTTATTGCTCCGTATTTTCTTATGCATGAATGCGTGATAAATGGGGGCTCCAAGCCTTCGCTTCGTAATAAAATTTCGAGATGCATGGAGATGACGGTCTTGAAAATCTCCTCTAAAATAAGAGACGCTTGTTAGTCTGCGAAAGAGTTACCATTATATGTCATATTTACCTTGAACCAATTTTAATCCCCAAATAGATAATACTCGAATTTATCCTCAACATTAATTTCTGTATACATTGCGTATCATAATATCGTTCATCCCAAACGCCCCCTCAAGATCAGCTCTATGATTGATCACTAACACGTGACACAATGAAAGACAGACACTCTATCTTCGATGGGGATTGATCCATACTCATCCTTTGTATATTTGTACTAGTTAGCCATTCAATTTTACTTATGGAGCAGGTATACATTGCTTATGAAAATAGATGCAAAATATTATAAAATCCATAATTCATGATATTTTTAAAAACAGTAAAAGACAAGTTCAGTGATTAGCCAAAAGAAAATATTCTTTTATCAATCCTGGTAATTTCATAATCAACATCAACAAGCGCAAATTTCCCATTTAAATAAGGATCCCATACAATATTTACATTGATATATAAGATATTTATCTATTATAAAATAAGTATTTAAGTTAACATTTATATATATCGGCTTGCTATGCATAAACCGATGCTAAAGAATGAAGTGTCAACTGCTCAATAAACCTAAAACTGAGAATTTACAGGCCCTAAAATAGCATCGTTTTGTTTGTTCAATCTAATGTTAAGAAAAACTAGGTTTCTGTATAATAAATCATCAGAAAAAGTAGATAAATGTCATACTTGACCGAGCAGTTACTTCATATCTGTTGTAGGGCCACAACAAAAAGAGTAAATCTCTGGGATTAAAAGAAAATGCTCATCTTATCATATTAAAAAAAATGCTTGAGTTGCTTCGCAGTTTGATATGGAAGCAATACCTTACATGAAAGATAATTTGCAGGGAAAATATGACTTAGCTTAATGAGCTTCAGCATCAGAAGCATTAGATTTTTTTAAGATGGCATAGAATTCAATCAGATCAGGACACTCGTCCTTATAGCCGAGGATATACCTCTCCAAGAATGTATTCTCTGAACATGTCATGAATGTTGACAATTTACTGACGCTTTTGCAGTATCCCTTGGATTTCAAGAATGTCAAGATCTTATATCTCGGAATCGACCTTTTCTCCAAGCTATATGTTAATATTACTGGACATATCATCACGTCAGATGAAGCATATCCAGCCTCATTCACAAAGAACTCCATTTTTCTCTGCAAATTCTTCAGAGACACTGTTAGGAAGGCAGGAGACTTTCGGACTGCAGCAACAAAATGGTCTTCCGACCACCCAAAGCCCCTGAATAACTCCATTTGCATCTTGAACTTCTTTGGATTGACCAGGTAAAGAGCCCACAACGTCAAGCGGAACATGCCTGATGTCGGCGGCACTCCTAAGTTCTTCACGCGACTGACCAAGGATTTCAATGAATCAGGTTTCTGCATCACAATCATCGGATGATGCTTCAAGATAGAGGAGAGCTTCTGGCCAGTGACTCCACATTCTCGTAGAATCTCGAGGTTGGGCTGGACCCTCTTCGGGATGCTGTACCCAAGAAACCACTGGTTATCCTTTAAAAACTTCCGCACAAAAACCTCGGATGCAACAAGCCTTTGCCAAAATTGGATCTTTGACAGAATGTTTTCCAAACTGAACTTGAGGACGACGTGATTCGACCGGATGAGATGGGCGACGTCGGATCGGGAGAGACCCAGATCCTGGAAAGCTCGGAACTTAGGGGCCAGAGACTTCTCTACGTCCAAAAGAAGACATTGGGGGAAGACAACTATGATATTTTTAACAGCTTTGTCGTCGAGGCCGTAACTTCTGAGGAAAGCAAGGACAGAGTCTGGCTGCTGCCGTGATTTGATGCGGCGGAGTTGCTTCGAAATATCAGCGGCCTTCTCCTGGTCAATACCACAGGATTCGACGAGGAACTGGGCCATGAACATGTGCTGCCCATTGCGGGAGCCAGTGGGAACGACGGCGGCAGCGGAAGAGTAAGGGAACCTGGCGAAGAGGAGGACGGCGTCGTGGGGACAACGAAAACGATTTGGAGCGAGGGTTTTGGAGAAGTGGGAGAAGTAATGGAGCCTGTTCATCGATCTCTCCTCTGATTTGTTCTTCCCTCAAATCTAAAACCCTAGCGGCGGCGTGTAAGGGCTTGTTTGTCTAGGAGGAAGCGAGGGAGGGGTAAGTAATGAAAGGTAAAGATAAATAAGGAAGAAAAAAAAAAATTATCTCTATTTAAAAAGTGAGGGAAAGAGAAGAAGAGATGAAAATGAGATGAATTTATATCTCTTTCTTTCATTAAAATTGGACTTTTCTTACCTCTCAATTTTAGATGTAAATTTCTTTTTCCTTCGCTTTTATTTTTCTTCTATTACTTACACTCTCCTCTCCTCCTCCCAAACAAGATCTATCTGGGTTCAAATTAGCTCGAAGGATGTCTTATTGCATTCATGTATAAAATAAAAATATTTTTGTAAATTTTGATTTCAATAAAATAAAAATATTTTAATGTATTTTGATATCAATAAAATTTTAAGATATTCTAAAGTATTATTGTTATAATTAAATAATCTTTTAACTTATTCTTTGCACTGCACGTGAGATATACAAAAAATAATTTTAAGTTATAAATGTCAAGACGTGAGAATTGTTAACTTTGTCATCATATTAAAAAGTTGCTTAACTGAACATTAGAAGCAGAAAAAGTCCTAAATTTGTGAAATATTACATTTCTGTTCTACTAGACAACTCCAAATTATTGCTTTGAGATCACAAAATTTAGCTCCTAGGACAAACCCAGATAGCTAGCACAGTCATATTAAGATTTGAAAAAGCAAGGGATCGATTCCTGAAGGTGACGATCAGACTACCAATGATTTTACATTTCTACGCTAGCTATCTAAGACCTGATTTAACCCTCTCCACACGTAGGGACAGCGGTGGAGGATCACTAATGTGATGGTTCCATATTTTTTTGAGATCACAAAATCTGCGCTAGTCACCTGACACCTGATTTACCCTTCTCTATACGTATGGACAGTGATGGAGAACCGTTAATGTAGCGATTACACTTTTTTTTTTTTTTTTGAGATCACAAAATCAAAACCCCATAGTTAACCTATTTGATAAATGTAAAGGATAATTCTTAAGGGAATAAAAATCAATTATCAGAGATTATGATTATGGATTATAAATCAATCTCTTCATTTATCACATTCCTAATTTTTCTCAATCGATAAAGACAATCAAAGAACACCGCTGCTAATACGATGGTTCCAAATTTTTTTTTGAGTGATATTACAAAAACAAACCTAACACATGATACATTTTAATTTTTGTAGTATGAATTAAATTTATTTATTTGATCTTGCACTCGAGAAATAAAAGAGTTTTTTTGTTTTTGGGAGTGCCATTGGCAACCATTTACTAAATGGCGGACGACAAAATAAACAAAAAAAAGATAAAAGATCGAAAGAAAAATCCCAATAACTTGCTCATCCGAACATATTAGCGTAAGTAGGTAAAACTTAAATAACCGATGAGATCATCAGACTTTCTCTTGTATTTAGCAACTTCGCAATGTAAAATTTAGATCACAAAATCAAATCTATCATGAATAAATTCTTCATTATTAGTAGCTTCAAACCACTTTTGTCCATTTGCATTTGAGAAGAAAGGAGTTTTCATGATCCAAAAGGCAACCATTCGACAATAGTGAATAACAAGCCATGCTCATAAATACCAGAATAACTATAATTTAATATCACAAGCAATGAATCTGCGAGCCATTAGCTCCATTGCCATTCGAAAACAATCTTCACGCACGTTGAAATGCAAGTTAGTTAGTTTCACAGTTTGATACGGCTATTTATTAAATACCGCACCTAAAATTTAGAAATGTTCAAACAACATCTCATACTTTCATATTAATAAATAACACATTTAATTTCCTTTTTACTCATCCCGCCAAACAGATCTGCACCACTGTGATACTGAGAATTCAAATCCCAATATCACTGTAGTACTGGAAATTGATGATGTTGGAATTTGAATTCCTAGCACCATAGTGGTGGTGCAATTCCAGCGCCACCATTGTGATACTGGGATTTATAATTCCAACACCAGTGGTGCTAGAATTTGAATTTCCAACACCACATTCAGGATTTTCAATGTAATGCAGGTCTATTTGACAGGAGAGGTAAAAAAAGAATTAAGTGTACTATTTGATAAATATAAAAATATGAAATATTGTTTTAAGTATTTCTAAATTTTAGATGCTCTGTTTGATAAATTACTGCAGTTCGATATGGAAGCAAAATTGTAACATGAAAGTTAATTTGCAGGAAAAAATTAGCTTTTTTAAGTTCAAAGTCAGAAGCATTAGTGTTTTGTTAAGCTTGCATAGAATTTAATCAGCAAGAATCCCTTGGACTCCAAGAATGTCAGGATCCTTCCTCTGAAAGTTCAAGTATGTGGACGACTTGCCAAAACTTTTGCAGTATCCCTTGGACTTCAATAATGTCAGCATCTGATATATCGAAATCAACCATTTTTCCAAGCTCTATGTTAATATTACTGAACTCACCAACACGTCAGACGAAGCATATCCAGCCCCATTTTTCTCTACAAAGATTCACAGATACTGTTGTAAAGGTAGGAGACTTTCAGAAAATAGGAAACGGTTGAAGGGGTCATTATCTGTATCTCTTGAGCTTACATCCTCACATAACCTGCTCCGTCAGGCATTATTCTTCCAAACGGATAAATTAAACAATTTTTTTTTTTTTGTTTCCTCTTGCACTTGAGAGAACAAAAGATTTTTTTTGGTGCAATTGGCAACCATTTACCAAATGGTGGATGACAAATTAAACAAAAAAATATCAGGAAAGCAAAATCCTAAGAACTTGCTCATCGGAACATATTAGGAAAGATTGACGAGTTGCTCAGCAGAAAAAGATAGATAAATAGCCTATGAATCCCATTTTGATCCTAATACTACAATAATATAGTTAAGGATAGAACATCAAGTTATGGAAGAGTTGACTTGTAAAGTAAATCTAGAACCGAGTCAATGAAGGTTTGACTCGGGATGTAGACCAAGTGACGAGTCGGAAAGGAAGCGGCCCAGAAAATGAGCCGAGTGACGAGTCGAAAAGCAAATGGCTCAGAAAATGAGTTGAGTGACGAGTTAGGAAAGAAATAGCTCGGGAAGCTAATGGAGTGTTAAGTCGGTAAGAAAATGACTAGAGAAGTTGATAGAAAGTAAGAGCAGAGAAAGAAATAATATGTCAGTTAAAATGCTATCTCACGAAATATTCCTCTAATGGTTGTTAGAATTTATTCATATATGTCACCGTATTTAATAATGAATTGAAAACACTTTATAAACCCCGCAAAAGATTCCTTACAATAATAATTCTCTAACGACCTAACAACATGATCACCTCGATTGCACGTGAAGGACAATCACCCTCGTAGTTGTTACACTATAATTTATCCTTAAACATCAGGAAGGAGTCGTGGAGAAAATAAAGAGGAGATATATAAACAAGAAGCGGAGAAGAAGAAGAAGGATTCTGATCTAATCATTCTTATATTTTTATTGCTACTTATTACTATATTCACTATGACTTTTTCTTTTCTACAATCAGCTCTAACTTAAATATCAGATGATCGAAGTCGAAAAATCAATAATCATCTGACATGTGTTAATTTTGACAATGAATGAAGTAGAAAATTTTACTATTGTAGTCGGAAAAAAAATTCATTTTCAATGCCCTAATCTTGAAAAATAAAAAATCTGTACCGTATCAGATCCATCGGAAAAACTTGAGCTGTTTGATAAATTCAATTTTATGAGCTACAGAGGATCGAAAGTCTTTCCCTCTTTTCATCATATTGTGCACCGGAGAGCTACTTTCTCTTTGCTGTGTGGGTGGACGGTGTGGGCCCCGAAGAGTTTGAGTGTGTTGGACCTGTACATGTGACCGACGGGTGAGTTTGTTATTCGTAGAAAGAAATATTGTTTAAATTTATTTACTGCAGTTTAAATTCGTATAATGTTCTACCTTTGGATTTTTCATATTCTCATTAATAATAATAACGTTCATTCTAAACTTCCCTCAAGAACGGTCCTATGATTGTATGAAGGAAGATAAATTGCAATCGGTCGATGACCGTACTAGCATGTGACACAATGAAAGACAGACACTCTATTTCGACGGGGATTGATCCATATTCATCCTTTGTATATTTGTACTAAATAGCCATTTAATTTTATCTATGGAGCAGGTATACATTGCTTATGAAAATAGATGCAAAATATTATAAAATCCATAATTCATGATATTTTTAAAAACAGTAAAAAACAAGTTCAGTGATTAGCCAAAAGAAAATATTCTTTTCTCAATCCCAGTAATTTCATTATCAACATCAACAAGTGCAAATTTCCCATTTAAATTAGGATACCATACAATATATACAATGATATCTAAGATATTTATCTATTATAAAATAAGTATTTAAGTTAACATTTAAAAATTATCTGCGACTATATCGGCTTGCTATGCATAAACCGATGCTAAAGAATGAAGCGTTAACTGCTCAGTAAAGCCAAAACTGAGAATTTACAGGCCCTAAAATAGCTCAATCTAATGTTAAGAAAAACGACGTTTCTGTAAAATAATTCATCAGAAAAAATAGATGAATGTCATACTTGACCGAGTTATAGAGCCACAACAAAAAGGGTAAATCTCTGGGATTAAAAGAAAATGCTCATCTTATCATATTAAAAAAATGCTTGAGTTGCTTCGCAGTTTGATATTAAAGCAATACCGTAATCGAAAGATAATTTGCAGGGAAAAAATGACTTAGCTTAATGAGCTTCAGCATCAGAAGCATTAGATTTTTTTAAGCTGGCATAGAATTCAATCAGATCAGGAAACTCGTCCTTATAGCGGAGGATATACCTCTCCAAGAATTTCTTCTCTGAAGATACCACAAATGTTGCCAATTTACTGACGCTTTTGCAGTGCCCCTTGGACTTCAAGAATGTCAAGATCTTATATCTCGGAATCGACCTTTTCTTCAAGCTATATGTCAACATTGTTGGACATATCATCACGTCAGTTGAAGCACATCCAGCCTCGTTCACAAAGAACTCCATTTTTCTCTGCAAATTCTTCAGAGACAATGTTAGAAAGGCAGGACATTTTCGGAATGCAGCAACGAAATCTTCTTCCGACCACCCGAAGCCCCTGAACAAATCCATTTCCATTTTGAACTTCTTTGGATTGACCAGGTAAAGAGTCCACAGACTAAAGTGGAACATACCAGATGTCCGCGCCACCCCCAAGTTCTCCACGCGACTGACCAAGGATTTCAATGAATCAGTTTTCTGCATCACAATCCTGGGATGATGCTTCAAAATAGAGGAGAGCTTCTGGCCAGTGACTCCACATTCCTGTAGAATCTCGAGGTTGGGTCGGACCCTCTTCGGGATGCTGTACCCAAGAAACCACTGGTTCTCCTTTAACAACTTCCGCACAAAAACCTCGGATCCGACAAGCCTTTGCCAAAATTGGATCTTTGACAGAATGTTTTCCAATCTGCTCACGAGGACGAGGGGATTCGCCCGGATGAGACGAGCGACGTCGGACCGGGAGAGACCCAGATCCAGAAAAGCTCGGAACTTAGGGGACAGAGACTTCTCTACGTCCAAAAGAAGACATCGGGGGAAGACAACTATGAATTTTTTAAGTGTTTGATCGTCGAAGCCGTAACTTCTGAGGAAAGAAACGACGGAATCTGGCTGCTGCCGGGATTTGATGATGCGGAGTTGCTTCGAAACATCAACGGCCTTCTCCTGGTCGAAACCACAGGATTCGACGAGGTACTGGGCCATGAACATGTGCTGCCCATTGCTGGAGCCATTGGGAACGACGGCGGCAGCGGAAGAGTATGGGAACCTGGCGAAGAGGACGGCGGCATCGTGGGGACTAGGAAAACGATTTGAAGCGAGAGTTTTGGAGAAGTGGGAGAAGTAATGGAGCCTGTTCATCGATCTCTCCTCCTCTGATTTGTCTTCCCTCAAAACACACAAACCCTAGCGGCGGCGCTGTAAGTGAGTTCCAATGCGTCTTTGCAATCCTGTATAAAATAAAAATATTCCAATGTATTTTGATATCAATAAAATTTTAAGATATTCAAAAGATTTATTCTTTTAACTTAAATAATTATATTTAAATAATCTTTATCGTATTTTTTTCTTCCCATCACTATCTATGTGATAAAATTTAAGACAAAATTTTAAATATTACAAGAATTAGCAGTGATTTAGAAAGTGATGTGGGCATCAATTATTCATAAAAGAAAAACTCGATGTCAAAATTTAAAAACTGTTGTACAATTTCCATCAATAAAATTATTGAAATCTTAATAAATACGAAAAAAAATATTATCTTTACAATTTTTCATATTTTTTTTTTAAATTATAAATTTAAAAGTTTTATTTATTTATTTTAAAACATCATAAGCAAAAATAAAATATGAGAATTGCTTACTTTGTCATATAGCAGCTGAAAAATACTAAATTTGTAAGATCATTCCATTTCTGTTCTACCTAGCATCTTCAAATTGTTGCTTTGAGATAAAAAAATAAATCGAGCACATAATACATTCTTATTTTTTTTAGTATAATTTATTTTATTTTTTCCTCTTGCACTTAGAACGCAAGAGTTTTTTTTGAGGTTGCAATGGGCAACCATTTACCAAATGGTCCACGAATTAAACAGAAATAGATCAGTGTTGCGGTTGAAATGCACAGACGAGGTACAATTCGGCCTGGGTTTGAGCGACATGGCAAGCTCCGATGTTGATAATATCGAGACTTTGAAGACTTGGCGAGGTGGAGATGAATCACCAATACTATTGATGCAAGAATTGCTTCTGAAATTTAGCGAAGACCATGCGGACGAAGAAGTCTATCATTGAGGCATTGGACAACGATCATCGACAAGGTCTGAAGCAAGGATTTATAAAGACAAAGATACATAAAAGGGGCACCGAGAGGGATCTTGATGACGCCTCTCTGACGCTCAAGTCAGGATTATCAGAGTAGCAGAAAAGTAAGTGAAGGAAAAAGGAAGAGGAAAAAAACCAGAGAGTCGTCCCTTGACGATCCTCCCTTTTGCCTTATATAGACTAGGTGTCGGTGTTAACTCATGGATCCTTACCGAAAATGTAGGTTTATCATGACGCTTTGACATGATAAGGAATGATAGAAGACACCACCTCATTAAGTGCAGCAGATGCATAGAGACTTAATTAATGCAATCTGCGTGGTTAATGGGAGATAAAGCTCCATAAATACGGTAGAAGTGTCCAATCAATGGGAATGTATTGACATGACTATCTGCTACAGGGTGTCCTGACTCTCCCTTGATTTGAGAACTACATAATCTCTGAGAATCTCTAACGGAGCGGGGAAATGATCATATCTATCAATGTGCTTGAAGAGGTGCCAAAAGATATGTTTACATGATGAGACGACAAGAGATATATCAGTCGAGCCATAATACACAGAGAGACGATGAAAGATATATCTGTCGAAACATCAATCAGGAAAGACAACGAGAGATATGTTTGAATCAAATCTAACTTTGGGTCTTAGTCCAATATGGATAAAGAGGCTGGTAATATTCACCTCCACATCAATCAGGAAAGAAAAATCGACAATTTACCAAACAGCGCACGTGAAGTTTAGAATTTTTCAAACAGCGTCCCATACTTTTATATTTACCAAATAGCGCACTTAATTTCCTTTTTATCTCTCCCGCCAAATGTACTTAGTCTATCATGAAAATTTGAATTTTCAAAGACCACGCCGATGATTCGAGATTTCCACGGTGTAGTGGTAAAAAAGAATTAATTGTATTATTTGACAAATATAAAAAGTATAAAATACTATTTAAATAATTCTAAACTTCACGTACATTGTTTGATAAATCATCAAAGAAAAATCTCAAGAACTTGCTCATTGGTACATATTAGCAAAGATTGACGAGTTGCTCAACTCAACATTAGCATGAAAAAGATAAATAGCCTATGAGCCCCATTTTGATCCACTGAAAAGAAAAAAAAATCCGAGGCGTTTGATAAATTCAATTTTTTTTTCTTTTACTTAGGTGTCCATACCTTAAAGGGTGATTATTTCTGAGAAGGACGAGTCAACTCCAAGAATGCGGCGTGGTGAGTAAGGACGAAAGGATGCGTGGATCTTACCGAAAACTCGTTCAAAGAGCAAGCTTGAACGTGTTGGACCTGTACATGTGACTGACACGTGAGTTTGTTGTTCATGGAAAGAAATATCATTTAAATTTATTTACTGCGGTTTAAATTCGTATAACTTTTTTTATCTTTGGATTTTTCATAGTCTCATTTTATGGTTCTTGTTCTTATTTTTTGGCACCTTTTTATTGCTACGTGTGATAAAGGGACAATCAATTGGCTAATAAAGTATGATACTACCTCAGCAAAACAGATGTCTAATTTCAACGGAGACAAAAAAAAAAAAATTCTCATTTGAATTCAATCTGAGTTGTATTAGCCAACTGATCAAGGACAAAATTCATCCGTGATTTATTTTCTTTTATCATAATTGTGAGATTGACAATAAGGAATCTGTGGATGGGGTTATTGTTTTTTGCCATAGGTTACGAAAACAGATGCAAAATATTATAAAATTCATAATTCATGATATTTTTAAAACAGTAAAAGACAAGTTCAGTGCTAGCCAAAACAAAATATTCTTTTATCAATCCAGGGAATTTCATTAGCAACATCAAAAAAATGCAAATTTCCCCTTTAAATAAGGACAACATACAATATTCACATTGATATCTAAGATATTTATCTATTATAAAATAAGTATTTAAGTTAACATTTAAAAAAAAAACCGATGCTAAAGATTGAAGTGTAAACTGCTCAAGAAACCTAAAACTAAGAATTTACAGCCCCTAAAATAGCATCATTTTGCCTATCCAATCTAATGTTAAGCAAAACTATATTCCTGTAATCGTGAAAGAGCTCTCAGTCATCTCATCTTCCTCCAAGTTAGGATTTGTTTGGGAGGAGATGAGAGAGATATAAGTAATAGAAGGGTAAAGGTAAATAAGGAAGAAAAAAAAATCCTTGTTTGGAAAGAAGTGAGGGAAAAAGAAAGGGAAGGAAAAGGGAGATGAATGAGGGTGAACTTATACCCCCTCCCCTTCACAAAAACCGGACATTAGAGGTTTGTTTGGGAGGTGGTGAGGGGAGTGTAAGTAATGGAAAAGGAATGGAGGGGAGGGAAAAGGAGGTTTACACTCCAAATTGGGGTGTAAGAAATGTCCAATTTTTGTGAAGGTTAAGTTCACCCCCATTCACCTCCTTTTCCCTTCCCCTTCTCCTTCCCTCACTTATTCCCAAACAAGGATAATCTTTTTTTCTTCCTTATTTATCCTTACCCTTTCATTATTTACATCTCCCTCACCTCCTCCCAAACAAGCCCTAGAGAGAGACTCTCCCTTCTCTCTAGAAACTCTAGAGGTAAGGCAGTTGGAGGGCTGATTAAGGGGTGACCAATAAAGCTCAAGCGACTATGCAGTGGGCCTTCTGCCACTGGAGATTGAGTGAAGGCTTCCCCCCCTCCCCCACCCCCCCTCCCCTCTGGCGGCGAGCTATGTTGAGTCGTCGGAGGGTACATGGGGTCTGTACGATATGGGCCAGCGGTGGAGCTCTCTTAGTGCCATGTATGGAAGGAGGTGGTGTCGGTGAGTTCCTGATTCTGCCCTCTAGGTTTCTCTCGCGCTGCTGTCCCCAAGCAGATGCTCGTGGCGCTTGGAGCTTAATGTCGCTTGCTGATGGATGTCTGGGGGCACCGGTGGAGTTTCGTTTGACAGGAGACCGATTGACGGGTGGTATCGGTGAGCTACTGGTGGTGCAGACCAATTTTCCTGAGTTGCTGTCGGTGAGTTGGTCTTCCATGGCGTTTGGAGCTTCATTGACGTCTACCCTAGTTTTTCATTCCCTGTTGGCTGGAGACCTAGCTTGGCGAGGGCTCCCTGGTGATGGCGGAGTTTTTCCTTGCCATGAGACGAGCTGGAGGGTAACACCAACGGACTGCAGGATGCCCGGCCAACTTCTCGTGAGATGTCGCGCCCACAGCTGCCGTACGTGACCTCTGAAACCTCTTGCCGATTCACTTTGGTTCTCCTTCTTCGCTATGACTTCGTTGGCAGGAGGTATTCTCGTGACTGTTTGGATGTTTTCTCCGGCGAACGTTTGGGGAGGATGAAGGCAGGCCGCATGAGACAGATTTTGGGTCCCAAGATGCTGCTGCAGCCCTGCAAGCGCCGGTCAAATTGTCCTGGACGTGCAAGATAAGCTGGCTCTAAGATGGGGTTTGCAGCATGAAGGACCAGTCAAACATCCTGGGTAAGTACAACAAGATTTACATAAGCTCCTTGTGAAATTCCTGGCTTAGAGCCAAGTATAATGATGAGAGCTTTTACCCAGGGGCTCAAAGAGGGAGACTTCTTTAAATCTAAGAGGCCTCCCATAAGCTTCGAAGATTTGTTGTCCTGGACTGAGAAGTTTATTAATTTGGAGGATACCCAAAAATCTCGACGAACTTCATAGGATTTTGAAGTAGCGAAAAAACTGGAGGGGAGGATTGAATGGGTAAGTATGCTCCTCTGCTCCGATTTTCTAAGGAAAGAGCTGATAGAGGTTGATGTGGAGACCCTTCGGAGCTGACAGAGGGACTAGGATGTTGGAATGTTGGTGACCGTTAGAGAGGGGGTGAATAACGTGTTCGCTTGTTGATAGATTTCGATCGTGTTTGTTTTTATAAAACTTGTTAACGCAGTAGAAATATGAAACACAATACAACTATGAAGACGAATACACAATCACACAAAATACACAAGCAATATAACGTAGTTCGGAATCTTAGAGTTTCTACTCCACGAATTGAGCTCAAACGAGCTCTAGCGATGCAAACAACACCACTAATCAAAATACTCCTTCTCGACAACAAGTCGGAGGCGGAGAAATCTTTTACAATAATTCTTACAACAATAAGAATCAAATACAAGCTAATACAAAGTGAAATACACAAAAGAATACAAAGAACACTTTACAAATGATCTTTTGGAAGCTTGCTTGTTTGGTTGCTTGAGCTGCACTTGGAGACCTTGAATTGCACCGGCAAATCGCCCCAAATCACTCTAGAAACTAATGCAAAAACTCCTCCTTTCGTGCTCCCTTTAAACCTGCAACTCGGGTTGATTTTCGCCTAGCAGTCAACTGATCAAGACCATCAGTCAATTGCTCCTGGAGCCATTGTCTCACAACGACCTGAGCCACGTTGGATAAGTTCCAACGGATAGACCATCAGTCGATTGATAATACCCATTAGTCGACTCGGAAATATTCTGTTCCCGAAAACCCGACCATCGGTCGACTGTCCAGTGCTGACAGTTGACTGCTAGGTCATTTCCTACAGTCGAACACCATTCGACTTACATCAATCGACTGACCATAATATCAGTGGACTGATACCCTCATGAGGTTTTAACACCAAGTATGATGTCTTTATACTTTCTAGACCATCCATAGTTTAGACCTAAGCCTTCTAGCCATCTCTGTCAGCCTCACGCTTATCCATGACTTGTTCATCCATACGCTAACCTTCAGGTGCTTCCATCAGCTATTGTCATGCTAATGTGGTCTACACCGCCAAGACACATTGAGCTTACGCTACCAAGACTATCGCTTGGACTTTACGTCGTCAACCATAGGTCTTATGCTGCCAAGATTCTACCCTTAGACTTTACGCCGTCAATATCACCTCTTGGACTTCCCTTGCCAATCCATGTTGAACTTTCCATTTACTAAGACTCAAGCTTGGACTTTCCCTTGCCAAGATTCATGCTTGGACTTTCCTTGTCAACCCATATTGGATTTTCCCTTTGCCATGACTCAAGCTTGGACTTTCCCTTGCCAAGACTATGCTTGGACTTCTCATGTCAAGTATCCAAGATTTGAACTTTCCATCATATGGTCAATCCCATGTCAACCATATAGTGAAACAATAATCAAATCATCATCAGACATCAAAATATCACTCGAGTCCAACTCGAGTCCGATCAATTATGACCCGGATCAATTGTATTAACAATCTCTCCAAAATATTATCAAATATCAAAATAATACCCGAGTTAAATTCGAATCTGATCAATACATGAGACACTGTGGGAGAGCTACTTTCTCTTTGCTATATGGGTGATGATCAATACACGAGACACTGTGGGAGAGCTACTTTCTCTTTGCTACATGGGTGAAGAGTGTGGGCCTCGGAGAGCTACCTTCTCTTTGCTCTGTGCGTGGAGGGTGTGGGCCCCGAAGAGCTTGAGTGTGTTGGACCGGTACATGTGACTGCCGGACGAGTTTGTTGTTCGTAGAAAGAAATATTGTTTAAATTCGTATAATTTTCTAAATTTGAATTTTTTATATTCTCATTTTATAGTTCTTGTTCTATCTCTTTGGCTATTTTTCTGGCACGTTTTTATTGCTACTTATTTCTTTATGTATGAATGCTTAATAAAGCGGGACACCAAGCCTTCGTTTCGTAATAAAATAGCGAGATGCATAGAGATGACGGTTTTAAAAATCTCCTCCAAAATAAAAGACGCTTGTTAGTCTGCCAAAGAGTTACGTATACATTGCTTATCATAATATTTTTCATATCTAGCGTCCCTCAAAACCGATCATATGATTATATAATCACGATCGATCATGACCGTACTAGCACCTGATACAGCGAAAGACACACTATTCAATTTTGCTCGAGGAGCAAGTGTACATTGCTTATGAAAATAGATGCAAAATATTATAAAATCGATAATTCATGATATTTTTAAAACAGTAAAAGACAAGTTCAGTGATTAGCCAAAAGAAAATATTATTTTATCAATCTCGGCAATTTCATTATCAACATAAAAAAAATGCAAATTCCCCATTTAAATAAGGACACCATACAATATTTACATTGATATCTAAGATATTTATCTATTATAAAATAAGTATTTAGGTTAACATTTAAAAATTATATGGTACTATATCGGCTTGCTATGCATAAACCGATGCTTAAGAATGAAGTGTCAACTGCTCAATAAACCTAAAACTGAGAATTTACAGGCCCTAAAATAGTATCGTTTTGTTTATTCAATCTAATGTTAAGTGAAACTATGTTTCAGTATAATAATTCATCAGAAAAAGTAGATGAGTGTCATAATTGACCGAGCAGTTACTTCATATCTGTCGTAGAGACGCAACAAAAAGGGTAAATCTCTGAGATTAAAAGAGAATGCTCAGCTTATCAGATTAAAAGAGAATGCTCAGCTTATCATATTAAAAAAAATGCTCGAGTTGCTTCGCAGTTTGACATTGAAGCAATACCGTAAAATGAAAGATAATTAGCAGGGAAAAAATGACTTAGCTTAATGAGCTTCAGCATCAGAAGCATTAGATTTTTTTAAGATGGCATAGAATTCAATCAGATCAGGACACTCGTCCTTATAGCGGAGGATATACCTCTCCACGAATTTATTCTCTGAATATTTCACAAATGCTGACAATTTGTTGACGCTTTTGCAGTATCCCTTGGATTTCAAGAATGCCAAGATCTTATATCTCGGAATCGACCTTTTCTCCAAGCTATATGTTAATATTACTGGACATATCATCACGTCAGATGAAGCATATCCGGCCTCATTCACAAAGAACTCCATTTTTCTCTGCAAAGTCTTCGGAGACATTGTTAGGAAGGCAGGAGACTTTCGGAATGCAGCAACAAAATCGTCTTCCGACCACCCAAAGCCCCTGAATAACTCCATTTGCATCTTGAACTTCTTTGGATTGACCAGGTGAAGAGCCCGCAACGTCAAGTGGAACATCCCTGATGTCGGCGGCACTCCCAAGTTCTTCACGCGACTGACCAAGGATTTCAATGAATCAGTTTTCTGCATCACAATCATCGGATGATGCTTCAAGATAGAGGAGAGCTTCTGGCCAGTGACTCCACATTCCTCTAGAATCTCGAGGTTGGGCTGGACCCTCTTCGGGATGCTGTACCCAAGAAACCACATGTTATCCTTTAAAAACTTCCGCACAAAAACCTCGGATCCAACAAGCCTTTGCCAAAATTGGATCTTTAGCAGAATGGTTTCCAATCTGAACTTGAGGACGTCGAGATTCGCCCGGATTAGATTGGCGACGTCGGATCGGGAGAGACCCAGATCCTGGAAAGCTCGGAACTTAGGGGCCAGAGACTTCTCTACGTCCAAACGAAGACATCGGGGGAAGACAACTATGAAATTTTTAACAGCTTGATCGTCGAAGCCGTAACTTCTGAGGAAAGAAATGACGGAGTCTGGCTGCTGCCGGGAATTGATGCGGTGGAGTTGCTTCGAAACATCAGCTGCCTTCTCCTGGTCAAAACCACAGGATTCGACGAGGTACTGGGCCATGAACATGTGCTGCCCATTGCTGGAGCCAGTGGAAACGACGGCGGCAGCAGAAGAGCAAGAGAACATGGCCAAGTGGAGGACGGCATCGTGGGGACGACGAAAACGATTTGGAGCAAGCGTTTTGGAGAAGTGGGAGAAGTAATGGAGCCTGTTCATCGATCTCTCCTCTGCTTTATTCTTCACTCAATATCCCAAAACCCTAGCGGCGGCGTTGGAGGTGGGTTCAGATCAGCTCGAAGGCCGCAATGTGGGCATCGCCTGTATAATAATTATATTTAAATATTCTTTTAACTTATTCTCTTTTTTTTTTCCCCTCTCTATCTATTGCATCGCACGTGAGATAGAAAAAACTAATTTTATATTATATATTTTAAGATAAAATTATAAATATGGCGGCCAATGGTTAGCAGTGGCACCAATTAAGCAGATCGTCCGGTCCGACTGGAGCAATTTGGGCTCTTGTTGCAGTTTAAATAATAGTCGCAGTAATTTCAAAAGTGACGTGGGCACCAATTATTTATTAAAAAAAAAAAATCGATGTCAAATTTTAAAAACTGTTGTTAAAAGTTGAGGCAACCAGCAGTTCCCATCAATCACATTATTGATATTTTAATTGATATGATACGGATTTTTTTTTATCTCGTGCAAAGATGAAAATGTCAATAAGATTTGGGATTCTCTCCGACCACAATAACCATAATAGTAAAAATAAATGAAGCATGACAAAAATAATAACAAGAGATTTAGCATGGTTTAAAATATCAATTTCTACTCCACAATTAAACTCTAGAGTAAACTTATGCTAAACACTTTTACTATAAATCTCTTTTTCTCCTAAGTATTTCCAGAATTAAAGAAAACCTCTCACATATAAGGGTTTATACAAAGTGAATGAAAATAAAGCTCGTAGGATCTTCATTCTCTTTCCTCTGCTCAGGATATTTTTTCCCTTCACCGATGATTGAGTCCTCTTTCGAAAATTCCTCCACTCCAGGTAATGAGAGAGAGAGAGAGTGCCCCTCTCGAGTTCCGATCTCCAACGGTTGAGGGTGAAGTGGAAAACTCTCTTTCTTCTTCCTTCTTTCTCTCCTTTTATCTCTGTTGTCTCTGGAATCAACTGTTCTATAATAAACTATCAGGATCATCGCCTACGTGAAAGATCCTTTCCACCTGAGGAATAATTCTGTTATGATATTAGTGAATGAAGATTATTGAGAATCTTTTATGGGATCATTCAGGTGTCCTGATTTGTTATGCGATGTAACAGACTCTTACGAGAGAGCATAATAGAGAGCATCTCCCTTTTTTTTTTTACCCTTGCCCTTCCACTGGACTCTTCTTTCTCCTAGTCACCTCTTCTCATTCCTATCCAAACTCGACGATGTTTCCCGAATCGTCCCATTACTAGTTTGGCTCATTTTCCCACTTTGCTTCCGCACATCATTCTAATCACTCAAGCCGAGGTGGCTACAACTTAACTCGACTCTCTGAGCTAATATTGACCTTGCTTTGGTCGTCGGGCATACGCACCTATAACCCACCTTAACTTCCCCAAGTCGATGTTTTTTACCGTCCTGTCTACTAAACCAACTCGGCCGCCTGATGCACCATCCTCTTAACGGGGCTTATTTTCCCAAATCACTATTTAGTTTTGTTTTAACTAACATACTTCCTCTCCGCTCCCAAGTGGCCATGTCATCAACTCGGCCTAATTTCCCGAGTCACTATCTAGTTTCGTTTTAACCACCAGACTTCCTTTCCGCTCCTAGGTGGTCACGTCATCAACTCGCCCTAATTTCCCGAGTCACCATCTAATTTCAATTTAACCACTAGATTTCTTCTCCACTCCCGAGTTGCCATGTCATCAACTCGGCCTAATTTTCCGAGTCGGGTCTTGTTAGATTAGATCGTATATCGTATATTCTACCTTACCTTACTAATCATATCTCCTAAGTCATATTATAGCAGTGTCATTAGCCACCCCAAAATAGTCAAACGAAGTATTTAGTTGAACTTTATAAGTGAGGAACCTCCTCTAATCACCCTTCCTCGGCCAGACCTTAATTATCCCCTCATCTTTTATCGGTTTCATTTATTTTATTGGGCTAGGGTTTTCCTCGTCGACACTTAGCTTAAGCATATCAAACCCCTTACTAGGCTAATGGGCCCCACCTTTTTTTAAGGGGAAGTTTAAAAGCCAAAACCCTCAACAATCTAGTCTTTACCCGACAACTCATTCATTTTCTATTCGACTCTTTTTCTTCTGTCCAACGATTTTCGTCAGCGATTGTCCTACGCCTAAACTCCCGACATCTAGGAGCCTTCGACCGCCTCCTTTCAGCCACAAGTAAATGCCCCGCCACCTTCCCTACTATGGCTCCCTCTCCGACAAACCCTACCTCAACCTTCTGGTGTGAAGATACCGTTACACAGCTAGACATAAATCACAACTTCCCATGCTCTAAATATTTGTTTATAGACTCTTCTATAAAATGTCTTTTCACTTCTACTTCCTATCACCCACATCTCCCTCCTCTCAACCATCATTGTTTCTTTTCCAAACAGTTAGTAAATGACCTCCGACTGTCGGTACCCTCTATTTACTTTGAATTGCTAGATTTGTATAAACTACCTATTAACCAGTTAGCTCCAAATGTCTTCCGCCAATTGATAGGCACCGTGACAGTTTTTAAACACTTGGAACTCCCCTTCTTCTCGCTAATGTTCCGTTACCCCTTTCAATTGAAATCTTCAAAGGAAGATATTTTTTTCTTTACTAGCCGCCCCGACTATCAATTCTTAACCAACATGTCATCCTCACACAAAGGTTGGCAAGATTTATACTTTTTTGCCTAACTCCCTACTCCCCTCCGTTATTCTGAAACTTGGAAAACAACACTTCCATACTTGCCCCCCTTTCAGAATTATAGGCTTCAATGCCCTTTTGCTGAGGTCCATAAGATGCTGAAAGAACATTACAACTCTAACCTCCTATTAGATGTCAACATTCCGAGTCATTACGGGTTGTCTCCCTTCCAACTGGACGACCTCGTCGTCATAGGTAGGGTATTAATAACATTTTAGATACAATATTTGCTAATTCTCACCATTATTACCCATTGTTCCGGATGTTTTGTATTGCAGACGACTTGATACAGAGGGTTAAGAATAGCGCGGAGAAAGTCATAACCCTTAAGCCCTCAAAGAAACGCACGAGGGAAAAATCCCCAATCCTTCCCCCTTCGCCTTCCAAGAAACTTCGCCTGCATAAGGGGCGCACTGCCAGTTCCTCCACTCTTCCTGCAACCTCTTCTTCTCATTCCCCAAGCCCACCTCCTCTCCAACTTCGTCGACACCACCACCTCATCGCCTCTAATGCTACTGAAGGAGATGTCCAGTTTCTTCGGGTAAGGTAGTTAATCCTCCTATGCTCTCTCCTTCTTTGACCGTGTCTCCTGAATTACCTCATCCGACTTCCCTACCTCTAGATTATTCTCCTCTCGATCCCTCCTCACTCGGGGAAGAACCTTCCCTTCCCATGGGGGCATTCTTCCCTTGAATCCCCCTACCATCACCCTCGGATCTGTACTCAAGATCTGCGATACACAAGAAGTGAAGCTTTTCACTCAATCGGCCGTACACGACCCCTTCGAATGCATGCGCAAAAATTTGTCAAAGGTATCTCCCTTTATCTCTGTTGTACTTAACATATCTTAGTATTTACTTCTAAAATATTTCTTCTCCTTACGCAGGTGGTCAACAACTATAATGAAGCAACTCAATATTTGGCTGAATACCAATTCGTTATGGCAGCTCACCATAGTGCCTCCCAAGAACAACAAAAAAAACTAACTCGGCAACTGACCAAAGCAAACAATGGCCGAGAAAATTCAACATGTCGATGCCCAAGCCCAGGAGTTGTCAGAGTATCAAGTTGAGCTCCGAGAAACACAGGCCAAGAAAGCTGAGTCCTCGGCTGAACTACTAGAGGCTCGCTCCCTTATCAAAACTTTGGAGGCCTCCTTAGAGTCAAATCGAGCACAGCTAGATAGTCTTTCCTCCATAGTGTCTACACTTCCTGAGGATTTAACAGAAATAACAGAAATCGAGCAGTTACTTCATATCTGTTGTAGAGCCACAACAAAAAGGGTAAATCTCTGGGATTAAAAGAAAATGCTCATCTTATCATATTAAAAAAATGCTTGAGTTGCTTCGCAGTTTGATATTAAAGCAATACCGTAATACGAAAGATAATTTGCAGGGAAAAAATGACTTAGCTTAATGAGCTTCAGCATCAGAAGCGTTAGATTTTTTTAAGCTGGCATAGAATTCAATCAGATCAGGACACTCGTCCTTATAGCGGAGGATATACCTCTCCAAGAATTTCTTCTCTGAAGACATCACAAATGTTGACAATTTACTGACGTTTTTGCAGTGTCCCTTGGACTTCAAGAATGTCAAGATCTTATATCTCGGAATCGACCTTTTCTCCAAGCTATATGTCAACATTGTTGGACATATCATCACGTCAGTTGAAGCACATCCAGCCTCGTTCACAAAGAACTCCATTTTTCTCAGCAAAGTCTTCGGAGACGCTATTAGGAAGGCAGGAGACTTTCGGAATGCAGCAACAAAATCGTCTTCCGACCACCCAAAGCCCCTGAATAACTCCATTTGCATCTTGAACTTCTCTGGATTGACTAGGTAAAGAGCCCGCAACGTCAAGTGGAACATCCCTGATGTCGGCGGCACTCCCAAGTTCTTCACGCGACTGACCAAGGATTTCAATGAATCAGTTTTCTGCATCACAATCATCGGATGATGCTTCAAGATAGAGAGCTTCTGGCCAGTGACTCCACATTCCTGTAGAATTTCGAGGTTGGGCTGGATCCTCTTCGGGATGCTGTACCCAAGAAACCACAGGTTATCCTTCAAAAACTTCCGCACAAAAACCTCGGATCCAACAAGCCTTTGCCAAAATTGGATCTTTGACACAATGGTTTCCAATCTGCTCTTGAGGACGAGGGGATTCGATAGGATGAGACGGGCGACGTCGGATCGGGAGAGACCCAGATCCTGGAAAACTCGAAACTTTGGGGCCAGTGACTTCTCTACGTCCAAAAGAAGACATCGGGGGAAGACAACTATGAAACTTTTAACAGCTTGATCGTCGAAGCCGTAACTTCTGAGGAAAGAAATGACGGAGTCTGGCTGCTGCCGGGATTTGACGAGGCGGAGTCGCTTCGAAACATCAGCGGCCTTCTCCTGGTCAATACCACAGGATTCGACGAGGTACTGGGCCATGAACATGTGCTGCCCATTGCTGGAGCCAGGGAAAACGACGGCGGCAGCGGAAGAGTAAGGGAACATGGCGAAGAGGAGGACGGCATCGTGGGGACGAGGAAAACGAGTTGGAGCGAGAGTTTTAGAGAAGTAATGGAGCCTGTTCATCGATCTCTCCTCCTCTGATTTGGTCTTCCCTCAAACTCAAAACCCTAGCGGCGGCGTGTAGGTGAGTTCCGATCAGCTCGGAGGTCGCAATGCCTTGTTGCATTCCTGTATAAAAGTAAAAATATATTAGTATATTTTAATTTCAATAAAATAAAAATATTTTAATGTATTTTAATATCAATAAAATTTTAAGATATTCCAAAAGAGTTATTTAAGTTATAATTAAATAATCTTTTAGCTTATTCTTTGCACCGTACGTGAGATATAGAAAAAAAATAATTTTAAGTTATAAATCTCAAGACGAGAGAATTGCGAATTTAGAAGCAGAAAAGTCCTAAATTTATGAAATATCTCATTTCTGTTCTACAGGGCAACTTCCAATTGTTGCTTTGAGATCACGCAGCCTCCGTGCTACCTAATGCAGAAGACAGTCTGAATAACTCTTAAATCAAGAGATCAATTCGGAGAGGTCACGACTGAGCCATCGATGCACTCTCTCCTTCAGATTCGCCACCTGAGTCCTAATTTACCTCCTCCATCGATAGGGACAGTCGAAGGAGACCGCTAATATGAGATTGATTTAGGAGTTTAAGAAGGAGAGAATGAAATGATAAAAAATATAAAATATTTAATTAATAAATTTAAAAATTGAAAGAATTGAATCATTATTAATTATTTTAGATTCGACAAAATTTAAAGAAAAAAATAGATTTATGATTTATTTCTATCGACCCTCAATTCCTCCGTTGTTTTTCTCTATCTGCTACTTCTCCACCACCATCTTCTTCGTCGTCGTCATTGCCATCATGACCACCTAATTGACCGCCATCGATCGCCTGCATCCAACCGCTGCCTGACTCCACCACAACTGGCCGTTGCCGACCACGACCGTCAAACAATAATATTGACAATCATACTTAATCTCAATTTAAAAACCAAATAGTATTAAAATGACTAAATCCATTCTTATTCCAATCTACTATCTATTTCCATTACCAAACCAAAAGTTTTGTAATATGATTTAAATTTATTTATATGTTCTTGCACTTGATAAATAAAAGAGTTTTAACGGCGGACGACAAAATAAACAGAAAAAGATCAAGAAAGCAAAAATCCCAATAACTTGCTCATCCGAACATATCAGCGTGAGCAGGTAAAACTTAAATAACCGATGAGATCATCAGACTTTCTCTTGTATTTAGCAACTTCGCAATGTAAATTTTAGATAACAAAATCATATCTAGCATGAATAAATTCTTCATTATTAGCAGCTTCAAACCTCTTTTGTCCATTTGCATTTGAGAAGAAAGGAGCTTTCATGATCCAAAAGGCAACCATTCGATAATAGTGAATAACAAGCCGTGCTTGATAAAGATGTGCTATTTACCTTGAATACTTGTCTACATAAATACCAGAATAACTATAATTTAATATCACAAGCAATGAATCTGCGAGCCATTAGCTCCATTGCCATTCGAAAACAATCTTCACGCATGTTGAAATGCAAGTTAGCTTCACAGTTTGATATGGAAGCAAAAATGTAACATGAAAGTTAATTTGCAGGAAAAAAATTAGCTTTTTTAAGTTCAAAGTCAGAAGCATTAGTGTTTTGTTAAGCTTGCATAGAATTTAATCAGCAAGAATCCCTTGGACTTCAAGAATGTCAGGATCCTTCCTCTGAAAGTTCATGTATGTAGACGACTTGCCAAAACTTTTGCAGTATCCCTTGGACTTCAATAATGTCAGGATCTGATATATCGAAATCAACCATTTTTCCAAGCTCTGTTAATATTACTGAACTGACCCTTGGACTTCAATAATGTCAGGATCTGATATATCGAAATCAACCATTTTTCCAAGCTCTGTTAATATTACTGAACTGACCAACACGTCAGACGAAGCATATCCAGCCTCATTCAAAAAGAACCCCATTTTTCTGTCATTCCATACTTCATTATCTATATCTCTTACATCCTCACAGAACCTGCTCCGTTAGGCATTATTCTTCCAAACGGATAAACAAAACCACTTCACTTGCAGGCATATTCACCGTCTCTGGAATATTGGATCCATTCATCTACCATGGTCAAAAAGCCATAAAAAAAAAAGATGGAGATTGGCTAGGTTTCATCTGTCATGAATGACTTTCACAACAACTCTTGAAGACATCAGAGCCCCATTTGATCCCCAGACAAAACTTGAGTTGTTTGATAAATTCAATTTTATTAGCTACTTTCTTTACTTTCTCTTTACTCCGTGGGTGGGTGTGGGTGAGATGACACATGCTTAAATCTTTCCGAAGACTTGTTCAAAGAGCAAGCTTCAGTGTGTTGTATCTGAACATGTGACTGACGGGTGAGTTTGTTGTGTTCCTAGCTTAATCCGAAGACTCGCTTAAATATTGTTTAAATTTATTTTCTGCAGTTTAAATTCGTATAACTTTCTATCTTTTCCGTTACCTAGGATTTTTTATATTCTCATTTTATGCATCTTGTTCTATCTCTTTGGCTATTTTTTGATATCTTTTTAGTGATACATATTTCCTTATGTATGAGTGCGTGATAAAGGGTGACTCCAAACCTTCGTAAAACAAAATATTCTTTTATAAATCCTAGTAATGTCATTATCAACATCAAAAAGTGCAAATTTCCCCTTTAAACGAGGAAGACCAAAGCAAACTTGATTAGCAACAATAAAACAAAATAAAAATTATTTTAAGTATAGATGATGATGATGATATAGTAGGAATAGAGTCCAATGTCATAGAAATATCAATATAGCCGACTTTATCTAGTAGGATAAGACTTGATTGTTGCTGTAAATAAGGATACCATACAATATTTACATTGATATCTAAGAAATTTATCTATTATAAAATAAGTATTTTAAGTTAACATTTAAAAATTATATGCGACTATATCGGCTTGCTATGCATAAACCAATACTAAAGATTTTACTGTCAACTGCTCAATAAACCTAAAACTGAGAATTTACAGGCCCTAAAATAACATCGTTTTGTTTGTTCAATCTAATGTTAAGCAAAACTATGTTTCTGTATAATAATTCACCAGAAAACATCGATGAATGTCATAGTTGACCGAGCAGTAACTTCATGTCTGTTGTAGAGCCACAACAAAAAGGGTAAATCTCTGGGATTAAAAGAAAATGCTCATCTTATCATATTAAAAAAATGTCTGAGAGTTACTTCACAGTTTGATATTGAAGCAACACTGTAAAATGAAAGATAATTAGCAAGGAAAAAATGACTTAGCTTAATGAGCTTCAGCATCAGAAGCATTAGATTTTTTTAAGCTGGCATAGAATTCCATCAGCTCAGGACACTCGTCCTTATAGCGGAGGATATACCTATCCAAGAAAGCCTTCTCCGAATAGTATATGCATGTTGATAATTTGCTGACGCTTTTGCAGTATCCCTTGGATTTCAAGAATGTCAAGATCTTATATCTCGGAATCGACCTTTTCTCCAAGCTATATGTTAATATTACTGGACATATCATCACGTCAGATGCAGTATATCCAGCCTCATTCACAAAGAACTCCATTTTTCTCTGCAAAGTCTTCGGAGACACCATTAGGAAGGCAGGAGTCTTTCGGAATGCAGCAACAAAATCGTCTTCCGACCACCCAAAGCCCCTGAATAACTCCATTTGCATCTTGAACTTCTTTGGATTGACCAGGTAAAGAGCCCGCAACGTCAAGTGGAACATCCCTGATGTCGGCGGCACTCCCAAGTTCTTCACGCGACTGAGCAAGGATTTCAATGAATCAGTTTTCTGCATCACAATCGACGGATGATGCTTCAAGATAGAGGAGAGCTTCTGGCCAGTGACTCCACATTCCTGTAGAATCTCGAGGTTGGGCTGGACCCTCTTCGGGATGCTGTACCCAAGAGACCACTGGCTTTCCTTTAAAAACTTCCGCACAAAAACCTCGGATCCAACAAGCCTTTGCCAAAATTGGATCTTTAGCAGAATGGTTTCAAGTCTGTACGTGAGGATGGCGTAATTCGACTGGATGAGATGGGCGACGACAGATCTAGAGAGACCCAGATCCTGGAAAACACGGAACTTTGGGGCCAGAGATTTCTCTACGTCCAAAAGAAGACATCGGGGGAAGACAACTATGAAATTTTTAACAGCTTGGTCGTCGAAGCCGTAACTTCTGAGGAAAGAAATGACGGAGTCTGGCTGCTGCCGGGATTTGATGCAGCTGAGTTGCTTCGAAACATCAGCGGCCTTCTTCTGGTCAAGACCACAGGATTCGACGAGGTACTGGGCCATGAACATGTGCTGCCCATTGCTGGAGCCAGTGGAAACGACGGCGGCAGCGGAAGAATAAGGGAACCTGGCGAAGAGGAGGACGGCATCGTGGGTACGACGAAAACGATTTGGAGCGAGAGTTTTGGAGAAGTGGTAGAAGTAATGGAGCCTGTTCATCGATCTCTCCTCCTCTGCTTTGTTCTTCCCTCAATATCCCAAAACCCTAGCGGCGGCGCTGTAGGTGAGTTCAGATCAGCTCCAAGGTCGCAATGCGTTATTGCAATCCTGTATAAAATAAAAATATTCTAGTGTATTTTGATATCAATAAAAAGATTTAATATTATATTTAAATATTTTTTTTTAAAAAAATCATCACTCTATCTTTATGATAAAATTTAAGTCTCAACGGCGAGACGACCAACGCAATACACAATTGCATCAATAGAACAAAGGTCATTGCAACGCAGCACAGCGAGATCATGACGATTCCATAATAAAACAAATATTATTCCTCATTAACTTTATCATATAGTGGTATGATCATATGTCGATCATAATTTATTTCTCTTTATATAATCGTGGAGTCGACTTTGTTTGGGATGAATGATATCATTTTTTACATCAATATATGATAAATTTTAAGATAAAATTATAAATATCACCGTTAATGATTTGCAATAGTATCAATTAAGCTCTTGCTACAATACAACCGTTTTGATGGTGATTTCGAAAGTGAAGTGGGTGTCTCATAGGAAAATCTTTATGACCAACAGGAGATAGCTTGCTCCCGGTAAGATAGGAGTCAAATCTCGCTCGGCAAAATTTATGAATTCCTTAACTCTTTTTTCTATTAGTCTCTTGAATATCGTGATTTATTTCTTTAGTATTAATTGTAAAATCAATCGATAGAGACTTTTCGAATGAGAATTTTATTCATGGTCTAAATCTTAATAAATATGAAAAAAAATATTACCTTTCAAATTTTTTATTTTTTTTTAAATCATAAATTTAAAAGTTTTATTTATTTATTTAAAAACATCATAAGGAGAAATAAAACGTCAGAATTACAAACTTATCGTATTATAAAGATTTAAGGGGGCATTTGATATCTATTTTCTTTTCCATTTTTTATTTTTATTTTTTACGAAAATAAAAAAACATGTTTGATTCGTATTTTTCATCTCCATTTTTTAAGAAATAAAGGAGTATTTTTTGGAAAATAAGAAAACGAAAAATAATCATTTTCTATTTCATTTTCATTTTCTAAAAAATAAAACACATTATCTGGAAAACTAGAAAATAAAAAAAACTCATTTTTTGTTTTCTCGAAAAAGAAAAAAAAAAATTCTACTAACCAAACGCCCACGAAAATTGCTTAACTGAACATTAGATCATCCCCTAGCAACTTTAAATTGTTGCTTTGAGATCACAAAAACAATCTTAGCACATAATACATTTTTTTCTTTTCGTTTTTTTTGTTTTTTTTTTTGGGTGCAATTGGCAACCATTTACCAAATGGTGGACAACAAATTAAACCGAAATAGATCAGGAAAGCAAAATCCTAAGAACTTGCTCATCAGAACATATTAGCAAAGATTGACGAGTTGCTCAGCTCAGCATTAGCAGGAAAAAGATAGATAAATAGCCTATGAATCCCATTTTGATCCTAATACTACAATAATATAGTTAAGGATAGAACATCAAATTAAGAAAGAGTTGACTTGAAAAGTAAATCGAGAGTCGAGCCGATGAAGGTTTAACTCGGGAAGTAGATCAAGTGATGAGTCGGAAAAGAAACGGCTCGAAAAATGAGCCGAGCGATAAGTCGGAAAGGAAATGGCTCAGAAAATGAGTCAAGTGACGAGTTAAGAAAGAAACAACTTGAGAAAGATAGCGGAGTGTTAAGTCGGCAAGGAAATGACTAAGGAAGTTGATAGAAAGTAAAAGCAGGGGAAGAAATAATATGTCAATTAAGATGCAAGAAATAATATGTCAATTAAGATGCTATCTCACGAAATATTCCCTTAATGGGTTGTTAAAATTCATTCATATACGTCATCGTATTTAGTAATGAATTGAAGATGCTTTATAAGCCCCACAAAAAATTCCTTACAATAATAATTCTCTAACGACCTAACAACATGATCACCTCGACCGCATGTGAAGGACAATCACCCTCGTAGTTATTACACAACAGTTTGCCCTAAAATATCAGAGGAAGAGATCTATAAATAAGAAGAGGAATTCTGATCTAATCATTCTTACCATTTTTATTGCTCCTTGCTACTGCATTCACTATGATTTCTTCTTCCCTACAATAAATTTCAACTTTGACAAAGAAAGAAGTAGAAGATTTTACTATTGCGGTAAAAAAAAATTATTTTCGATGGCCTAATCTTAGAAAAATAAAAAATCTGTACCGTATCAGATCCATAGAAAAAACTTGAGCTGTTTGATAAAAATTCAATTTGATGAGCTACAAAAGATCGAAAGTCTTTTCATCTTTTCATCGTACTATGCACCGGAGAGCTACTTTCTCTTTGGTTTGTGGGTGGACGGTGTAGGTTAGGCATGTTTTATCGGTTCTTTCATTTTGGTTTCGGTTAGATTATGATCAATTTCGAATTTATCGACGTTGGAACCGGTCTGAACCGATTCAAAATCGATTCCGAACCGATTCCGATTCCGAATCAATTATGAATCGGTTTCAGATCACCTTCCTCGAATTTGAGCTTCCAAATTCATCTAACGTATTGATGATCATATTCTTTTTTCTATCGCAAAATAATCTTATAAAGATGATAATATATTAATAATTTCCACCTTTAAACTAACAATCAAAACCAGATTTAAATCGGAATCAGAATCAATTCCGAACTGATTCCGAACCGGTTCTAAAATCGATTGGAACCAAACCAAACCGAAATCAGAATGATTCTGGTTTGGTTCCGAAACTGTTTCATCTGAATCGATTTCAGTTTCGAATTTAACGGATTGATTCCGACTCGTTTCCAAATCGATCCAATCCATTAAACATGCTTAGTGCGGCCGGAGAGCTTGAGTGTGTTGGAACTGTACATGTGACTGACGAGTGAGTCTGTTATTCGTAGAAAGAAATATTGTTTAAATTTATTTACTGTGGTTTAAATTCGTATAATTTTCTAACTTTGGATTTTTCATATTCTCTCGTTCTCTCTCTTTGGCTGTTTTTTTTTTTTTGTACCTTTTTATTGCTACGTATTTCCTTATGTATGAATGCGTGATAAATGTAGACTGCCACCAAAATCGCTTGATCCGGTTGATAAAATATCCTTAACCGCCCGCCTCCGCCATGGAACCGCCGTCCGGTCCGGTCCGGTCAAGTCCGGTCGACACGCTCGGTTTCTGACGGACAGAGAGCAACACGTGCGACACGCCCGTGTCGTGATGGACACGGACACACCCGTACGACACGCCCGTGTCGTGTAACGGGAAAACAGCGACACGGGCGTGTCGACTGTGCGACATGCCCATGCTCGGCCAAATTTTTTTTTTTTTTTTAAATGCCGGTTTTTTTTTCCGGTTCGGTTTTTTAAAAAACCGGGACCGGACCGCCTAATAGGCGGTCCGGTCACGGGTCCGGGTCAAACCCGTTGACCCGGTTAACCGGACCGTTGACCACGGTCCGGTTCCGGGTCGGGTCCGGGTTTGACCCGGACCTTGGCCAGGTCTAGATAAATGGGGGCTCCAAGCCTTCGTTTCGTAATAAAATCTCGATATGTCACATTTACCTTGAACCAATTTTAGTCCCCCAATAGATAATACTGGAATTTATCCAAAACATTAATTTACATATACATTGCTTATAAAACTATGGTTCATCCTAAACTTCCTTCAAGAACGGTCCTACGATTGTATAAAAGAAGATAAATCACGATCGGTCAATCACTGTACTAGCATGTGACATAATGAAAGATAGACACTCTATCTTCGACGAGAATTGATCTACTCATCGTTTGTATATTTGTACTAAGGAGCCATTCAATTTTATCTACGGAGCAGGTATACATTGCTTATGAAAATAGATGCAAAATATTATAAAATCCATAATTCATGATGTTTTTAAAAACAGTAAAAGACAAGTTATTAAGCAAAAGAAAATATTCTTTTCTCAATCCCGGTAATTTCATTATCAACATCAACAAGTGCAAATTTCCCCTTTAAAAAAAGGATACCATACAATATTTACATTGATATCTAAGATATTTATCTATTATAAAATAAGTATCTAAGTTAACATTTAAAAAAACCGATACTAAAGATTCAAATGTTAACTGCACAAGAAACCTAAAACTGAGAATTTACAGGCTCTAAAATAGCATCGTTTTGTCTATTCAATCTAATGTTAAGCAAAACTATGTTTCTGTATAATAATTCATCAGAAAAAGTAGATGAATGTCATACTTGACCGAGCAGTTACTTCATATCTGTTGTAGAGCCACAACAAAAAGAGTAAATCTCTGGGATTAAAAGAAAATGCTCATCTTATCATATTAAAAAAAAAAAAAATGCCGGAGAGTAGCTTTACAGTTTGATACTGAAGCAATACCATAACATGAAAGATAATTTGCAGGAAAAAAAAAAGACTTAGCTTTATGAGGTTTTGCATCAGAAGCATCAGTGTTTTTTTAAGCTTGCATAGAATTCAATCAGATCAGGACACTCGTCCTTATAGCGGAGGATACAGGTCTCCAAGAATCTCTTCTCTGAACGTGTCATGAATGTTGACAATTTGCTGGCTCTTTTGCAGTATCCCTTGGACTTCAAGAATGTCAAGATCTTATATCTCGGAATCAACCTTTTCTCCAAGCTATATGTCAACATTATTGGACACATCATCACGTCGGTTGAAGGACATCCAGCCTCGTTCACAAAGAACTCCATTTTTCTCTGCAAAGTCTTCGGAGATATTGTTAGGAAGGCAGGACACTTTCGGAATGCAGCAATAAAATCTTCTTCCGACCACCCGAAGCCCCTGAACAAATCCATTAGCATCTTGAACATCTTTGGATTGACCCGGAAAAGAACCCATAGAGTCCAGTGAAACATCCCTGACGTCCGCGGCACTCCCAAGTTGTCAGTGCGGATGA
Source organism: Wurfbainia villosa (assembly GCA_025175895.1). NCBI lineage: Eukaryota > Viridiplantae > Streptophyta > Magnoliopsida > Zingiberales > Zingiberaceae > Wurfbainia > Wurfbainia villosa. Next base: position 3,342,756 of record CM045998.1, on the reverse strand, counting down.
TCAAGGACTTCAATGAATCAGGTCTCTGTAACACAATCCCCGGCTGAAGCTTCAAGATAGATGCGAGCTTCTGGCCAGTGACTCCACATTCCTGTAGAATCTCGAGGTTGGGTTGGACCCTCTTCGGGATGCTGAACCCAAAAATCCAATGGTTATTCTTTAAAATCTTCAGCACAAGAACCTTGGATCCAACAAGCCCTTGCCAAAATTGGATCTTTGACAGAATGTTTTCCGATCTGCGCTTGAGGAGGGTGCAATTCCACCTGAAGAGATGGTCGAAGTTGGATCGGGAGAGACCCAGATCCTCGAAAGCTTGGAACTTTGGGGCCAGTGACTTCTCTACGTCCAAAAGAAGACATCGGGGGTAGAAAACTATTAAATTTTTAACAGCTTGGTCGTCGAAGCCGTAACTTCTGAGGAAAGCAAGGACGGAGTCTGGCTGTTGCCGGGATTTGATGCGGCGGAGTTTCTTCGAAATATCAGCGGCCTTCTCCTGGTCAAAACCACAGGATTCGACGAGGTACTGGGCCATGAACATGTGCTGCCCATTGCTGGAGCTAGTGGGAACGATGGCGGCAGTAGAAGAGTAAGGGAACATGGCGAAGACGAGGACGCCATCGTGGGGACGACGAAAACGATTTGGAGCGAGGGTTTTGGAGAAATGGGAGAAGTAATGGAGCCTGTTCATCGATCTCTCCTCCTCTGATTTGTTCTCCCCTCAAATTCCAAAACCCTAGCGGCGGCGTTGAAGGTTGGTTCAGATCAGCACACCTTACAAGTCACACGTGTATAAAATAAATATATTCTAGTGTAATTTGATATCGATAAAAATTTAAGAGGTTCTAAAGAGTTAATTAAGTTATAATTTTATTTAAATATTCTTTTAACTTTTTTTTTCCTGGGAGAAAAATCAATAATTTTATATTCGATATTTTTTAGAATATGTATGGTAATTTGACTGATTTTTAAAAATTAATCTTAAAAGATATTGATTTTAATTTGATTTTTGAAATTTACATCAAACTAATACTTATTTTGAAAAGTAGTATTAAAGTGGTGTTAATTGTGGAAAATCAATATCACAGTTAATAAGATTATTAATCTAAATTTTTGATAAACATAAAAGACTCAAAATTAGGATTCTATATTTTTTTTATATTCACAATACTCCTCTCTCCCACTTTATATTCTTCTTTTAAAATTTTAAATCTTTTATGTTTATTCATCGATCAAAATTCATTAATGATCTTAATCAATTCTGATTGAACTCAATTTAATTCCAATAAATTTTCACAGTGAACTAAGTAAAATCTTACCCTAAAATCGTACTTCAAGGTCTTTCTAGTCATATAAAATATGTTTTTTAAAATCTAGGATTTAAGCTAATTGACATATTTCCATAATTTCACTTGTGAAGCTAAGTATTAAAGTTGCATACCATATCTAGTTTCTTAATATATTTTTTTTTCACTTTATATATAGGTTTCTTAATTTCAAATTTTCTATGTCAATTAATGAATTTTGACCGAACCCTATTAATAACTTTAGCCAATTTTGATTGAACCTAATCCAAATGTAATATATTTATGTGATGTTGTTTAGTTCTACTCCGATCAAAAGTTCTGCTTTAAGGGTATTTTAGTTATGTACAACTTGTTAAAAATTCAAAAGTTTTAATGCACCATTTAAATACCATCATGGTCGTGCAAGGTTAAGATACCCTTAAAGTTAAACTTTTGATTGTTGATGCATGTAAGATTTATATATCTCTATAATAATATGATATTTTTCATTTTGGATCTAAGTCTTCATGGTTTGTTGTTAGATTATATCCAAAAGGTCGCATATTAATGAAGATATCTTTTCAACTTATAAACTCATGATTTTTTCTACCTTTCTAATGTAGGACTTTGATTGTTCTACAGTAGAACTAAAGAGTACCGTAGAAATATATCATATTTGAATTGAATCCAATAAGATCCAAGGACATTAATAGGTTTTGATCAAAATTCATTAATTGATTTATATGATTTGAAATTATAAAACTGGAACGTACAATGAAAGAGAAAAGTATATGCAATCTTAATTCTGAACCTCCTATATAAAATTATAGGTATATATCAAATGTACTAAAGACTGAATTTTAAAAAATAAGTTGTGCATGACTATAAAAACTTTAAAATTGAGACTTTAGAACTTGAATGCTTGTCTATATAAATACCGTGATAACAATAATTTAATATAACAAGCAATAAATTTGAGAGCATATTTTTAACTTGCTCCCTTAGCTCTCTAATGTTTGACATGTTCATATTTATAATGCAAAATGGAACATGATGCATTAAAGCTAATCAACAATATTAACTATCGCAAGTTTTTAAGATAGTTATTTTTCCAAAATTTGACCGTGCAATTGCAACTCCAAAACTTGACAATGTATGCAGTACCAGATTCCCAAATGATTTTGATAAACTCTATGCATATTTCTTTTTGATTAATTAAATCTTGAATAAAATGATCTCACAGTATATGCACATGGAAAACTGATTTTTTAATCATTGCAATTGCACATATTGTCACAGTAGATTATTGTTGGATCATTTTCTTAAATTTTAAATCTTTCAAAATTATTTTAATTCAATCAGCTTCACAAGCAAAATAGATATATATTCTGTTTATGCTGAAGATAATGTCATTAATTTTTATTTCTTTAAATTCCAAGATACTACATTTGATCCCAGACAAAAGATATGCCCCGGTGTGTTTTTTCAATCGTTAATCGATTTTGTCCAATCATTATCTATGTACCAATAATCCTGCAACGATTTCTTTTTTGAATTCAATGTTACTTTAAAGTGTCTTAAGACCCTTTTGTCAATGTCAAATGAATTTTGCTTAGTTTATTTTAGAATTGGATAGCAAACTTATTAAGTGGATGATATCTGACCTTGTGTTGAGATAAATCAAAGAACTAATTAATTTTCCATAGAGAGTGGCATCAACCTTTTCACTGTTATTATTAATTTGATATTTTTCATTTAATATCATAGGAATAGAGATTTATCTGCATTGACTCATGTTAAATTTCTTGAGTAGATCTTCAATATATGTATTTTTTAAGATAGAAAAATACTTCTAGGTTTTTGCTTGACTTGAATTCTAAGAAAATATTTTATAAGTTTCAAATATACTATCTCAAAGTCTTTCATCATTTTATTTTTGAATTCTTCCACCATAATTTTATTGGTTAATATAAAGGCATACGACTACAAAGTCCTTTTTAACTATCTCCACGTAAAAAGATAATTCACTTACGCTTCGATTGAAACCATTTGTGATGAAATAATTATTAATTTTGCTATTTTATGGTCATGATTAACTGATTTCAAGTCCGATTTTCTTTTTCTATACTCACGAGTCAAAAAGATGATCTTGAAGTTAAATCATGAGTAAAAATTACAAGATCATGCAATGTTGCTCTTTGATCATTACTCATTAGTACAATTCTATTATCGTATTAACCACAAGACTTTTCTCTAGGAATTTTTTCATAATCTTTATTTTGTTGCTCCAAATGACTCGGAGAACAAACGAATAAAATATATCATTTAATAAAAAAATAGAAGAAATCTTCTTTTGAAAAATAATACAAGAGCTCCGTTAGAAAATTTTTATATTTGTATATTCAACTTTCCATATTGGGAACGCGGAAAAAAATCTTAAAAAAATGCAAGAAACCCAAATAAATTGAACTCTATCTTCAAGAAAATTAGACCTTGATGCTCTGATGGAAGTTAAAAATTTTAAGAAAAAGAGATTTTTGATTAAATGGAAATGATATTTTTAACTTGCTCCTTAGCTAATGTTCATGAAGAAATTTAATATTGTCCCCATAGGGATAACGCGATGGTAAGACAGAGTGGTTGTTTTGGAAAGGAGTTGGGGTCGATTCCGGATGATGAGTCTAAAATCCCTCCTAGTGTCAGATGACCCCCCTCTGCTTTGTCATCGTGTCCGGGACATGGTCTCCCCCGTGATTTACCCTCCCTCTCGCCGCAGCCTTGGGACAGGTGGCAGGGGGCTGCTAGTTGGGCAGATTCCCAATTTTTTGGATGAAGAAATTTAATATTTAATTCGATAAAGATTTATTTACGTTCATTTAATATATATCAAAATCAATTAATAAATAAATTTGTAAAACTTAATAAATTAAATAAATAAATTTAAATACTTTATTAATATCTATAAACAATAATAAATTGATTTATGATTAAATTCATTTAAAAATTATTTTTATATTTATATTTATAAATTAGAGTTAAAATAATAAAATTTAAATAAATAAATAAATTTAACGAGTTAAATAACATTTAAATAAATTAAATTTAAATAAATTTGAATCAAATTTAATTATAAACTAAATTCGATATCCATTAAATAAATTAAGCTAAAAAAAATCAATCTTAATTGATTTTCAATAACTTGATTAATTTTAAATTTGACTTAATGATTCATTTATAATCCTAAGTACTGGAATGCCAAAAAATTACAAATTAATATTATTCAATACGTTGAAATGCAAGTTAGCTTATCAGTTTGATACAGAAGCAAAACTATAACATGAAAGCTAATTTGCAAGGAGAAAATAAGAGGACGTTTGATAGACATTTTCTCCTCTATTTTTTATTTTCATTTCCTATGAAAATGAAAAAATTTATTTGGTTTTTATTTTTCATCTCTATTTTTTAAAAAATAAAAAAATATTTTTTAAAAAATTAGAAAACGAGAAATAATCATGTTCTGTTTCTATTTTCATTTTTTAAAAAAATAAAAGAGTATTTTCTAAACAACTGAAAAACAAAAAAATTCGTTTTCTATTTTTTGAAAAAAGAGAATGAAAATAGAAAACAAAAAATTCTCTACGAATCAAATGCCCCTACTTATTTGTTCAGAAACAAAAGCATACTCGTCCTTATAGCGGAGGATACACATATGTAAGGAAGTCTTCTTTGAATAATTCATGTATGTGGACAACTTGCCAAAACTTTTGCATTGTCCCTTGAAGGGTTTGTCAAAACGGTTGCGATAGTCGTCGTGGACTATTTTGTTCCCGTTCCAGAACACCTCTGGTTCCATTGCTGATACTACTGGTACCTTTTCTACATAATCCCCGATAGAGGGATTAGCAGGTGACCCAATATCCGATCCAAAATACACGGCTGAGCTAAGGAATATCAGACGCCATTGGCACGGGCGAATGTCAGAAGCCATTGGCACGGGCGAATGTCAGAAGCCATTGGCGCGGGCGAATATCAGACGCCATTAGCACGGGCGAATATCAGAAGCCATTGGCACGGGCGAATATCGGAAGTCATTGGTACGGGCGAATATCGGAAGCCATTAGTACGGGAGAGTTAGTGAAAGCAATTGACACGGCAAAGGAGAGATGGAAGGCGTTTCGTCAAGAGGTCGGTCCAATCTGATCAATACAAAGGGAATTTGACATGGGGAAAAGAGGAATTGGTTCGGGTTGATAAAAAGCCCTAGGGCTAGGTCACCCGTGGGCTATAGACCTAAACTAGTTTCCCTCAATACGAAAAATTGAGGGAGATAGTCTAACCTAGTTTCCCGAAAAATAGAGGAAAAGGTGTTAGGCAACTGCCTGGGAGGCCCCACACAATATTCCAAGGAGTCTCCACTCCTTATATCTGTAACAGAATTATTCTCCAGGGGAAGATGGTGGCCACGTGTACGATGAAGATAACCTACGACGTTACGATAAAGGAAGGAGGAAGATAAAAGGGAGGAAGCAAGGAGGAAGAAGGGATCCCACAATCATTCCTACCCAGCAAGAGAGCAGAGGACGCAGGAGGAAGAGGGGAACCACAGTCGCCTCGCCGGAGAAGAAAGAAGGAGATCTATCGTTGTCACATCTCTTGTATTTTTCTCGCTTTTATGATATCGCTGTAAAAGGTCTTCTCTCCTCCACCTTCGGAAATTGACCTTCCGTAAAGGAGGAGCCTCATAGTGAAAGTGCTTAGGCACTGCCTCCGGTGAGAAAGTTCACCTCCGTGGAGTAGGAATATTTATTCCGAACCACGTTACATCTTGTGTCTAAGTCTCGATTGCTATCGTCGGTTTTCTTGCGTTTCACCTATTTCATTTCTTATTCTTTACTGATTGCGGCCTGTGAGGACTCTCTGAGATCTCCCTCAGTGCTTCACTGCATTGAAAAAGGGAGCGAGCAGGTTTTCATTCGTTCCGCATCAGTTGGCGCCGTCTGTGGGAAACAATTGAGCTGGACGTCGAGATGCAACCGGAAGAAGTACAACCACCTGCTACTTCAGCAGCGGAGGAGCGTCCCATCATCCTTCTACCCTCGCATTTGAAGGCCCTGATGGATGACGCTATCACAGAAGCTCTCGCTAGGGAAAGGAGAAGGACCGGATATCTGCATCCGCATTCCGAGGAACCTTCTTCCAGAGGCCCACCCCCAGAAATGTCTCCTCCATCTCGTACAGCTGTCAATGGGGAAACATTGCTTGGAGGCGGACTCGGGGGAAGAACGCCTCAGAACACTATGCCCTTCACCCAAACGCGCAGGGAGGAACAGGGCGAAAGTCAATCAACCAGGCCTCCGGAAGTATACGATCCCAGTCCCTTCACAATGAACATTCTCTCAGAGCTCCCTCCATCCTACTTCCGGAATCCTCAGATCAATAAGTATGACGGTTCGACGGATCCCGAAGAGCACATATCTCAATTTGACGGAGCGGCTTCGCTCCATCGCAGCATCGACGCCTCCCGAGTCTTCCAACCACCCTAATCGCTCGGCGCAAAGTGGTTCAATACCGCCGCAGGTCTATCACCCGCTTACCGATTTTGAGAATGTTCAATCGGGAATTTGTCAGCTGCAAGGCGTATAGACAGGACGCCTCCATGTTAATGCATATCATCCAGGGACCTTCAGAATCCCTTAGGGGGTATCTTCATCAATTTACTTCTGCAGTTAGGGGAATCCCCTCAGCCCGATCCAAATCTTTCAGATGTGCTATTCAGCACGGGCTGAAGGAGGGCCCCTTCCTCAGTTCCTTGTTAAGACAACCTGCGGATAGTTATGAGGAGCTACTGCCGCAGCGATTCATCCGCAAGAAGAAGAAGGATTAAAGCCGAAAGGGCTCGTCCCGCTGCTCCCCAAGCGCCTCTCCGGCGGGAGTATACAAGACCTTTTCGACAGGAGGTCCCGAGGTCTCGTCCGATGTTGCAAGGAGTTCGCCCCGTCCCGCCCTTACAAATCATGGCCGCTGAAGCGCTTCCTCCTGTGAGGACTTGGAAAGAACGAGAAATGGAATTCTACGACCAACAGGGTCTGCTGCAACGACCCTTAGGACACAGGGGGATCCCACGTAACCCCCCTGCCCCGTTCTTTTGCCAATATCATTCAGAATACGGCCACAGTAGTGGCCGATGTTTCAAGTTACAAGAGGAATTGGATCGCCTCCACACTGTATATCCGCAAGTAAGGTTCCAGGCAGGAGGACCGGCACGGCGAGGCCCGCGACCCGATGTAACCCGTCCAAGGCCATATAATCAACAACCTCGGGTCACTTTCCCCCAAACGCCGTCCCAAGAGGATGTCTCTCAAGAAGGTCCATCAGGTGAGGGCCCTTCATTCAATCTAGATAACATTCCCACGCGGGGAGTTATTCATGTTATAGCCGGAGGACCTACCGATGGGGACTCTAACCGGGCGCGGAAGTCGTACGTCCGTCTCATGGAGAGTTTGGCCATCGTCACCGACCAAACTATTCAAGTGGCACCGTCCGTTTCATTCGGGCCAGAAGATCTACAAGGTATCCTGTTGCCCCACACAGATGCCTTGGTTATTCGTATATCCCTGGCCAATTATGAAGTGGCCCGGTGCTAGTCGATCGGAAGCTCACAACATCCTCTTCCAGAAGCTGATGACAGATGCACCGAAATGCCTACTAGAAGATGTGACCACCCCTCGATTCAAGGCATGTAGTACACCCTACGGGCAGATTTGCTTTCCGACTGGGCGAAGCCCACCTAAAAACCAAGATAATCCTTTCTCATCAGGACGCCCGCCCACCTATAATGCTATTCTTGGGCGCCCTTTCTCACCCTTTTCAAAGCCGTGGTTTCTGCATCACCGTGGTCAAATTTCCAATCAATTGGTGGAGAAGTTCGTGGAGAACATAAGACATCCAGAGTCAAGCATGCAAAATGGTTCGACGACCGTAAGAAAGCCCGAACCAACGACTCAAAGGCAAAGTCACATCATCATCGACGTCAAGGCCCGGAGGAATCCCCAAGGCTAGCAAAATAGAGGAAGGAGAACTGTAGAAATCGCCCAGAAAGACTACACTGATAGCACAACAAATTGAAATCAAAGAAGAGCCGTGGTTTTGTTCAAGGAGAATGAAAACATCTTTGCAAAAGATGTGCATGATCTCATGGGGATCAACCCTCGAGTGGCTGAACACCATCTCAATATCATTAAAGGAGCCCGACCCGTTCAACAGAAGATGCGACATTTTGGACCAAAAAAGAACAAGGTCATAGCCGAAGAAGTGGACAAGCTGCTAAAAGTGGGTCATGTAAAGGAAATCCAGTTTCCCGAATGAGTTTCTAATGTAGTCTTGGTCCCCAAGCCTTCGGGGCAATGGAGGATGTGTATTGATTTCCGTGATTTAAATAAAGCATGCCCTAAAGACTGCTACCTCTTGCCTCGTATTGATCAACTGGTGGATTCTACTGTGGGATATGAAGTTGTGTCTCTAATGGATGCATATCAAGGATATTATCAAATACCTTTGGACGAAGAAGATCAAAAAAGGGTTAGCTTCGTGACCATAGGAGGGTTATACGCCTATGTAGTAATGCCGTTCGGATTAAAGAACGCAGGGGTCACATATCAGCGCCTCATGGCCAGATATCCCCGTATGGTGGCGGAATGGAAGAACCGAAATCCTTCGGTTATATATTATACTCATAATTTTTATTCCCGCGGAGCGGAAGATATCCCCGTGTGGTGGCGGAACGGAAGAACCGAAATCCTTCGGTTATATATTACACTCATAATTTCTATCCCCGCGAAGCGGAAGATATCCCCGTGTGGTGGTGGAGCGGAAGAACTGAGATCCCCTCAGTTATATATCACTGTTTGTCTCCGTAAAGGGTGGGAAGTTGAAGTCCTTGTTTAACCTTATATTGTTTTATCCTTGCAAAATAGCTGAGTAAATTCATTTAATGGTTCTATATCCCAAGCGGGTTATAAAAGCGGAAGAGCCGACATATGTCTCAATCTATGCGGATACGAAAGAAGTAAAGCGTGGTACAATGCAGAAGACACTAGAGAAAGAAGATAAACTGGGAAGTTCATTGATGCAAAGGAATTACATATTTTGAGTCATTTACGAGGGAAAATGACAAACAGAAACCCTTATACATCTTGAGTATTATAGTTCTTTGTTGGGAGGAACGGAAGGAGCTCTCTTGTATGGTTGAGGTTGGCACAATAATTGTCGCCGGTAAGACTGCTACAGGAAGATCTGTTTGGCCAATTCCTTTTTGGACCCGACCAGTTGTTAGCGTAGGGAGCGATTACTGGCGGAAATTTCCTTTAGCCGTTGCTGTAAGTACTTCACTTGCTCTTCCAAGCTAACTATGTATCGGCGATCATTTATCTGTTCTTCAGAAGGAGAGAAACTGCTGCCCTGTTCAGATATTCTATCCATGGCAGATAAAGAGAAAAGGAAAGGATGGAAGTTATCGGGTAAGGATCGAGGACTTTTATAGCAACGAAGGGGAAAAGTGCATTTATTGGTAGAAGAAATAAGGACCATAAATGCCAGTAAAGAAGAGGAAACGTGGGGACAGTAGTGGGAAGGTCGACGGGACAATAACTGTAATTAAGAGGATCTGAATCCCCGGGCGATGATAGAAGAAGGTATATGCGGATCAGATTATCATCCTTTCGAAGACAGAAACTTTACCTCTATGAGAAAAAAGACAAAAGCAAACATCAAGTTCCCTCCCTCATTTTTATTCATATATGTGAAAGGGTTACATTAATTTAATCTATACAGATTTTCTCCAATTACTCCCCATAGACGAGGCGGGAGAGGTCTCTTTGGGGGGAGAGGGCGCCAGGATGACCCTGAAGCGCTCGACTTGAGGTGGAGGAAGAGCTGATGGACCTTCATCGAACGAAGAAGGATGAGCTCCTGCCGGGGGGATTGGGATGAAAGCCAGCGCTGGTGGAAGTGGAGGAAGTTCGTCAACAGCGCGGGGGTCTCCTACTGTATACTCCCAGGTGAAGGGAGGATTACATACCCTGTTGCGGAAGGAGGGGAAAGGAGCACGAAAAGACCTCCCTTTAGAAGGAGTTGGAGCTGGATTGGAAGGCGGAAACGGAAGGGGGCGGAAGGCTAAAGTGGCGGTCGAGCGGGTCTCTGAGTCTCCAGTATCTTCCGAAGCCCAGTTCCATAACTCGAAGGATTCTGACTCTGAAGAAATCTCGATGGGATGCCCTGCTGAAGCCATGATAGTGAGATAGAGGGACGAAGACATGGAGGGTGATGATTTATAATGAAAGGAAAGCAACAGGGGAAGTTCTTGGGAAGGGGAAGGAGGTGAAGAGGTTGATACAGTTTCCGAAGCAGTAAAAAGGAATGAGGAAGGCTAACAGGCAAGAGTCACTTAAAGCAAGTCCCCAAACCGAAATCGGGACGGGTGTGGGTAATATCAGACAAAATACTTCAAGCAGTTTCCCGAACCGAAATTGGGGCTGAATAATGTTATTCAATATCTCTCCCGTAAGCCCGAACCAACGAGGTGATTGCACCATCCGATACGGGAAAAGAGATAACGGTATAAAAAAGGAGGAGCTTAAAATTGGTCCAGAATGCCCGACCCGTCAAGGAGCGTGACAAGACGATGATAACTAAGCCTATGAACAAATTCATCATTCAGAAGCAGAAGAAAAGCTATTGATAAAATTATCAAAAAAGGAGAATAGTAGAAGTTACAATTCAAAGAGTTCGGGCGGACATTTAGCTAACGCCTCCGTGGGGTCTAAATAGCTAGTGTCCGTGCCAGGAAGCAGGTATCCTTGTTCGGCATTTTGAGCCGAGGATCCCTCGAAACCTAGTATAAAGAGATCTACCCCCTTCTTGACATAACGCCCCTTGAGGTCGGCTTCCTGCTCCTTTAGTTGGTCTTGACATTGAACCACCTGAGCTTGACTTTCCGCCAATTTAACCGCCAAGGCATCTCTCTCGATGGCTGCCTTTATAGCTCGCTGTACTAAGGCTGAAAGAGCTTCAAGATACTCCTGTTGGAGGGTAAATTGCTGCTGGGCCACCGGCGATAGGGTTCGGGGAAGAGCCGCTACCGTGGAGGAAAGCTCCTGACACTTCTTTGCACAAGATTCCCTGGTAACCGCCTAGGCTTGACGCTCCAGATTAAGGCGGTGGCATTCTTGTTGAAGCTGTGTGATAGTAGCCGAAGAAAGATCCTTGAGCATGACGTCCCATAAGATATCTCTTATACTCCTTCGCCTCTGGTCAAGATGTCTACCTGTTGCAGCTCACTGAACTGCAAGAAGAGGCACTGTTCCAGTTCTTCATTTTTTCGTTGCAGTTCCTCTTTTTCGCTTCGGACCAAGGTTAGTTGCATCGTGGCGTCTTCGCACTGGCCCCGAAAGTCCGCCTCCTTTGCCTCTTACTCATTTAACCGCCGGACGAGCTCTTTCTGTTGTGACACGGCGGCAAAATGACGGGTCTCCACATTAGATTGGAATCGGGCTAGATGAGCCACCATGTTGTTATGTTGGGTGGAGGCCTAAAAGGAAAGGAAAATTATCAGCATACATCAGTATAGGGAAATACCCATAGCAAAGAGGAAGAAAAGAAAGAGTAAATACCTCTGCCAGCAGTTTAGTCACTTGCTCACACGGGCCTTGTATGCCCGACTGATTAAAGAATTTTACCTCCGAAGGGTGCCGAATCTTCAGCAAGGATCCCAGCGTGGCCTTCGGAGGAACAGGAAGGGAAGGATCCTCTCCTTCCAATGAAGAGGGGGGTCTGGTACGGCGAAGAGGGGTAGGAGCAGCTCTCGAGTCGGAAGGTATGGGAGCTTGGAGGGATTCTGTATGAGAAGGCAGGGGTGAATTTTGTGCAGATGGGGAGGAATGAAGAAATTGGGAGGGAGAATCCCCTCCTTGGGGAGATGAAGAAGAGGTAGGGGAGGTACTGCCTTCCCTTCTGGGCTCATAAATGATTAGGGGTTGAGCTCCCGGCTGGTTGGAAGATAAAGGAAGAAGAGCTGATGAATTTGAAGCTCCTTTCTTGATGAGTCGCAGCTTTTTCCGAGGGGATGACGGAGCTGCTACTGACTTGCCTCTCTTAATCGAGGTCTTCTTTTTCTTGGCAGCATCAATTGCCTCCCCTTCCACCAAAGCTTTCTGCATTAGATTATCTGCAAGGTATACTTATAAGAAAGATGAATAATTTGGAAAGGAAGTCATAGTGCAGGACCAGTATCACCCTACCTACAGCAACCGAAGTCATCAAAGGTAGATGAGACAATCCAAAGTGGCTTAACAGAGGGGTTTGTATTAGATGTTTGGAGCAGTAATGTAGCTCTCTTAATACTCTATACACTTCCGGGAATGGACATTTGGTCCTCGTTTCTCGGATTCTTCCCAGCCTTTGTGAGAAGTGGGCAGGTTCACTAGGAATTGGCAGTCTGAACAGCTAGATAGATAAAAGAGACCTGCCTTAGAAGACTTTAATTGGAAGAAGCAATGGAATATTTCGGGGGACAAGGAGAGGTTCAAGTGTTGGAACACTATGTGGGCTCCCGATAGAATTCGGAAGGAGTTGGGGGTGAATTGGTTCAGGGGTAGTCCGTAGAAGTTCAGAAGGTCCAAATATACCGATGGTACCGGCAGGGATAGACCGTTAAGAAATTGTTCGGAGAAAAAACATGTCAAACCGGGAGGAGGATTGTGAGGTCGATGCAGTTTAGTCGTGAAACAACATTTTATAGAGGGGTCTATGTAGTCGTTCTTAATATTAAAGAAATAATGGTTACAATCTAACTGGGTTATGGTATGTTCATACCAGGCGGGTGAAGAGGTAGTCCTAGGAGTCATGGGTGTGAACAAAGCAGAGCACTTACTCGGGGGTTAAAGAAGAATCGTGTGGGGAAAGGAAGGACTGGGTCGCCGAAACGCCGCCGGTGAAAATCACGGGAGGAGAAGAACATACTGGATTGTTAAGTACACTAAACGATACCTAAAAGGAGAAGGCGAGGGTTTATATAGGGTTTTCCGCGACGATTCAGCTGCACGGAAGGAGAAGGATAAGCGGAGCCCATGAGCCTAGCGAGCCTCCTTTAATATACTTAGGAGAGTTATAAGGGAACGGATGGATTTAAGTTGAGAAATGAAGGATGAGGCAGAAACTTTATGTACATTGGGAAAGTTAAGCTTATAACTTCGCTTAACTATTTTTTTGGGTTGACTAATGATACTACTGGTACCTTCCCTACATAATCCCCGATAGAGGGGTTAGCAGGTGACCCAAGATCCGATCCAAAATACACGACTCAGCTAAGGAATATCAGACGCCATTGGCACGGGCGAATGTCAGAAGCCATTGACACGAGCGAATGTCAGAAGCCATTGGCGCGGGCGAATATCAGATGCCATTGGCACGGGCGAATATCAGAAGTCATTGGCACGGGCGAATATCGGAAGTTATTGGTACGGGCGAATATCGGAAGCCATTAGTACGGGAGAGTTAGTGAAAGCAATTGACACGACAAAGGAGAGACGGAAGGCGCCTTACGTCGAAGTCGGTCAATCGATCAATCTGAAAGGGAATTTGACATGGGGAAAAGAGGAATTGGTTCGGGTTGATAAAAAGCCCTAGGGCTAGGTCACCCGTGGGCTATAGACCTAAACTAGCTTCCCTCAATACGAAAGGTTGAGGGAGATTGTCTAGCCTAGTTTCCCGAAAAATAGAGGAAAAGAAGTTAGGCAACTGCCTGGGAGGCCCCACACAATATTCCAAGGAGTCTCCACTCCTTATATCTGTAACAGAATTATTCTCCAGGGGAAGGTGGTGGCCACGTGTACGATAAAGATAACCTACGACGTTACGATGAAGGAAGGAGGAAGATAAAAAGGAGGAAGCAAGGAGGAAAAAGAGATCCCGCAATCATTCCTACCCAGCAAGAGAGCAGAGGACGCAGGAGGAAGAGGGGAACCACAGTCGCCTCGCCGGAGAAGAAAGAAGGAGATCTATCGTTGTCACATCTCTTGTATTTTTCTCGCTTTTATGATATCGATGTAAAAGGTCTTCTCTCCTCCACCTTCGGAAATTGACCTTCCGTAAAGGAGGACCCTCATAGTGAAAGTGCTTAGGCACTACCTCCGGTGAAAAAGTTCACCTCCGTGGAGTAGGAATATTTATTCCGAACCACGTTACATCTTGTGTCTAAGTCTCGATTGCTATCGTCGGTTTTCTTGCGTTTCACCTATTTCATCTTCTTATTCTTTACTGATTGCGGCCTGTGAGGACTCTCTAAGATCTCCCTCAGTGCTTCACTGCATTAAAAAAGGGAACGAGAAGGTTTTCATTCGTTCCGCATCAATTGCGAAACACCTCCGGTTCGGTTCCGAAACGACTGCACCACCATTTCTTCCTTTCTTTTATATTCTTCGTCAACTCGCCTTCTCCCTCAGTCAGTATGTTCTTGGCAGGAACCGTGATCCCATGGATCCGACATCTCAGAATCGACCTTTTCTGCAAGCTATATGTTAATATTACTGGACTCATCGTGGCGACAGATGAAGCATATCCCGCCCTATTTCACAAAGAACTTCATTCTTCTCTGCAAAGTATTCTCAGTTACTGTTGTAAAGATAGGAGACTTTTAGAAAATAGGAAACGATTGAAGGGATTATTGTGGAATACCATACTTCATTATCCTTATCACTTGAGCATACATCCTCACATAACCTGCTATATTAGAAAATATTCTCCCAAACGTATAAACATATCCATTTCAGTTGCAGCCATATTCACCGTCTCTGAAATACTGGATTCATTCATCTACCATGGTCAAAAAGTCATAAAAAAGAAGATGGAGATTGGAAAGTTTAACAATTCCAATGCAACATGGACAGTTGTTTGTAGGAAACCATTACAGAACCACAACATTAGCAGGCCCTCCCTCTCCGACCGATGAAGATAAATCAGGACACAGATGACAAGTGTAAAGGAGGAGATGACTGATTGCATAAATTTATATGAGGCTATATCGGGTTGCAATGCTTAAACCAATGCTAAAGATCCAAGTGTTAACTGCACAAGAAACCTGAAACTGAGAATTCACAGGCCTTACAGCGTTTTCTGTTCAATCTAATGTTAAGCAAAACTATGCTTCTGT
This sequence comes from Wurfbainia villosa, assembly GCA_025175895.1. Taxonomy (NCBI): domain Eukaryota; kingdom Viridiplantae; phylum Streptophyta; class Magnoliopsida; order Zingiberales; family Zingiberaceae; genus Wurfbainia; species Wurfbainia villosa. The sequence continues at coordinate 3,327,270 of CM045998.1, read as the reverse complement.
ATAATAATTCACCAGAAAAAGAAGATGAATGTCATCCTTGACCGAGCAGTTACTTCATATCTGTCGTAGAGCCACAACAAACAGCGTAAATCTCTGAAATTAAAAGAAAATGCTCATCTTATCATATTAAAAAATTGCGCTTTACAGTTTGATACTGAAGCAATACCATAACATGAAAGATAATTTGCAGGAAAAAAAAAGGCTTAGCTTTATGAGGTTTTGCATCAGAAGCATCAGTGTTTTTTTAAGCTTGCGTAGAATTCAATCAGATCAGGACACTCGTCCTTATAGCGGAGGATACAGGTCTCCAAGAATATCTTCTCTGAACGTGTCATGAATGTTGACAATTTGCTGGCTTTTTTGCAGTATCCCTTGGACTTCAAGAATGTCAAGATCTTATATCTCGGAATCAACCTTTTCTCCAAGCTATATGTCAACATTGTTGGACACATCATCACGTCGGTTGAAGGACATCCAGCCTCGTTCACAAAGAACTCCATTTTTCTCTGCAAAGTCTTCGGAGATATTGTTAGGAAGGTAGGACACATTCGGAATGCAGCAACAAAACCTTCTTCCGACCACCCGAAGCCCCTGAACAAATCCATTAGCATCTTGAACTTCTTTGGATTGACCAGGCAAAGAACCCATAGAGTCCAGTGGAACATCCCTGATGTCCGCGGCACTCCCAAGTTCTCCACGCGACTGACCAAGGATTTCAATGAATCAGTTTTCTGCATCAAAATACTCGGTTGACGCTTCAAGATAGAGGAGAGCTTCTGGCCAGTGACTCCACATTCCTGTAGAATCTCGAGGTTGGGTTGGACCTTCTTCCGGATGCTGTACCCAAGAAACGACCGGTTTTTCTTTAAAATCTTCAGCAGGAAAACATCGGATCCAACAAGCCTTTGCCAAAATTGGATCTTTGACACAATGGTTTCCGATCTGCTCTTGAGGACAAAGTGATTCGACCGGATGAAATGGGCGACGTCGGATCGGGAGAGACCCAGATCCAAGAAAGCTCGGACCTTAGGGGCCAGAGACTTCTCTACGTCGAAAAGAAGATATCGGGGGTAGACAACTATGATATCTCTAACAGCTTTGTCGTCGAGGCCGTAACTTCTGAGGAAAGCAAGGACGGAGTCTGGCTGCTGCCGGGATTTGATGTCGCTGAGAAGCTTCGACGCATCAGCGGCTTTCTCCTGGTCGAAACCACAGGATTCGACGAGGTACTGGGCCATGAACGTGTGCTGCCCATTGCTGGAGCCAGTGGAAACGACGGCGGCAGCGGAAGAGTAAGGGAAGCTAGCGAAGAGGAGGACGGCATCGTGGGGACGACGAAAACGATTTGGAGCGAGAGTTTTGGAGAAGTGGTAGAAGTAATGGAGCCTGTTCATCGATCTCTCCTCTGCTTTGTTCTTCCCTCAATATCCCAAACCCTAGCGGCGGCGTTGTAGGTGGATTCAGATCAGCTCGAAGGTCGCATTCCTGTATAATTATATTTAAACATTATTTTAACTTTTTTATTTTTTCCTCTCTATATATCCATCCATGTTCCATCGCACGTGAGATAGAAAAAAATAATTTTATGTTTAAATTTTAAAATAAAAGTATAAATATCGTAGCTAACGATTAGCAATGAAGAAATGGAGAAAAAAATTAAAATATTTAGTAGGGAGACGGCATTCAATAAGATAAATATGATACTATGATAAAAATAAATAAATATTTAAAAAATTAAAATCTTATCATTTAGATTTAATTACTAATCCATAAGGTTGAATATCAATTCACCAAATATTTAATATACAAATTTAAATTTTAACTCTTCAATTATCCAATTAAGATTTTTCAACCTTTGAATTGTTTAACTCTAATATATCTTCATTTTCAATATTAATTTGAAAAATAGTGACAAAATAATATAAACGGATTAGAATATATTAGAATATTTATATCAATTTTTTTTTTCCTTTAACTTCTATACTTTACTGAGATATATATGTGATAGAAGAAGATTATGACTATGAAAAACTTATCTTGCTAGTATTAAACTATTAGTTAACAATTTTATAAAATTTTATTTATATAAGTTTAATCTTTTTTTTTTTGTATTTCTCAATCTACGGATCAATCTGAACTTACCACTGACCGACTTATGTAGACTTGCAATTTACACGAATTAATAAAATTTTAATCCAATACATTTAAATTTTTGGACAAAACAAACTAATCTGATAGATCTAATCCAATTTAACAGCTCTCGACAACGATCAAGTTCCAACCCAAACAATTTGGGCCCTTGTTGTCGTCCAAACAGTATTAATAGTAATTTCAAAAGTAATGTGAATTATTTATTACAAAAAACTCAATGTCAAATTTTAAAGAATGTTGTTAAAAGTCAAGCCAACCACTAGTTTGCATCAATCACATTGTTGTTATTTTAATTTATATGAAAAAATTAAAAAAAAATAAATTTAAAAGTTTTATTTAGTTTTTAAAAAACAACACACCAGAAATAAGACGTGAGAATTGCAAACTTTGTCATACTATAAAGACTAAATAGGTGCTTAACTTAAGGTTAGCAGCTGAAAAGTAGCAGATTTGGGATATCATCCAATTTCCGTTCTAATTTAATATATATATATATATATATATATATATATATATATATTCTACCGTGCGTCCGCGACCGAACGCGACGTGCCGACCAACCTTCACAGCCGCCATCGTCGGTGCGCCGTCCGATCATCGGACATGGCACGATCGACGCCCAGGTCACCGGCGAGGCTCGGACGACGCCGGATTCCGACCGCGATTTGATCGAAATCCGTCGATTTTGTGGCCGGTAGTTTGGCGGCCACTGCCGACCGCGATCGGGTCGGATTCCGACCGAATCGCGATCGAAATCCGGGCGGGGAAGGACCGCCAGCGCTGGGCGATCCTTCCCCGGCCGCGATTCGACCGAAATCCGACGAATTCGCGGGCGACAGTGGTCGCCAAATTGCCGACCGCGAATTCATCGGATTCCGACCGAATCGCGGCCGGAATCCAACGCCCGCCCGAGCCTCGCCGGACCACCAACGACCTGGGCATCGATCGCGTCAGGTCCGACGGTCGGAGGTGGCCGGACAGCGTGTTGACGATGGCGACAGTGAAGGTGGGTCGATACGTCGCATTCGACCGCGGACGGTTCGGACGCGCGACAGAAGAAAACTCTCTCTCTCTGTATATATATATATAACCATCACATCAATGAAAAAAAAATAAATCAAAAGATACTCACACAGACGAACTTAGCTTCCCTAATTTACCACTATATTTTAAAAAAAATCTTTCAAATTTATTATATCTAGAGCGAACTATGAATACCTACTAATCAAATTGAACATCCTAGCGCTTCGTAACTTCGGATGACCCATTTCTGTTATACTTAGCTGAGATCACAAAAATAAATCTAGCACATGAGACATTGTAATTTTTTTTATTATGATTTAAAATTTTTGTTTTCTCCTACAGTTGAGAAAATTAGATTTGTTATGTGATATGACACTAAATATTAGACTACGACTCGAGGACATAGACAAAAGATGAGAGTTACAAAAATATAAATGTTAAGATGAATGTGCGGACATATAAGGATGGACAAAATAAGAAATAATAACATTAAAGAAAAAGTCGGAGTTACATCTATTGAAAAAAAGCTCCGAGAGACATGTTTAAAACGGTACGGATATATAATTAGACGATTAATAAATACTCCAATGAGGTAATATGAAACGATAATAAATATACATATCAAACAAGGAAAAGAAATAAAAAAAACTTAATAAGTAACAATAAAATAAGATAAAATTAATTTAAGTATAGATGATGATATAAGAGGATAGAACCCAATGACATAGAATGATCCATATAACTGTCCCCACCTAAGGGAATAAAGCTTGGTCGTTGTCGTCATCGTCGTCATCTTGCACTTGAGAATCAAGAGTTTTTATAGGTTGCATTGGCAACAAATCAAACAGAAATAGATTGAAAAATCCCAAGAACTTGCTCATCGGAAGAACATGTTAGCCAAGATCAACAAGTTCAGCATTAGCAGGTAAAAGGTAAATAGCCGATGAAATCATCAGACTTTCTATTGTATTTAGCAACTTCACAATGTATATTTTAGATAACAAAATCAAATCTAGCATAAATAAAATCTTCATTATTAGTAACTTCAAACCTTTTGTGTCCATTTGCATTTGATAAGAAAGGATCTTTCGTGATCCAGGAGGCAAACATTCGACAATAGTGAATAACAAGCCATGCTTGATAATTGATAAAGTTGTCGTGGTATTCACCTTGAATACTGCCTTTACAATGGGATACAAGCATTTGATATAACTAAGACAAGTAACTACTCAAAAAAGTAAAGGTTAGAATCTCACTCTTGTAGTAGTGTCTACATAGATACCAGAATAACAATAATTTAATATAAAAAGCAATGAATCAGCGAGCTATTAGCCCCATTGCCATTCAAAAACAAGTTCAAGATCCTGTGGATTGTTCTTATCATCATGCATGTTGACGTGCAAGTTAGCTTCACAGTTTGATATGGAAGCAAAACTGTAATACGAAAGCTAATTTGCAGGGAAAAATAACTTATTTAAGTTCAGAATCAGAAGCATCAGTGTTTTTTTAAGCTTGCATAGAATTCAATCAGATCAGGAAACTCGTCCTTATAGCGGAGGATATACCTCTCCAAGAATTTCTTCTCTGAATCTATTATAAATGTTGATAATTTGCTAACGCTTTTGCAGTATCCCTTGGACTTCAAGAATGTCACGATCTTATATCTCGGAATCGACCTTTTCTCCAAGCTATATGCCAACACTACTGGATACCTCATCACATCAGATGAAGCATATCCAGCCTCATTCACAAAGAACTCCATTTTTCTCTGCAAAGTCTTCGGAGAGACTGTTAGGAAGGTAGGACACTTTCGGAAAGCAGCAAGAAAATCTTCTTCCGACCACCCGAAGCCCCTGAACAAATCCATTTGCATCTTGAACATCTTTGGATTGACCCGGAAAAGAACCCATAGAGTCCAGTGAAACATCCCTGACGTCCGCGGCACTCCCAAGTTGTCCGTGCGGATGATCAAGGATTTCAATGAATCAGGTCACTGTAACACAATCCCCAGCTGAATCTTCAAGATAGATGCGAGCTTCTGGCCAGTGACTCCACATTCCTGTAGAGTCTCGACGTTGGGTTGGACCCTCTTCGGGATGCTGTACCCAAGAAACCACTTGTTATCCTTTAAAAACTTCCGCACAAAAACCTCGGATCCAACAAGCCCTTGCCAAAATTGGATCTTTGACAGAATGTTTTCCGATCTGCTCTTGAGGAGGGCGTAATTCCGCCTGAAGAGATGGTCGACGTCGGATCGGGAGAGACCCAGATCCTCGAAAGCTTGGAACTTTGGGGCCAGTGACTTCTCTACGTCCAAAAGAAGACATCGGGGGTAGAAAACTATGAAATCTTTAACAGCTTGGTCGTCGAAGCCGTAACTTCTGAGGAAAGCAAGGACGGAATCTGGCTGTTGCCGGGATTTGATGTGGCGGAGTTGCTTCGAAACATCAGCGGCCTTCTCCTGGTCAAAACCACAGGATTCGACGAGGTACTGGGCCATGAACATGTGCTTCCCATTGTTAAAGACACTGGAAACGACGGCGGAAGCGGAAGAGTAAGGGAACATGGCGAAGAGGAGGACGGCATCGTGGGGGCGAGGCAAACGATTTGGAGCGAGATTTTTGGAGTGGTAGAAGAAATGGAGCCTGTTCATCGATCTCTCCTCCTCTGATTTTGTTCTTCCTTCAAAATTCCAAAACCCTAGCGGCGGCGTTGAAGGTTGGTTCAGATCAGCACACCTCACACGTGTATAAAATAAATATATTCTAGTGTAATTTGATATCGATAAAAATTTAAGAGGTTCTAAAGAGTTAATTAAGTTATAATTTTATTTAAATATTCTTTTAACTTTTTTTTCCTCGGAGAAAAATCAATAATTTTATGTTCGATATTTTTCAGAATGTATGGTAATTTGACTGATTTTTAAAAATTAACCTTAAAAGATATTGATTTTAATTTGATTTTTGAAATTTACATATAACTAATACTTATTTTGAAAAAGTAGTATTAAAGTGGTGTTAATTGTCGAAAATCAATATCACAGTTAATACCATTATTAATCTAAATTTTTGATAAACATAAAAGACTCAAAATTAGAGTTGCATATTTTTTTTTTATATTCACAATACTTCTCTCGCCCACTTAATATTCTCCTTTCAAAATTTTAAATTTTCTATGTTTATCAATGAATTTCGGATCAAAATTCAATTTAATTCCAATAATTTTTTACAGCGAGTCTAAGTTCAATCTTATTCTAAAATCTTACTTCAAGATTTTTCTAGTCATATAAAATATGTTTTTTAAAATCTAAGATTTTAGTTAATTGATATATATCCATAATTTCACTTATGAGGCTAAATATCAAAGTTGCATACCATATCTAGTTTCTTAATATATTTTTTTTTTCACTTTATATATAGGTTTCTTAATTTCAAATTTTCTATGTAATTTGGCCAAACCCTATTAATAACTTTTGCCAATTTTGATTGAACCTAATCCAAATGTAATATATTTATGTGATGTTGTTTAGTTCTACTCCGATCAAAAGTTCTACTTTAAGGGTATTTTAGTTATGTACAACTTGTTAAAAATTCAGAAGTTTTAATGAACCCTTTAAATACCATCATGGTTGTGCAAGGTTAAGATACCATTAAAGTTAAACTTTTGATTGTTAGTGCATATAAGATTTATATATCTCTATAATAATATGATATTTTTCATTTTTGACCTAAGTCTTCATGGTTTGTTGTTGGGTTATATCCAAAAGGTCTCATATCAATGAAGATATCTTTTCAACTTAAAAGCTCATGATTTTTTCTGTCTTTCTAATGTAGGACTTTAATTGTTCTACAGTAGAACTAAAGAGCACCGTAGAAATATATCATATTTGGATTATTGAATCTAATAATATCTAAGGACATTAATAGGTTTTGATCAAAATTCATTGATTGACCTATATGATTTGAAATTATAAAACTTGAACGTACAATGAAAGAGAAAAGTATATGTAATCTTAATTCTGAACCTCCTATATAAAATTATAGGTATATATCAAATGTACTAAAGACTGAATTTTAAAAAATAAGTTGTGCATGACTATAAAAACTTTAAAATTGAGACTTTAGAACACGATTAAGCTCAACTTGAATGCTTGTCTATATAAATACCGTGATAACAATAATTTAATATAACAAACAATAAATTTGAGAGCATATTTTTAACTTGCTCCCTTAGCTCTCTAATGTTTGACATGTTCATATTTATAATTCAAAATGGAACATGATGCATTAAAGCTAGTCAACAATATTAACTATCGCAAGTTTTTAAGATAGTCATTTTCCCAAAATTTGACCGTGCAATTGCAACTCCAAAACTTGACAATGTATGCAGTACCAGATTCCCAAATGATTTTGATAAACTCTATGCATATTTCTTTTTGATTAATTAAATCTTAAATGAAATGATCTCCCAGTTCGGTATATGCACATGGAAAACTCATTTTTTTAATCATTGCAATTGCACATATTGTCACAATAGATTATTGTTGGATCATTTTCTTAAATTTTAAATCTTTCAAAATTATTTTAATTCAATCAGCTTCACAAGCAGAATAGATATATATTCTATTTTTGCTTAAGATAATGTCATTAATTTTTATTTCTTTAAATTCTAAGATACTACATTTGATCCTAGGCAAAAGATATGTCCCGATGTGTTTTTTCAATCGTTAATCGATTTTGTCCAATCATTATCTATGTACCAATAATCCTACAACGATTTCTTTTTTGAATTCAATGTTACTTTAAAGTGTCTTAAGACCCTTTTGTCAATGTCAAATGAATTTTGCTTAGTTTATTTTAGAATTGGATAGCAAACTTATTAATTTGACCTTGTGTTGAGAAAAATCAAAGAACTAATTAATTTTCCATAGAGAGTGGCATCAACCTTTTCACTGTTATTATTAATTTGATATTTTTCATTTAATATCATAGGAATAGAGATTTACCTATATTGACTCATGTTAAATTTCTTGAGTAGATCTCCAATATATGTATTTTTTAAGATAGAAAAATACTTCTGGGTTTTTGCTTGACTTGAATTCTAAGAAAATATTTTATAAGTCTCAAATATACTATCTCAAAGTCTTTCATCATTTTATTTTTGAATTCTTCCACCATAATTTTATTGGTTAATATAAAGGCATACGACTACAAAGTCCTTTTTAACTATCTCCACGTAAAAAGATAATTCACTTACACTTCGATTAAAATCATTTGTGATGAAATAATTATTAATTTTGCTATTTTATGATCATGATTAACTGATTTCAAGCCCGATTTTCTTTTTCTATACTCATGAGTCAAAAGGATGATCTTGAAGTTAAATCATGAGTAAAAATTACAAGATCATGCAATGTTGCTCTTTGATCATTACTCATTAGTACAATTCTACTATCGTATTAATCACAAGACTTTTTCGTAAGAATTTTTTCATAATCTTTATTTTGTTGCTCCAAATGACTCGGAATAAAATATATCATTTAATAAAAAAAATAGAAGAAATCTTCTTTTGAAAAATAATACAAGAGCTCCGTTAGAAATTTTTTATATTTGTATATTCAACTTTCCATATTAGGAACGCGGATAAAAATATTAAAAAATGCAAGAAACCCAAATAAATTGGGCTCTATCTTCAAGAAAATTAGACCTGTTGGGTGGAAGTTAAAAATTTTAAGAAAAAGAGATTTTTGATTAAATGGAAATGATATTTTTAACTTGCTCCTTAGCTAATGTTCATGAAGAAATTTAATATTGTCTCCACGGGGATGACGCGATGGTAAGACAGAGTGGTTGCTTTGAAAAGGAGTTGGGGTCGATTCTGGATGAGGAGTCTAAAATCTCTCTTGGTGTCAGATGACCTCTCCTTTGTCTTGCCACCGTGTTCGGGACATAGTCTCCCCCGTGATTTATCCTCTCTCTCACCGCAGCCTTGGGACAGATGGCAGGGGACTGCTAGTTGAGTAGATTCTCAATTTTTTGGATGAAGAAATTTAATATTCAATTCGATAAAGATTTATTTACGTTCATTTAATATATATCAAAATCAATTAATAAATAAATTTGAACAAATTAATAAATTAAATAAATAAATTTAAATACTTTATTAATATCTATAAACAATAATAAATTGATTTATGATTAAATTCATTTAAAAATTATTTTTACTTTTATATTTATAAATTAGAGTTAAAATAATAAAATTTAAATAAAAAAAAATTTAACGAGTTAAATAACATTTAAATAAATTAAATTTAAATAAACTTGAATCAAATTTAATTATAAAGTAAATTCGATACCCATTAAATAAGTTAAACTAAGAAAAATCAATTTTTCAATAACTTAAATAATTTTAAATTTGACTAAGTACTGGAATGCCAAAAAATTACAAATTAATATTATCCAATACGTAGAAATGCAAGTTAGCTTATCAGTTTGATACAGAAGCAAAACTATAACATGAAAGCTAATTTGCAAGGAGAAAATAAAAGAGTGTTTGATAGACATTTTTTTCTTTATTTTTTATTTTCATTTTCTATGAAAACGAAAAAATTTGTTTGGTTTATGTTTTTCATCTCTATTTTTTAGAAAATAAAAGAATATTTTGTAAAAAACTAGAAATAATCATGTTCTGTTTCTATTTTCATTTTCTAAAAAAATAAAAAAGCATTTTCTAAAAAATTAAAAAACAATAAAAATTCATTTTCTATTTTTAAAAAAAAAAAAAGAAAAAGAAAATAAAAAATAAAAAATTCTCACGTGGATAACTTGCCAAAACTTTTGCATTGTCTCCCGTTCAAGAACACCTCTGGTTTCATTGCGAAACACCTCCGGTTCGATTCCGAAATGACTGCACCACCATTTCTTCCTTTCTTTTATATTCTTCGTCAACTCGTCTTCTCCCTCAGTCAGTATGTCCTTGGCAGGAACCGTGATCCCTTGGATCCGACATCTCAGAATCGACCTTTTCTCCAAGCTATATGTTAATATTACTGGACTCATCGTGGCGACAGATGAAGCATATCCCGCCCTATTTCACAAAGAACTTCATTCTTCTCTGCAAAGTATTCTCAGTTACTGTTGTAAAGATAGGAGACTTTTAGAAAATAGGAAACGATTGAAGGGATTATTGTGGAATACCATACTTCATTATCCTTATCACTTGAGCATACATCCTCACGTAACCTGCTATATTAGAAAATATTCTCCCAAACGTATAAACATATCCATTTCAGTTGCAGCCATATTCACCGTCTCTGAAATACTGGATTCATTCATCTACCATGGTCAAAAAGTCATAAAAAAGAAGATGGAGATTGGACAGTTTAACAATTCCAATGCAACATGGACAGTTGTTTGTAGGAAACCATTACAGAACCACAACATTAACAGGCCCTCCCTCTCCGACTGTCCTACTGATGAAGAAGATAAATCAGGACAAAGGAGGAGATGACTGATTGCATAAAATTATATGCGGCTATATCGGGTTGCAATGCTTAAACCAATGCTAAACATCCAAGTGTTAACTGCACAAGAAACCTGAAACTGATAATTCACAGGCCTTAAAATAGCAGCGTTTTGTCTGTTCGATCTAATGTTAAGCAAAACTATGCTTCTGTATAATAATTCACCAGAAAAAGAAGATGAATGTCATCCTTGACCGAGCAGTTACTTCATATCTGTCGTAGAGCCACAACAAACAGCGTAAATCTCTGAAATTAAAAGAAAATGCTCATCTTATCATATTAAAAAATTGCGCTTTACAGTTTGATACTGAAGCAATTCAGTAACATGAAAGATAATTTGCAGGTAAAAAATGACTTAGCTAATGAGATTTAAGCTTGATACTGAAGCGTTAGATTTTTTTAAGCTTGCATAGAATTCAATCAGATCAGGACACACGTCCTTGTAGCGGAGGATATAGGTCTCCAAGAATCTCTTCTCTGAACGTGTCATGAATGTTGACAATTTGCTGGCTCTTTTGCAGCATCCCTTGGACTTCAAGAATGTAAAGATCTTATATCTCGGAATCAACCTTTTCTCCAAGCTAAATGTCAACATTGTTGGACGCATCATCACGTCAGTTGAAGGACATCCAGCCTCGTTCACAAAGAACTCCATTTTTCTCTGCAAAGTCTTCGGCGATATTGTTAGGAAGGTAGGACACATTCGGAATGCAGCAACAAAATCTTCTTCCGACCACCCGAAGCCCCTGAACAAATCCATTAGCATCTTGAACTTCTTTGGATTGACGAGGTAAAGAGCCCACAGAGTCCAGTGGAACATCCCTGATGTCCGCGGCACTCCCAAGTTCTCCACGCGACTGACCAAGGATTTCAATGAATCAGATTTCTGCGTCAAAAAACTCGGATGATACTTCAAAATAGAGGAGAGTTTCTGGCCAGTGACTCCACATTCCTGTAGAATCTCGAAGTTGGGTCGGACCCTCTTCGGGATGCTGAAGCTAAGAAACCACTTGTTATCCTTTAAAAACTTCCGCACAAAAACCTCGGATCCAACAAGCCTTTGCCAAAATTGGATCTTTGACACAATGGTTTCCGATCTGCTCTTGAAGACGAAGCGATTCGACCCGATGAGTTGGGCGATGTCGGATCGGGAGAGACCCAGATCCAGGAAAGCTCGGACCTTTGGGGCCAGAGACTTCTCTACGTCGAAAAGAAGATATCGGGGGTAGCGAACTATGATATTTTTAACAGCTTTGTCGTCGAGGCCGCAACTTCTGAGGAAAGCAAGGACGGAGTCTGGCTGCTGCCGGGATTTGATGCGGCGGAGTTGCTTCGAAACATCAGCTGCCTTCTCCTGGTCGAAACCACAGGATTCAACGAGGTACTGGGCCATGAACATGTGCTGCCCATTGCTGGAGTCAGTGGGAACGGCCGCGGCAGCAGAAGAGCAAGGGAACATGGCGAAGAGGAGGACGCCATCGTGGGGACGACGAAAACGATTTGGAGCGAGGGTTTTGGAGAAGTGGGAGAAGTAATGGAGCCTGTTCATCGATCTCTCCTCCTCTGATTTGTTCTTCCCTCAATATCCCAAAACCCTAGCGGCGGCGTTGGAGGTGGGTTCAGATCAGCTCGAAGGTCGCATTCCTGTATAATTATATTTAAATATTCTTTTAACTTTTTTTTTTTTCTTCCTCTCTATATATCCATGTTGCATCGCACGTGAGATAGAAAAAAAATAATTTTATGTTTAAATTTCAAAATAAAAGTATAAATATCGTAGCTAACGATTAGCAACGAAGAAATGGAGAAAAAAATTAAAATATTTAATAGGGAGACGACATTCAATAAGATAAATATGGTACTATGACAAAAATAAATAAATATTTGAAAAAAATTAAAATTTTATAATTTAAATCTAATTAAGGTTGAATATCAATTCATCAAAATATTTAATATACAAATTCAAATTTTAACTCTTCAATTATCCAATTAAGATTTTTCAACCTTAGAATTGTTTAACTCTAATATATCTTCATTTTCAATATTAATTTGAAAAATAGTGACAAAATAATATAAACTAATTAGAATATATAAGAAAAAAATATATTAGAATATTTATATCAAAAATTCTTTTATTTTTTCCTTTAACTTCTATACTTTACCGAGATATATATGTGATATAAGAAAATTTTGATTATGAAAAACTTATTTTGTTAGTATTAAAATATTAATTAACAATTTTATAAAATTTTATTTATATAAGTTTAATCTTTTTTTTTTTTACATTTCTCAATCCACGGATCAATCTGAATTTACCATTGACCGACCTATGTAGACTTGCAATTTGCACGAATTAATAAAATTTTAATCCAACTAATTTAAATTTTTAGACAAGACAGATTAATTCGATAGATCCAATTCAATTTGATAGCTCTCGACAATGATCAAGTTCCAACCCAAACAATTTGGGCCCTTGTTGTCGTCCAAACAGTATTAATAGTAATTTCAAAAGTAATGTGAATTATTTATTACAAAAAACTCGATGTCAAATTTTAAAGAATGTTGTTAAAAGTCAAGCCAACCACTAGTTTGCATCAATCACATTGTTGATATTTTAATTTATATGAAAAAATTAAAAAAATAAATAAATTTAAAAGTTTTATTTAGTTTTTAAAAAACAACAAACCAGAAATAAGACGTGAGAATTGCAAACTTTGTCATACTAAAATGACTAAATAGGTCATATATATAGAGTTATTATCTACTGCGCGCCGATTTATCCGCGCCCCGTCCGCGACTCGCGCGACCACCGTCGGATCGCGTCGTCGTCGCCACTGCCGTCCCGCGCGATCGACGCCTGTGTGGCCGGCGGTCCGGCACGCTCGGCCGCGTCGGATTCTACCGGAATCGCGGTCGGAATCCGGCGATTTCAACGGCCGAGCTGGTCGCAGATCGGCCATCGCGACACGGATTTCGGCCGCGATTCTACGGACCGCACGGAAGGATCGCCGCGCCAGAGATCCTTCCGTCGGATTCCGCGATCATCGCGGATCCGGCCGGCGCCGTATATATATATATATATATATATATATATATATATATATATATCTATATATATATATATATATATATATATATATCAGCATGCCCAATCCGTCTCACGATCGAACGTGACGCATGACCCACTTTCACGGCCATCGTTGGTATGACCCTATTAATAACTTTAGCCAATTTTGATTGAACGTAATCCAAATGTAATATATTTCTGTGATGTTGTTTAGTTCTACTTTAATGGTATTTTAGTTATGTACAACTTGTAAAAAATCTAGAAGTTTTAATGCACCCTTTAAATACCGTCATGGTTGTGCAAGGTTAAGATACCCTTAAAATTAAAATTTTAATTGTTGGTGCATATAAGATTTATATATCTCTACAATGATATGATATTTTTCATTTTGAATATAAGTCTTCATGGTTTGTTGTTGAGCTATACCCAAAAGATCTCATATCAATGAAGATATCTTTTCAACTTATAAGCCCATGATTTTTTTTATCTTTCTAATGTAGGACTTTGATTGTTCTACAGTAGAACTAAAGAGCACTGTAGAAATATATCATATTTGGATTATTGAATCTAATAAGACCTAAAGACATTAATAGATTTTGATCAAAATTCATTGGTCGACCTATGTGATTTGAAATTATAAAACTTGAACGTACAATGAAAGAGAAAAGTATATGCAATCTTAATTCTGAACCTCCTATATAAAATTATAGGTATATATCAAATGTACTAAAGACTGAATTTTAAAAAATAAGTTGTGCATGACTATAAAAACTTTAAAATTGAGACTTTAGAATACGATTAAGCTCAACTTGAATGCTTGTCTATATAATTACCGTGATAACAATAATTTAATATAACAAGCAATAAATTTGAGAGCATATTTTTAACTTGCTCCCTTAGCTCTCTAATGGTTGACATGTTCATATTTATAATGTAAAATGGAACATGATGCTGCATTAAAACTAGTCAACAATATTAACTATCGGAAGTTTTTAAGATAGTCATTTTCCCAAAATTTGACTGTGCAATTGCAACTCCAAAACTTGACAATGTATACAGTACCAAATTCCCAAACGATTTTGATAAACTCTATGCATATTTCTTTTTGATTAATTAAATCTCGAATGAAATGATCTCACAGTTCGATATGTGCACATGGAAAAAATGAATTTTTAATCATTGCAATTGCACATATTGTCACAATAGATTATTATTGGATTATCTTTCTTAAATTTTAAATCTTTCAAAATTATTTTAATTCAATCATCTTCCCAGGCAGAATAAATATATATTTTGTTTATGTTGAAGATAATGTCATTAATTTTTGTTTCTTTAAATTCCAAGATACTATATTTGATTCTAGGCAAAAGATATATCCCGAAGTATTTTTTTTCAATCGTTAATCTATTTTGTCCAATCATTATCTATGTACATAATAATCCTGTAATGATTTCTTTTTTGAATTCAATGCTATGATTTTTTGTACCTTTAAAGTGTCTTAAAGATTCCTTTTGTCAATGTCAAATGAATTTTGCTTAGTTTATTTTAAAATCCGATAGCAATCTTATTAAGTGGATGATATCTGATCTTGTATTGAGATAAATCAAAGAATTAATTTTCTATAGAGAGTGGCGTCAACCTTTTCATTGTTATCATTAATTTGATATTTTCCATTTAATATCATAGGAATAGAGATTTACTTGCATTGATTCATGTTAAATTTCTCGAGTAGATTTTCAATGTATATATTTTTTAAGATAGAAAAATACTTCTAGGATTTTGCTTGACTTGAATTCCAAGAAAATATTTCATAAGCCTCAAATATACTAGCTCAAAGTCTTTTATCATTTTATTTTTGAATTCTTCCACTATAATTTTATTGGTCAACATAAAAACATACGTCTACAAAGTCCTTTTCAATTATCTTCACATAAAAAAGATAATTCAGTTACACTTCGATTGAAACTATTTGTGATGAAGTAATTATTAATTTTGCTATTTTATGCTCATGATTAACTGATTTCAAGTCCGATTTTCCTTTTCCATACTCGTGAGTCAAAAGGACGATCTTGAAGTTAAATCATGAGTAAAAATTACAAGATCATGCAATGCTGATTACTTTGACTTGTAGACTTATTTAGTTGACTGAGTATTAGAACAGTTGATTATTAATGGAAAAAGCATTGAGAAACTAAACAACACCTTACAATTTTCAAGAATTAATCATCACTCATTAGTATAATCCTATTATCGTATTAACCACAAGACTTTTTCGTAGAAATTTTTTCATAATTTTTATCATTACAGACTGATCGTCATCAATTTGTATTATGTTGCTCCAAATGACTCGGAGAACAAACGAATAAAATATATCATTTAATAAAAAAATAGAAGAAATCTTCTTTTGAAAAATAATACAAGATCCCTGTTAAAAAATTTTATATTTGTATATTCAACTTTCCATATTGGGAACGTAAATAAAAATCTTAAAACTATCTTCAAGAAAATTAGACCTTGATGCTCTGATATCTTGTTGGGTGGAAGTTAAAAAATTTGAAAAAAAAGAGATTTTTGATTAAATAGAAATGACTACTGCACGCTCTTTTACAATCTCTTAATATTTTTAACTTGCTCCCTAGTTAATATTCATGAAGAAATTTAATATTTAATTCGATAAAGATTTATTTATATTCATTTAATATACATCAAAATTAATTAATAAATAAATTTAAACAACTTAATAAATTAAATAAATAAATTTAAATACTTTATTAATATCTGTAAACAATAATAAATTGATTTATGATTAAATTCATTTAAAATTTATTTTTATATTTATTTATAAACATTTATAAATTAGAATTAAAATAAAAATATTTAAATAAATAAATAAATTTAACGAGTTAAATAACATTTAAATAAATTAAATTTAAATAAACTTGAATCAAATTTAATTATAAACTAAATTCGATATCCATTAAATTAATTAAGCTAAAAAAAATCAGCCTTAATTGATTTTTTAATAACTTTAATTTTAAACTTAACTTAATGATTCATTTACAATCCTAAATACTTGAATGCCAAAAATTACAAATTAGTATTATTCAATACGTTGAAATGCAAGTTAGCTTAACAGTTTGATATAGAAGCAAAACTATAGCATGAAAGCTAATTTGCAAGGAGAAAATAAGAGGACGGTTGATAGATATTTTATTCTCTATTTTTTATTTTCATTTTCTATGAAAATGAAAAATTTCGTTTGATTCGTATTTTTCATTTCTATTTTCTAGAAAATAAAAAAATATTTTCTGAAAAATTAAAAAACGAAAAATAATCATTTTCTATTTTCATTTTTATTTTTATTTTCCAAAAAAATAAAAAACCATTTTTTAGAAAACTGAAAAATAAAAAAACTCTTTTTCTATTTTTTGAAAAAAAAGAGAATGAAAATAAAAAATTCTCTACGTTCCAAATATCCCCCCCCCCTACTTATTTGTTCAGAAGGGGAAGCATAAGTGATTTTGTCAGGACACTCGTCCTTATATCGGAGGATACACATCTGCAAGGACTCACATACATATGACTCACATAACGCATGTTATTAGAAATTACAAAATTGATATGCTAAAAGGTACCTTTTCCACTTCTTAGTTCGTAGCTTCTCAGCTTGATCTGCCTTTTCTTCATTAGAATTCAATTCTCCAAGTCTTCCTCAGCGGAAGCTAATAAATGTATCCTGGATTCAGTTTGATTATACTCGTCTCTGTAGCAATTATCTACTCCCCTGATTTTCCAACAAAATCCTAAAGAGAGAAGTCAAATGATGCGATATTGTTCCAGCAAAAGGAGAATCGGCCACAGTATGCAACACTAATCCAGTGAGCAAAAGAAATTGTGCAGCAAACCCTGCAAATTCAGATTTGTTATATAGCAAACCGTAGTTTGTCGCTACCAAAAATCACCGCACGAACATCTACCATCCTCAAAATGATGGAACCTGATAGAGTCACGTAAAGTTACTCTTCTCTCAACAATCTTAGAAATGTAGCAAAAAGCTGAGTGACAATCACCACAAACTCTAAGGTTCTTCATGATCCGTATTGGGCTTGTCGAAGAGTGAGATAGGACAAATGCAACTGCAAGCTTCTCGCTGTGATAACTCAATAACTCTTCTTTGGTCTCCAACTCAATATCATACAAAGAGAAATCTACTTGAGGAACATAGCCTATTTCTCTTGTCTTCTGAATCAGAAAATGTAGCTTGGCATAAATCGTTTCAGTGTTTGGATGTGATTTATCTCCCGAAACGAAAACATGAAGTCCATCCTGTAATGTGACCCAACTACACCCTGCTTCTTTCTTTACTGGTAGCACCTGCATAACTTTCCGAATTCTTGCAGCATCTTCCCACCTCCCTTTTGAAGAAAACATGTTAGAAATGAGTACATAATTAACTGGATTTTTAGGTTCCACTTCCAAAAGAATTTTGGATGCTTGTTTCGCTCTCTCTCTTAGCACCATCTTTTGATCTGTGACAAGCAACTAACACAGTCCTCCATATCATATCATTTGGCCATAAAGGCATTCTATTAATGAAGTCTTCCATTTCATCTAACTTGCCTGTTCGACCAAAAAGATCTATGACACACGAGTAGTGCTCAATTTGAGGAACCAAACCATGATTCTTCATCGATTTAAAATGCTCCAAACCTTCTTCCACCAATCCTGCATGACTGCACGCAGACAAAACGCCTACGTAGGTAACAAGATCTGGACACTGGCCTGAACTTTGCATTCTGTTAAAGAGCTTCAGAGCCTCATCTCCATTCCCATGCCTAGCATAACCAGAAATCAAAGAGTTCCATGAAAATTCATTTCTCAAATTCATGGATTCAAAAACTCGTGAAGCCTAATCCACTCTTCCGCATTTAGCATACATATCAACCAGTGCACTCCCTACTACTACATCAATTTCCAAATAAGATCTTATTCCAAAAGCATGTATTTCCATCCCATGATCTAGTACTGCTAAAGAAGCGCAAGCACTTAGAACAGTGGCAAAAGTAAAAGAGTCCATCTTTGGTCCCTTTCGGATCATAGAATACACTAGATCCATGGTCTTCTGCATTAGTCCGTTTTGGATATATCCTGAGATCATTGAATTCCATGAGACACCATTCCTCCTATCAGCCATTTTGTGGAAGAGTTGCTCGCAAGAATCCATATCCCCAGACTTTGAATAGCTTGATAGGAAAGCATTCTCAACCACAAAACTTTTGCAGTATCCCCAGACACTCGTCCTTATAGCGGAGGATCTTCTCTGAATAGTTCATGTATGTGGACAACTTGCCAAAACTTTTGCAGTATCCCTTGCGGGGTTCGTCAAAACGGTTGCGACAGCCATCGTGGATTCTTCTGTTCCCGTTCCAGAATACCTCCGGTTCCATTGCGAAACACCTCCGGTCCGGTTCCGGAACGACTGCGCCACCGTTTCTTCCTTTCTTCCATATTCTTTGTCAACTCGTCTTCTCCCTCAGTCAGTATCTTCACCATGAAACGTTCTTGGCAGGAAATCTAACACACCATAAGGCGTTTAGGTTTGGAAACACCCATTCCGAAAGTTTCACATCCATTCTGACGAACCGTGATCCCATGGACTTGAAGAATGTCAGGATCCGACATCACAAAATCGACCTTTTCTCCAAGTTATATGTTAATATTACTGGACTCATCATGGCGACAGATGAAGCATATCCCGCCTCATTTCACAAAGAACTTCATTTTTCTCTGCAAAGTATTCACAGTTACTGTTGTAAAGATAGGAGACTTTTAGAAAATAGGAAACGATTGAAGGAATTATTGAGTAATACCATACTTCATTATCCTTATCTGTTGAGCTTACATCCTCACGTAACCTGCTATATTAGAAAATATTCTCCCAAACGTATAAACATATCCATTTCAGTTGCAGCCATATTCACCGTCTCTGAAATACTGGATTCATTCATCTACCATGGTCAAAAGGTCATAAAAAAGATGGAGATTGGAAAGTTTAACAATTCCAATGCAACATCGACAGTTGTTTGTAGGAAACCATTGCATAACAACCCCCCCCCCCCCCCCCCCCAACTGTCCCTACTGATGAAGGAGGTAAATCAGGATACAAATGACAAGTGCAAAGAAGGGGATGATCGATTGCATAAAATTATATGCGGCTATATCGGCTTGCAATGCTTAAACCAATGCTAAATATTCAAGTGTTAACTGCACAAGAAACCTGAAACTGAGAATTCACAAGCCTTAAAATAGCATCGTTTTGTCTGTTCAATCTAATATTAAGCAAAACTATGCTTCTGTATAATAATTCACCAGAAAAAGAAGATGAATGTCATCCTTGACCGAGCAGTTACTTCATATCTGTCGTAGAGCCACAACAAACAGGGTAAATCTCTGAAATTAAAAGAAAATGCTCATCTTATCATATTAAAAAATTGCGCTTTACAATTTGATACTGAAGCAATTCAGTAACATGAAAGATAATTTGCAGGTAAAAAATGACTTAGCTTAATGAGGTTCTGCATCAGAAGCATTAGGGTTTTTTTTAAGCTGGCATAGAATCCAATCAGATCAGGACAGTCGTCCTCATAGTGGAGGATATACATTTCCAAGAATGTCTTCTCTGAACATATCATGATTGTCGACAATTTGCCAGCGCTTTTGCAGTAACCCTTGGACTTCAAGAATGTCAAGATCTTATATCTCGGAATCAACCTTTTCTCCAAGCTAAATGTCAACATTGTTGGACACATCATCACGTCAGTTGAAGCACATCCAGCTTCATTCACAAAGAACTCCATTTTTCTCTGCAAAGTCTTCCGAGACACTGTTAGGAAAGTAGGACACTTTCGGAATGCAGCAACAAAATCTTCTTCCGACCACCCGAAGCCCTTGAACAAATCCATTTGCATCCTGAACTTATTTGGATTGACCAGGTGAAGAACCCATAGAGTCCAGTGGAACATCCCTGATGTCCGCGGCACTCCCAAGTTCTCCACGCGACTGACCAGGGATTTCAATGAATCTGTTTTTTGCATCACAAAATTCGGATGACGGTTCAAGATAGAGGAGAGCTTCCGGCCAGTGACTCCATATTCCTGTAGAATCTCTAGGTTGGGTTGGACCTTCTTCCGGATGCTGAACCCAAGAATCCACCGATTTTGTTCGAGCAACTTCACCAGCAAGCCCTTGGACCCAAGGATGCTGTGCCAAAATTGGATCTTTAGCAGAATGGTTTCAAGTCTGTACTTGAGGACAACGTGATTCGACCGGATGAGATGGGCGACGACAGATCTAGAGAGACCCAGATCCTGGAAAACACGGAACTTTGGGGCCAGAGATTTCTCTACGTCCAAAAGAAGACATCGGGGGAAGATACCTATGAAATTTTTAATAGCTTGGTCGTCGAAGCCGTAACTTCTGAAGAAAGAAAGGACGGAGTCTGGCTGCTGCCGTGATTCGATGCGGCGGAGTTGCTTGGAAACATCTGCAGCCTTCTCCTAGTCGAAACCACAGGATTCAACGAGGTACTGGGCCATGAACATGTGCTGCCCATTGCCGGAGCCAGTGGGAACGACGGCGGCAGCAGAAGAGTAAGGGAACACGGCGAAGAGGAGGACGGCATCATGGGGACGACGAAAACGATTTGGAGAGAGGGTTTTGGAGAAGTGGGAGAAGTAATGGAGCCTGTTCATCGATCTCTCCTCCTCTGCTTTGTTCTTCCCTCAATATCCCAAAACCCTAGCGGCGGCGTTGTAGGTGAGTTCAGATCAGCTCGAAGGTCGCATTCCTGTATAATTTATATTTAAATATTCTTTTTAACTTATTCTCTTTTATTGTTTCCTCTCTATAAATTTTGCACCGCACGTGAGATAGAAAAAACTAATTTTATATTATAAATTTTAAGATAAAATTATAAATATAGCAGCCGATGGTTTGCAATGCCATCAATTAAGCAATCGGAAGAATTCGTAATTCAAATAATAGTAATAGTAATTTCTATCCCGCGATGATCTATTATAATTTATCTCTTTTATGATAAAAATTATTATAAAATTAAGCAATCGGAAAAATTATTAAGTTGACGAATTTTAATTTTTTATATCATAATAATAACAGTAATTTCAAAAGTGACGTGGGCACCAA
Source organism: Wurfbainia villosa (assembly GCA_025175895.1). Lineage (NCBI taxonomy): Eukaryota > Viridiplantae > Streptophyta > Magnoliopsida > Zingiberales > Zingiberaceae > Wurfbainia > Wurfbainia villosa. Next base: position 3,305,305 of record CM045998.1, on the reverse strand, counting down.
TTATTTATTAAAAAAATCTCGATGTCAAATTTTAAAGACCGTTGTTAAAAGTCGACCAAATCAGCAGTTTCCATCAATTACATTATTGATATTTTAATTTATATGAAAAAAATAAAATAAAAATTAATTTTAAAAATTTCATTTATTTTTTAAAAAAACATCACACAGAAATAAACCGTGAGACTCGAACAAAAGTCAATTCAATTCAGTGTCTGTATTTTCATACGGATCATGGGACAGACTTCGTGGATCGCTTAGGATGAGCAATATCATCATTTGCATTGAAGAATTGCAAACTTTTTCAAATTAAAATGACTAAATAGGTGCTTAACTGAATGATAGCAGCTGAAAAGTACCAGATTTGTGATATCATCCCATTTCTATTCTATTTAAAAAAAATTCCATTTCTATTCTATTTTAAAAAAAAAAATGGAATCGATCCTTTTTACAACAGTTCTATATTTGAAAAAAAAAATAAATCGAGAATGTTCACAGAGACAACTTCAATTTTCCTGATTTATTACTGCATTTAAAGAAATATCCTTCCAATTCACTATAATTATAATTGAAAAATGAATCGTGAATATCTCTGAAAACTAAATTAGACGCTCTATCTGTAGCCTAGGATGTCCCATTTCACTACTTAGCAACTTCAAGTTGTTGCTTTGAGATTACAAAAATAAACTTAGCGCATGATACATTGTATATTTTTTTAGTTTGATTTAAATTATTTTTGTTTCTTCTTGCACTTGACAATCAAAAGAGTTTTTATCAGGGTGCAAAATCACAAGATTGCTCACCTCAGCATTAGCAGGTAAAAGGTAAATAGCCGAGACTTTCTATTGCATTTAGCAACTTCACAATGTAAAATTTGGATCACAAAATCAAATCTAGCATAAATAAAATCTTCATTATTAGTAACTTCAAACCTTTTGTGTCCATTTGCATTTGAGAAGAAAGGAGCTTTCGTGATCCAGAAGGCAAACATTCGACAATAGTGAAAAACAAGCCATACTTGATAAAGTTGTTGTGCTATTCACCTTGAATACTGCCTTTACAATGGGACACTCAAAAAGGTAAAGGTTAGAATGTCACTCTCATAGTAGTATCTACATAAATACCAGAATAACAATAATTTAATATAAAAAAGCAATGAATCCGCGAGCTATTAGCCCCATTGCCACTCAAAAACAAGTTCATGATCCTGTGGATTGTTCTTATCTTCATGCATGTTGACATGCAAGTTAGTTTCACAGTTTGATATGGAAGCAAAACTGTAATTTGAAAGCTAATTGGCAGGGGAAAATAACTTATTTAAGTTGAGAATCAGAAGCAAATGACTCCCAAGTTGCTTCTTTGGATTTTGAACTTCTTTGGATTGACCAGGTAAAGAGCCCGCAGAGTGACGCGGAACATACCAGATGTCCGCGGCACTCCCAAGTTCTCCACGCGACTGACTAAGGATTTCAATGAATCAGTTTTCTGCATCACAATCCTGGGATGATGCTTCAAAATAGAGGAGAGTTTCTGGCCAGTGACTCCACATTCCTGTAGAATCTCGAGGTTGGGTCGGATCCTCTTCGGGATGCTGTACCCAAGAAACCACTGGTTATCCTTTACAAACTTCCGCACAAAAACCTCGGATCCAACAAAGCTTTGCCAAAATTTGATCTTTGACAGAATGCCTTCGATGTTGCACTTGATGGCGACGGGATTTGACTGGACGAGGTGGACGACGTCGGATCGGGAGAGACCAAGATCATGGAATGCCCGGAATTTCGGGGCCAGAGATTTCTCTACGCCCAAAAGAAGACACTGGGGGAAGAAAGCTAGGATATTTTTCACAGATTTGTCCTCGAAGCCGTAACTTTTGAAGAAAGCAAGGACAGAATCTGGTTGCTGCCGGGATTTGATGCCGCTGAGAAGCTTCGAAGCATCAGCGGCCTTCTCCTCCTCGAAACCACAGGATTCGACGAGGTACTGGGCCATGAACATGTGCTGCCCATCGTTGGAGCCAGTGGAAACGACGGCGGAAGCCGAAGAGTAAGGGAACATGGCGAAGAGGAGGACGGCATCGTAGGGGCGAGGCAAACGATTTGGAGCGAGAGTTTTGGAGAAGTGGGAGAAGTAATAGAGCCTGTTCATCGATCTCTCCTCCTATGATTTGTTCTTCCCTCAAAACCCTAGCGGCGGCGTTGTAGGTGGGTTCGGATCAGCTCGATGGTCGCAATGCCTTTACTCCTGTATAAAATAAATATATTCTAGTGTAATATATTTATTTTACCGTAAGAAATTGAGAATTTATCCAACTAATAATTTTTTGTTATCCATTTTAGAATACTGACCAGAGAAATGTAAAACGCAGGGGAGGAACAAAGTCTTTTGACAAAATAGGAAGTGATCCATCTGAAATCAAAAGAGATTTTAAATTCCTCATTTTATATCGAATCTTGTCCATTTTATAAGTAACATACTGTTTTATCATCGTGTCATTTCTATTTTACACTAGAATATATGATGTGTTTGGATTGGATTCAATTTTTTTTTTATACTTCGTCCATTCCATTCAATCACGTATCATTAACCTCCGTTTAGTCAATATCCTTCTTTGAAATAGACCAAGAGAAAAATTTTAATTGAGTCAAGACATCCAAGACACACAAATGGATTAAATATGAGAGAGGAGGTCATATTTATTGGCAAACTTTAATATCTAATCTCTTAAATCGACTTGAGAGTTTGATCAATTAAATCGACTTGAGAGTTTGATCAACGAGTAATGGATGATATACCGTGTGACAAACGAGATCGAGTTTGGATTTCCAAAGAGACAAAAAAAAGAAGAAGTCAACAAGGACTACCTATGAAATTAGATCAAATATTACGAAATCGGATAATCTTTGAATTTAGTGGAGTCCGTTTTGATTGGGGAAATCCTATAAAACAAATTCCATTATTTTTTTTTCCCGAAGTTGATTTTCTTTCGAGACTTTCATGATTCATTACAAAGTTTAATGGATATGCTTTCAACCTCTTCCTAAGATGCGATTAGAGTATATATGTCGGAGTTTTCATTCTTTCCTTTAGTTCGTAGACATATAAACAATCTTAAGTATTTGTCAAACATCAATAAGTGAAACTCAAATCCTAAAATGGCTAATCCAATAGTTCTCCGAATCGTTTACTCATCAATTATCTCTACCTTCGATTTCACATCTTGTTTTACGACATTTTTAAATGATCTACCCTACGAGCAAAAATAATATTGAATAATGCTGTCCTGTGCAATAGACAAGATCAAGTCGGGATCTTCGGAGTGACAGAAAGGAGGTTAACAAGAATCACCCACTATAAATCAAGTATCACGAAATGTCTCATAGATACATCGACAATCTTAAGATGAATTTCTTCGTCAAACATCACCAAATGAAATTGAAATCCTATAATTACTTCTCAAATAATTTTCTGAATCGTTCCCTCATCAACTCTCTCTGTCTCTAATTACTTCTCAAATAATTTTCTGAATCATTCCCTCATCAACTCTCTCTATCTCCAATTTCACATCTCGTTTTATAACTTTTTTTGGATTCTATATTCTATAAACAAAAAAATACTCAATATCGCAATCTCAATCTTTCTTTATTATTTGACACATGAAGATGCACAAGATTGACAATTTGGAAAATCTCCTGACATTTCTTTTATGAGTCAGTTTGCGCAATAATTATTCGTAAAAGGTTGAAATCATCAATCCAACGGTCGCCATCAATCTATCTCACACTCATTGTGAGAGAAATAAATCACGAAGAATTTTACGGAACAATTATCATTCGATTGTGAAAGAGATAAATCATAAAAAATTTTATGGAACAATTACTATTCTATGAAACGTGTGCAACATCGATAGATTATTCCAAAGCAAGTAGACAGTTGCTTGTAGGAAACAAATGCATTAGAGAGATATATCGGCTTGCTATGCATAAACCGATGCTAAAGATTGAAGTGTCGACAGCTCAAGAAACCAAAAACAGAGAATTTACAGGCCCTAAAATAGCATCGTTTTGTCTGTTCAATCTAATGTTAAGCAAAACTATGCTTCTGTATAACAATTCACAAGAAAAAGAAGATAAATGTCGTCCTTAACCGAGCAGTTACTTCATATCTGTCGTAGAGCCACAACAAAAGGGGTAAATCTCTAGAATTAAAAGAAAATGTTCATCTAATCATATTTAAAAAATGCCTGAGAGTTGCTTCACAGTTTGATATTGAAGCAATACCGTATCATCCCATTTCTATTATATTTAAAAAATATATAGGATCATAACATTAACATCCTATTTTACAACTGTCCTATATCTAACAAAAAAAAAATCAAAGAGTATTCACATGGATAACTTTAATTTTCTTGGTTTATTAAAAATCCTTTCAATTCAGAGATCGAATCGTGAATATCTGATAATCAAATTAGATGCTCTATCCCTGCACTAAAGCTTCGGATGCCCCATTTCTCTATTTAGCAACGTCAAATTGTTGTTTTGAGATCACAAAAATAAACCTAGCATTTTGCTTCTTCTTGCACTTGACAATCAAAAGATCTTTTATCAGGGTGCAATTGGCAAACATTTACCAAATGGCGGACGAGAAATCAAACAGAAATAGATTGCAAAATCCCAAAAACTTGCTCATCGGAACAGATTAGCCTAGATTAACGAGTTGCTCAGCTCAGCATTAGCAGCAGGTAAAAGGTAAATAGCCGATGAGATCATCAGACTTACAATTGTATTTAGCAACTTCACAATGTAAATTTTAGATCACAAAATCAAACCTAGCATAAATAAAATCTTCATTATTAGTAACTTCAAACCTTTTGTGTCCATTTGCATTTGATAAGAAAGGATCTTTCGTGATCCAGGAGGCAAACATTCAACAATAGTGAATAACAAGCCATGCTTGATAATATTGTCGTGCTATTCACCTTCAATACTGCCTTTACAATGGGATAGAAGCATTTGATATAACTAAGACAAGTCACTACTCAAAAAGGAAAGGTTAGAATGTCACTCTCATAAATACCATAATATCAATAATTTAATATAAAAAGCAATGAATCAGAGAGCTATTAGCCCCATTGCCATTCAAAAACAAGTTCAAGATCCTGTGGATTGTTCTTATCATCATGCATGTTGACATGCAAGTTAGCTTCACAGTTTGATATGGAAGCAAAACTGTAATACGAAAGCTAATTTGCAGGGAAAAATAACATATTCAAGTTCAGAATCAGAAGCATCAGTGTTTTTTTAGGCTTGCATAGAATTCAATCAGATCAGGAAACTCGTGCTTATAGGGGAGGATATACCTCTCTAAGAATTTCTTCTCTGAAGATTTCATAAATGATGATAATTTGGTAACGCTTTTGCAGTATCCCTTGGACCTCAAGAATGTCAAGATCTTATATCTCGGAATCGACCTTTTCTCCAAGCTATATGTTAATATTACTGGACATATCATCACGTCAGATGAAGCATATCCGGCCTCATTCACAAAGAACTCCATTTTTCTCTGCAAAGTCTTTGGAGACATTGTTAGGAAGGCAGGAGACTTTCGGAATGCAGCAAGAAAATCTTCTTCCGACCACCCGAAGCCCCTGAACAAATCCATTTGCATCTTGAACATCTTTGGATTGACCCGGGAAAGAACCCATAGAGTCCAGTGAAACATCCCTGACGTCCGCGGCACTCCCAAGTTGTCCGTGCGGATGATCAAGGATTTCAATGAATCAGGTCTCTGTAACACAATCCCCAGCTGAAGCTTCAAGATAGATGCGAGCTTCTGGCCAGTGACTCCACATTCCTGTAGAGTCTCGACGTTGGGTTGGACCCTCTTCGGGATGCTGTACCCAAGAAACCACTTGTTATCCTTTAAAAACTTCCGCACAAAAACCTCGGATCCAACAAGCCCTTGCCAAAATTGGATCTTTGACAGAATGTTTTCCAATCTGCTCTTGAGGAGGGCGTAATTCCGCCTGAAGAGATGGTCGACGTCGGATCGGGAGAGACCCAGGTCCTGGAAAGCTTGGAACTTTGGGGCCAGTGACTTCTCTACGTCCAACAGAAGACATCCGGGGTAGAAAACTATTAAATTTTTAACAGCTTGGTCGTCGAAGCCGTAACTTCTGAGGAAAGAAAGGACGGAGTCTGGCTGTTGCCGGGATTTGATGCGGCGGAGTTGCTTCGAAACATCAGCGGCCTTCTCCTGGTCAAAACCACAGGATTCGACGAGGTACTGGGCCATGAACATGTGCTGCCCGTTGCTGGAGCCAGTGGAAACGACGGCGGCAGCAGAAGAGTAAGGGAACACGGCGAAGAGGAGGACGGCATCATGGGGACGACGAAAACGATTTGTAGCGAGGGTTTTGGAGAAGTAATGGAGCCTGTTCATCGATCTCTCCTCCTCTGATTTTGTTCTTCCTTCAAAATTCCAAAACCCTAACGGCGGCGTGAAGGTTGGTTCAGATCAGCACACCTCACAAGTCACACGTGTATAAAATAAATATATTCTAGTGTAATTTGATATCGATAAAAATTTAAGAGGTTCTAAAGAGTTTTTAAGTTATAATTTTATTTAAATATTCTTTTAACTTTTTTTCCCCCTATGAGAAAATCCAATAATTTTATGTTCGATGTTTTTCTAAGATTTATCAAAAAAATGTACTTATTTCTTACATTATTCATCCTTAAATTTCAAAATTCTACATTATTGATTTTTAAAAATTAATATCATAATTATACTGATTTTTAAAAATTAACCTTAAAAGATATTGATTTTAAAAATCAATATTATAATGATATTCATTTTTGAAATTTGCATCACACTATTACTATTTTGAAAAATTAGTACAAGATTTTTATTTTCAAAAATCAATATTACAGTCAATACTACTTATTATTCTAAACTTTTGATAAATATAAAAGATTCAAAATTAGAGTTGCATATCTTTTTTTACATTCACAATACTCTTTTTTTCCAATTTATATCATGCTTTTAAAATTTTAAATCTTTTATGTTGGACAAAAATTTTCATTAGCTCAAATTAAACTTAATTTAAGTCCAGTAAATTTTTACAATGACCCTAAGTTCAATCTTATCCTAAAATCTTATTTTAAGGTTTTCCTAGTCGTATAAAGTATGTTTTTAAAAATCTAGCATTTATACTATTTGACATATATTCATAATTTCACTTATGAGGCTAAGTACCAAGGTTGCATACCATATCTATTTTCTTTATGTTTTTTTTTTCATTTTATATACATGTTTTTTAATTTCAAATTTTATATATCCAACAATGAATTTTGGCCAAAATCTATTAATAAATTTTATTTAATTCTAATTGAACCCAATCCAAATCTAATATATTTACGTGGTATTATTTAGTTCTACTAAGACTAAAAGTTCATGAACAACTTATTATTAAAAACTCAGAAACTTTAATGCACCCTTTAAATGTCATATGGTTGTGCAATGTTAAAATACCTTTAAAGTTAAATTTTTGATTTTTAGTACTTATAAAATTCATATATTTCCATGATTATATAATATTATTCATTTTGAACCTAAACTCTCATAGTTTTTTTATTGGACTATATTTAAAAGACCTCATGAGATATCTTTTTATCTTATAAGCCTATGCTTTTTTTTGTCTTTCAAATATGGAACTTTGATTGTTTTATAGTGAAACTAAAAAGCACTGTAGAAATATATCATATTTGGATTGAATTCAATATGATCTAACTAAGGATATTAATAGATTTTGGTCAAAACTTATTGATTGACCTAGATGATTTGAAATTATAAAACTTGAACGTAAAATGAAAAAGAAAAGTATAGCTATAGAAGCTAAATATTTATGCAAACTCATTGATTGACTTAGATGATTAAACTCAGCTTGAATGCTTGTCTATATAAATACCAAGATAATAAAAATTTAATATAACAAGCAATAAATTTGCGACCTATTGGCTCCATTGCCATTCAAAAATATGTTCATGATCATGTGGATTGTTCTTATCTTCGTGCAAAAGCTAAGAAATTTAAGAAAAATAGATATTTGATTGAAATGGGAGTTGTTACATCGCATCCTTTTATAATATCTCTCTCAGCATTTTTTAAGTTGCTCTCTTAGTGCTCCAATGTTTGACATGTTCCTATTTAGAATGCAAAATGGAACATGATGCATTAAAATTAGTTAACAATATTAACTATCGACAAGTTTTCAAGATAGTCATTTCCTAAAATTTGACCGTGCAATTGCAACTTCAAAATTTGACCATACAATACCAAATTTCCAAACAATCTTGATAAACTCCATGTATATTTTTTTGTTTAATTAAATCTTGAATGAAATGATGCCACAGTTGGATATATGCACATGGAAAACTGAATTCTTAATTATTGTAATTGCATATAGTGTCATAATAGATATTGTTGGATCTTCTTTCTTAAATTTTAAGTCTTTCAAAATTCTTTTAATTCAAACTGTCTCACAAGCAACATCGGTTGTAGCTATATATTCTACTTATGTTAAAGATAATGTCATTGATTTTTACTTCTTAAATTTCAAAATATTACATTTGATCCTAGGCAAAAGATATATCCAAGTTTTTTTTTTCAATCATCAATTAATCTTATCCAATCACTATATATGTACCTAATAAGCTTGCAGCTATTTCTTTTTTAAACTCAATGTCATGATTATTTTTTTATCTTTAAAATGTCTTAAAGATTCCTTTTGAATTTTGCTTTGTTTATTTTAAAATCGGATAGCAAATTTACTAAATGAATGACATGTGACCTTATATTGAAATAAATCAAAGAACTAATTAATTTTCTATATGGAATGCGTTATCCTTTTCACTATTATCGTTAATTTGATATTTTTCATTCAATACCAAAGGAATAGAGATATAATACATTGACTCACGTTAAATTTCTTGAGTAGATCTTCAATATACTTTTTTTGAGATAGAAATATGCTTAGGTTTTTGCTTGACTTGAATTAAAAAAAAAAATTATATAAGTCTCAAATATGTCAACTCAAAGTTTTTTATCGTTTTATTTTTTAATTCTTCCACCATAATTTTATTAGTCAACATAAAGTTACGAGACCATAAAATCCTTTTCAATTATCTTCACATAAAGAGATAATTTACTTACAAATTATTAATTTTGCTATTCTATGTTCGAAGTGTTTGTCTTAAATCATACAATGTCTTGTTAAGTCGAAAAATCTCGTCTTCTTTTTCTTTGATTTTAAAATCCTCATATTGTTAGTTTGTTCAATATAAACTTTTCCTTGAATTTCTTTATTTAAGAATGATTACATCAAAATAGAAAATATTTAACTCTAATAGAGCAACCAAGGCTAGAGCGATACAAATTGTTTTTATCAATGCAACTATAATAAATATTTTTGTAAAGTTAATTCATGATTATTGAGAATACCCTTTTGCGATGAGCCAAGCAACATCGACAGTTATTTGTAGGAAACCATTCCAATGCAACATCGACAGTTGTTTGTAGGAAACCATTGCGGAATTGCAACATTAGTAACTCCTCCGATTATCCCTACCAGTGGAGAAGATAAATTAAAATCCAGATGACAAGTGCAAAAGGAGGGGATGACCCATTGTATAAAATTATATGCAGCTATATCGGCTTGCAATGCTTAAACCAATGCTAAAGATTCAAGTGTTAACTGCACAAGAAACCTGAAACTGAGAATTCACAGGCCTTAAAATAGCAGCGTTTTGTCTGTTCAATCTAATGTTAAGCAAAACTATGCTTCTGTATAATAATTCACCAGAAAAAGAAGATGAATGTCATCCTTGACCGAGCAGTTACTTCATATCTGTCATAGAGCCACAACAAACAGGATAAATCTCTGAAATTAAAAGAAAATGCTCATCTTATCATATTAAAAAATTGCGCTTTACAGTTTGATACTGAAGCAATTCAGTAACATGAAAGATAATTTGCAGGTAAAAAACTCAATGAGGTTCTGCTTCAGAAGCATTAGCTCTTTTTTAAGCTAGCATAGAATCCAATCAGATCAGGACAGTCGTCCTCATAGCCGAGGATATACATCTCCAAGAATGTCTTCTCTGAATATATCATGATTGTCGACAATTTGCCAGCGCTTTTACAGTATCCCTTGGACTTCAAGAATGTCACGATCTTATATCTCGTAATCAACCTTTTCTCCAAGCTAAATGTCAACATTACTGGACACATCATCACGTCAGATGAAGCATATCCAGCCTCATTCACAAAGAACTGCATTTTTCTCTGCAAAGTCTTCGGAGACACTGTTCAGAAGGCAGGACACTTTCAGAAGGCAGCAACAAATTCGTCTTACGACCACCCAAAGTGCCTGAATAACTGTATTTGCATCTTGAACTTCTTTGGATGGACCTTGTAAAGAGCCCACAGAGTCAAGTGGAACATCCCAGATGTCCGCAGCACTCCCAAGTTCTCCACGCGACTGACCAAGGATTTCAATGAATCAGGTTTCTGCAACACAATACTCGGATGATGCTTCAAGATGAAGGAGAGCTTCCACCCACAAAATTCTTCCACCAATCATCAAAATAAATCTAAAAGTATGAATGACCGTGCAGTCCTATCACATAATAAGTTCAATATTTTTAATATGATTTAAATATTTTTTTGTTCACTTAGCTCTTGAAAAACAAAAGAAAGATTGAAGAATCGATAATCATTCATCAAATGGTGAATTGATAATCATTCGACAAATGGTGGACGACAAAGTAAGCAGAAATTAATAAGCAAAGCAAAATCCCAAGAACTTACTCATCTGAACAAATTAGTAAAGATTGAAGAGCCACTTAGCTGAACATTAGCAGGCAAAGCTCAAGACTTTTGTGTCCATTCACAACTTGAGAAGAAGGAACTTTCAAGGTCCAAATGGCAACCATCCAATAATTATGGCTGGCAAATTAAAGAACAACGAATAAGAGCCATTTTTGAGCAAGTTGTACTGATGACCTTGAATACTGTCTATTTTTCAGGAAGAAGGAATAGCATTCTTGTTAAAACAATTATTTAACATAAAGCAATGAATCTGCCAACTATTAGCTCCTTTGCCATTCAAAATCAAGGACATGACCATGTGGATGATTCTTATCTTCATACAGCAAGTTGCTTCACAGTTTGATATTAAAGCAAAACTGTGACATGAATGATAATTTGCACGAAAAAAATGACTTGCCTTATTGAAGTACAGAAGCGTTTTTGTTTTTAAAGCTTGCATAGACTTCAATCAGATCAGGGCACACGTCCTTATAAGGGAGGATATACTTCTTCAAGAATAATTTCTCTGACTCTTCAAAGTAGTATACCGATTTGCCAACAGTTTTGCAGTATCCCTTGGACTCCAAGAATGTCAAGACCTGAAATCTCGGAATCAACCTTTTCTCCAGGCTATATGCCAACAATACTGGTCGCATCGCCACTTGAGACGAAGCATATCCAGCTTCATTCACAAAGAACTCCATTTTTCTCTGCAAATTCTTCGGAGATAGTGTTGGGAAGAAAGGGTACCTTCGGAATGCAGCGACAAAATCGTCTTCTGACCACCCGAAGTCCCTGAACAATTCCATTTGCATCTTGAACTTCTGTGGTTTGACCTGGAAAAGAGCCCATAGAGTCCAGTGGAACCTTACTGATGTCCGCGGCACACCCAAATTTTCCGCACGACTGATCAAGGACTTCAATGAATCAGTTTTCTGCATCACAAAACTCGGACGATAATTCAAGAAAGAGGAGAGCTTCTGGCCAGTGACTCCACATTCCTGTAGAATCTCGTGTTTGGGCTGGACCCTCTTCGGGATGCTGTACCCAAGAAACCACTGATTATGCTTTAAAATCTTCTGCACAAAAACCTCGGATCCAACAAGCCTTTGCCAAAATTGGATCTTTGACAGAATGCCTTCGATTTTGTACTTGATGGCGACGGGATTTGACTGGACGAGGTGGACGACGTCGGATCGGGAGAGACCAAGATCATGGAATGCCCGGAATTTTGGGGCCAGAGATTTCTCTACGTCCAAAACAAGACACTGGGGGCAGAAAGCTAGGATATTTTTCACAGATTTGTCCTCGAAGCCGTAACTTTTGAAGACAGCAAGGACAGAATCTGGTTGCTGCCGGGATTTGATGTCGCTGAGAAGCTTCGACGCATCACCTTCTCCACGTCGAAACCACAGGATTCGACGAGGTACTGGGCCATGAACATGTGCTGCCCATTGTTGGAGCCAGTGAAAACGACGGCGGAAGCGGAAGCGGAAGCGGAAGAGTAAGGGAACATGGCGAAGAGGAGGACGGCATCGTGGGGACGACGAAAACGATTTGTAGCGAGGGTTTTGGAGAAGTAATGGAGCCTGTTCATCGATCGATCTCTCCTCTGCTTATTCTTCCCTCAATATCCCAAAGCCCTAGCGGCGGCGTTGTAGCTGAGTTCAGATCAGCTCGAAGGTCGCATTCCTGTATAATTATATTTAAATATTCTTTTACCTTATTTTGCTTTTTTTTTTCCCTCTCTCTATCTTATCTTATGTTGCATCGCACGTGAGATAGAAAAAACTAATTTTATATTATATATTTTAAGATAAAATTATAAATATGGCTGCCAATGGTTAACAGTGGCATCAATTAAGCAGATCGTCCGGTCCAGTTGAAATAATTTGGCTCTCAGCGCATCCATAATCTTATTCCATTATAATATTTTTCATCTCATTAAAAAATATAAAATTTATTATCACATATTTATTATAGCAATATATTTTTTTCATCTGTATTCTTTTTAACATTAATATTTATTATTTATGAGTCTAATATTCCATTCAATAATTTTAAAATTATATCATATTAAATAAATAAAATATCAAAAATATTATTATTATTTTTTAATAATAATCTTAATTTTTTAAAAAATAATTTTGTTGTTTTTAAAAAATTTATTCTTTTTTTAAAATTTATAATTTTTTAATATTTATAATTTTAAAAAAAAATTACATTTGAACGCATTCAAATAGAGATATTATAACACCCCTCGTAATGATATTTTAATACTACAGAGTATTATAACATTCGATTAATGACACATTGAGGATGTTCTTATTGCAGTCCAAACAGTAGTGGTAGTAATTTCAAAAGTGATGTGGGCACCAAATTATTTATTAAAAAAAAACAAGATGTCAAATTTTCAAAGGCTGTTGTTAAAAGTCGAGGCAACCAGTAATTTCCATCGTTGATATTTTAATTTATATGAAAAAATAAATAAATTTAAACGTTTCATTTATTTTTTAAAAAACATTCCGCCCGAAATAAACCGTGAGAATTGCAAGCTTTATTGAAAAAAAGTCAATCCTATCAAAGAAAATCTACAGAGATTGAGATTCTCACTCGGTCAAGAGTTGACCACTGATTTATTCTTATAATCTTTGCCACAAAATTATAATCATTTTATCATGAATTACAACATTAATAAAATTTATAAGTCACTATCTAAAATACTTAGCATATTGAGAATTGTTGAATCCTTCATGTTCATTTTTAAAAAATAATTTTTGAATCCTGAACTCAGGGCCGAGTCCGTCTTTTCATACGGATCATGGGGTAAGCATTAAGGAGCACTTAGGATGAGTGATATGATCATTGAAGAATAACAAACTTTGTCAAATTAAAATGACTAAATAGGTGTTTAACTGAAAGTACCCGATTTATGATATCATTCCATTTCTATTATATTTTAAAAAAATATAGAATCATAACATTAACATTCTTTTTTACAGCTCTACTATATCTTTAAAAAAAAATCGAAGAATATTCGCACGAACAACTTTAATTTTCTTGATTTATTACTACATTTAGAGAAAAATCTTTCCAATTCAAAGATCGAATGGTGAATACCTTAGAATCCAATCAAATTAGATGCCCTGCACTAAATCCTCGGATGTCCCATTTCTCTATTTAGCAACGTCAAATTGTTGCATTGAGATCACAAAAATAAACCTCACACATGATATTTTTGTTTCTTCTTGCACTTGACAATCAAAAGATCTTTTATCAGGGAGCAATTGGAAAACATTTATCGAATGGTGGACTAGAAATCAAACAGAAATAAATTGCAAAATCCCAAGAACTTGCTCATCGGAACATATTAGCCAAGATTGACGAGTTCCTCAGCTCAGCATTAGCAGGTAAAAGGTAAAATAGCCGATGAGATCATCAGACTTTCTATTTGTATTTAGCAACTTCACAATGTAAATTTTAGATCACAAAATCAAATCTAGCATAAATAAAATCTTCATTATTAGTAACTTCAAACCTTTTGTGTCCATTTGCATTTGAGAAGAAAGGAGCTTTCGTGATCCAGAAGGCAAACATTCAACAAAAGTGAATAACAAGCCATGCTTGATAAAGTTGTGCTATTCACCTTCAATACTGCCTTTACAATGGGATACAAGCATTTGATATAACAAAGACAAGTAACTACTCAAAAAGGAAAGGTTAGAATGTCACTCTTGTAGTAGTATCTATATAAATACAATAATAACAATAATTTAATATAAAAAGCAATGAATCTGCGAGCTATTAGCCCCATTGCCATTCAAAAACAAGTTCAAAATCCTGTGGATTGTTCTGATGTTTATGCATGTTGGCATGCAAGTTAGCTTCACAGTTTGATATGGAAGCAAAACTGTAATTTGAAAGCTAATTGGCAGGGGAAAATAACTTAAAATAAGTTGAGAATCAGAAGCGTCAGTGTTTTTTTAGGCTTGCATAGAATTCAATCAGATCAGGAAACTCGTCCTTATAGGGGAGGATATACCTCTCTAAGAATTTCTTCTCTGAATATTTCATAAATGATGACAATTTGCTAACGCTTTTGCAGTATCCCTTGGACTTCAAGAATGTCAAGATGTTATATCTCGGAATCGACCTTTTCTCCAAGCTAAATGTTAATATTATTGGACATATCATCACGTCAGATGAAGCATATCCAGCCTCATTCACAAAGAACTCCATTTTTCTCTGCAAAGTCTTCGGAGACACTGTTAGAAAGGTAGGACACTTTCGGAATGCAGCAACAAAATCGGTTTCCGACCATCCGAAGCGCCTGAATAACTCCATTTGCATCTTGAGCTTCTTTGGATTGACCTGGTAAAGAGTCCACAGAGTCAAGTGGAACATCCCAGAAGTTCGCAGCACTCCCAAGTTCTCTACGCGACTGACCAAGGATTTCAATGAATCAGATTTCTGCAACACAATAAACGGATGATGCTTCAAGATGAAGGAGAGCTTCCGGCCAGAGACTCCGCATTCTTGTAGAATCTCGAGGTTGGGCTGGACCCTCTTCGGGATGCTGTACCCAAGAAACCAACGGTTATGCTTTAAAAACTTCAGCTGAGAATTCTCGGATCCAGCAAGCCTTTGCCAAAATTGGATCTTTGACAGAATGCCTTCGATTTTGTACTTGATGGCGATGGGATTTGACTGGACGAGGTGGACGACGTCGGATCGGGAGAGACCAAGATCATGGAATGCCTGGAATTTTGGAGCCAGAGATTTCTCTACGTCCAAAAGAAGACACCGGGGGAAGAAAGCTAGGATATTTTTCACAGATTTGTCCTCGAAGCCGTAACTTTTGAAGAAAGCAAGGACAGAATCTGGTTGCTGCCTGGATTTGATGTCGCTGAGAAGCTTCGACGCATCACCGGCTTTCTCCACGTCGAAACCACAGGATTCGACGAGGTACTGGGCCATGAACATGTGCTGCCCATTGCTGGAGCCAGTGGAAACGACGGCGGCAGCAGAAGAGTAAGGGAACACGGCGAAGACGAGGACGGCATCATGGGGACGACGAAAACGATTTGGAGCGAGGGTTTTGGAGAAGTAATGGAGCCTGTTCATCGATCTCTCCGCCTCCGATTTGTTCTTCCTTCAAAATTCCAAAACCCTAGCGGCGGCGTTGAAGGTTGGTTCAGATCAGCACACCTCACAGTCCCACACGTGTATAAAATAAATATATTCTAGTGTAATTTGATATCGATAAAAATTTAAGAGGTTCTAAAGAGTTAATTAAGTTATAATTTTATTTAAATATTCTTTTTAACTTTTTCCCCCTAAAAAAAAAATTCAATAATTTTATGTTCGATATTTTATAAAATATGTATGGTAATTTTATTGATTTTTAAAAATTAAGTATAAAAGATATTGATTTTAAAAATAGTACTTTACTTTAGTGATATTGATTTTTAAAATTTACATCAAACTTATACTAATTTTGAAAAGCATTACTAAAGTGATATTAATTTTCGAAAATACCACTATTATTCTAAAATTTTGATAAACAAAATTAGAGTTGTATAACTTTTTTTATATTCACAATACTCCTCTCTCCACCTTTATATCATGCTATCAAAATTTTAAATTTTTTATGTTAATCAATAAATTTCGGATCGAAATTTGTTGAACTCAATTTAAATCTAGTAAATTTTTACAGTGAACCTAAGATCTTATCCTAAAATCTTACTTTAAGATCTTTCTAATCATATAAAGTATATTTTTAAAAATCTAGGATTTATGCTAATTGATATATATCCATAATTTCATTTATGAGACTCAGTATCAAAGTTGCATACCATATCTAATTTCTTAATGTTTTTTTTTTGTTCAACTTTATATACAGGTTTCTTAATTTCAAATTTTCTATGTCCATTAATGAGTTTTGACTAAAATCTATTAATAACTATAGTCAATTTTGATTAAACTTAATCCAAATCTAATATATTTCTATGATGTTGTTTGGTTCTACTTAAGACAAAAAGTGCAAGGTTATGATACTTTTAAAGTTAAACTTTTGATTGTTGGTGCATATAAGATTTATATATCTTCATAATAATATAATATTATTCATTCTAGACTTAAGACTTCATGATTTTTTATTGGGATATCTTTTCAACTTATAAATCCATGATTTTTTCTGTCTTTTCAATGTAGGACTTTGATTGTTCTACAGTGGAACTAAAGAACACTATAGAAATATATCATATTTAGATTGAATCCAATAAAATCTAAGGATATCAATAGGTTTTGATCAAAATTCATTAATTGACCTATATGATTTGAAATTATAAAACTTGAACGTAAAATGAAAGAGAAAAGTATATACCATCTTAATTTTGAACCTCCTATGTAAAATTATAGTTATATATCAAATGTACTAAAGATTGAATTTTAAAAATAACTTGAATGCTTGTTTATATAAACATTGTGATAACAATAATATAATATAATAAACAATTATATTATATTTGAATCCAAGATATATCCCGAACTATTTTTCAATCGTTAATCGATATTGTCTAATCACTATCTTTGTACCTAATAAGCTTGCAACGATCTTTTTTTTTTGAATTTAATGTTATGATTTTTTTTTTTTTTTTTTTGCATCTTTAAAGTGTCTAAAAATTCCTTTTGTTAATGTCCAATGAATTTTGCTTAGTTTATTTTAGAATCGGATAGCAAACTTATTAAATGGATGATATATGACCTTGTGTTGAAATAAATCAAAGAACTAATTAATTTTTTTATAGAGAGTGGAGAGATTTACTCGCATTGACTCATGATAAATTTCTTGAGTAGATCTTCAATATATATATTTTTTAAGATAGAAAAATACTTCTAAGGTTTTGCTTGACTTGAATTTCAAGAAAATATTTCATAAGTCTCAAATATACCATCTCAAAGTCTTTCATCATTTTATTTTTGAATTCTTCTACCATAATTTTTTTAGTCAATATAAAGACATACGACTACAAAGTCCTTTTCAACTATCTCCACGTAAAAAGATAATTCACTTACACTTCGATTGAAACCATTTGTGATGAAGTAATTATTAATTTTGCTATTTTATGCTCATGATCTTTGTTTTAACTTATACAATGCCTTGTTAAATCGAAAAATCTTGTCTTTCTTTTCTTTGATTTTAAAATACTCATAAACTTTTCTTTGGATTTCTCCGGTGAAGAAGGCTGATTTTACATTAAAATGGAAAACATTTAACTCTAATTGAGTAGTCAAGGCCAAAGCGATATGAATTGTTTCTATCATTGCAACTGTAGAAAATAGTTTTATAAAGTCGATTTTTGATTGTTGAGAATATCATTTTGAATCGATTCATCTTTGTTGTATTTAATTTTGAAGATTCATTCTATACCAATAGTTTTCTTTCTTTTAGGCAAGTCAATAAGTTCATATCTTATTTTTCTTAATTGTGAATATTTCATCATGTATTACTTTTATCCAACACTCTTCTTTTGATGTTTCTACAAAAAAATTGAGATTCATAAGAGAAAAATCTTACCTTAATGGAGTCATAAATTTCACTTAACAATCTGATTTTTTTTAGACTTTTTGAGTCACTTTTTTCTTTAATTGTAGAAATTGTAAGGCATGAATTGAATCAATATCGCAAATTTGAGATGAATCATGGTTGAGATATTATTAGATTGTCAAATTGAATGATCCTGAAGCAATAACTTCTTTTCTTTTCTAATCTTAAGTAGCTTTTCATTAAAGATAACATCAAGAGATATAATGGATTTATTTGTTAATGTGGAACCGCCACATTAGCGGCCCTCCACTGTTGTCTCTGTGTGTGAGGGGGGGGGGGGGGTAAATCAGGAGGTCAAGTGGTCAGTGCAGAAATACGGAATCATTGGTAGCCTAGTTGTGAATCCCAAGAATCGATCCTTTACCCTTTCGAATTTTAATACGACTGTACTAGCCATTTGGGATAGTCCTGGAGTTAGGACTTATTTGTTAATGGATCTATCAAATGATATCCTTTTGATTTATCACTGTAACCAATGAAATGATATTCTTATGATAGTATAAGTGCATATGCAATACTGTCAAATATTTTAAAATAATCTACTTTTGACTTTTTCTTATACTAAGTTTAATTTGGGATTTTATTTCTGATAAATTTAGTTGGCAATCGAATCGATTGAGAATATATATAATTATATGTACAATTTATACTCAATACAAAATTGAAATTTGGTTGCATTTTAGTATGCTCTTTACATTGATTAATTGATTTCGAGTCCGATTTTCTTTTGCAATACTCGTGAGTCAAAAGGACGATCTTGAAGTTAAAGTCAAATCATGAGTAAAAATTGGAAGATCATGTACTAGAAATGAACAAGTCAACTCATATATTATCATATTTGATAATTTTTATACTTCTTCCATTGGAGCAATAGTATAATCAAATTTTGAAAGTAGAAATTAAATTATCTTTTCAATAATTTTTTTTATCTTGAATCGTATCTCGTCGGTCTTTTATTTGATTGATAATATTTGAGATTCGCAAAGAAAAATCTTATATGGTTTTTCATTTCTCCATTCTTCAATTATCAAAACTTGTTCATAAAAATTGTAATTTTAGCGCTATTGTCTTTTTTTTTTATGATTTTTTTTTAATATTTGACAAATCTCTTTGGTATCAATGACACGGAAAAATATGAGGAAAAATAATTTTCCCAATTCCCTATTGAATGTAACGTAACATTATTGAGTTCTTTTCATTGGTAAATAGAAACAACTATGTTGTCGTACTAGCTACAAAATTCTTTCGTTGAGACTATTTCATTTGTACAAAAGATTGGAATCGCCAACCTAGCGGCCCCTACCGGCTCGCCCCCAGGTCATTGTAAGGGAGGTAAATCATGATAGACCTTTAGCCCTTGAGACTAGTAACCAGTGCATGGAGGGATGAAACCTCGCTTTTGCAAGGAATTGACCCGTTGCCCATTTGTACAACATTCTGCATGCACTAGCCACTAGCCCCTTCCCGTGGGGGCAAAACTGTGAATAGCGCGGAGGTATGATGTTGCGGGAGGTGCCGGGTTCGAGCCCTCTTCAGCGACAGGCAGGGTTCTGTTGACTGAGATATTGGGCTCGACCCAGTAGGCTCTTATCAACATCGTGATACCGTGCCTCCAAAAATCCCTTCGGGGGTTTCTGATGTGGGGCCGCAGTGAGGTGGGGCCGGTCACGTTAAAAAATTTACCCATCACAGTTTTACCGAAGCGGTTGAGCTCTCGTGGCTAGCGCGGAGGTATAATGTTGCGGGAGGTGCCGGGTTCAAGCCCTCCTCAGCGACAGGCAGGGTTCTGTTGACTCAGATACTGGGCTCGACCCAGTAGACTCTTATCAACATCGTGGTACCATGCCTCCAAAAATCCCTTCGGGGGTTTCTGATGTGGGGCCGCAGTACGGTGGGGCGGGTCATGTTAAAAAGTTTACCCATCATAGTTTTTTAGCACAACCCTATTGAGCTTCTAGTTATTGGATGCATCTTAGGACTTAACTATCTACTTGAGACTATTTCATAATCTTTATCATTACAGATTGATCGTCATCCATCATCAATTTGTATTTTATTGCTCCAAATGACTCGGAGAATATATGAATAAAATATATGTCATTTAATAAAATAAATCTTCCTTTGGAAAATAACACAAGAGCTTTGTTAGAGTTTTTATGTTTGTATATTCAGCTTTACATATTGGAAACGTACATAAAAATCTTAAAAACTGTAAGAAATCCAAACAAATTTTGAAAACTATACCTCGATGCTCTGATATCTTGTTGGGGTGGAAGCTAAAGGTGTCACGACCCAGAAACATCCATTCCTATATGAGGGATAGATTCTCTGCTCGGATAATATTCATCTCTACCCTAAAAACCATAAAGAATACCCAAGAAAGGTACACAAGGTTGTACGAACATAAATATGCAATATTTTATTAAATGATTTAGAATAATGTAACTATATGTTGGTCCCAAAATACTGACTCGACTCCATCATGACATGACTAACACATTAACTCATGCAAAATAATAAAAAAAAAATGTTAAAACTCTCAAAATGCATAAATAATAGATAATACTAAAAAAGAAAGTAAACTGAATGGACTCCGTAAAAGATGTCTCCAAGCTATCTCCGAGCAATCTCTGAGCTACTCATTATAACATTGACCAAACCTTGACAATCGCCTCAAGTCTGTGAATCTGGAGGTTAAAAGAATGTAGAGTAAGCACAATGTGCACAGTGGAGTACGGAAAGACGTGCATGAATATATGTAATTCAAGAGATCAACAACAAAAGAAAATATTTATATTTGTAGATTTCGTACACCATTGTCTATCCCTCCATTCTCGTTAATTTAACTATTTTTCCCTTTTTAATTAATTCCACCGATGTTTTGCAATTTCTCATTTCAACATTTCACACATATTGCTCTTCCGTAAATATATAAATTTAAACATAAGTATTTAACAGGTGAACGACCTGCAAATCCACCTTTTTCTTTATGTCGGATATGTCAAAGTGAACGATCTGCAATCCACTTGATATAAAACACATCCGATATAAATATAAGATAAGAGTGAGTGACCCGCAACCCACCCAATAAAGATGCATCGTATACGCATAGGATGAACGACCTGCAATCCATCCAATATGAAGTACATCTTATGTATGCACGTATACATACATAGATATGAGGTGAATGACCTGCAATCCACCCGACATGTCTCACATAAAAATAGAATGAATGACCTGCAATTCATCCCGTGAGGTACCTCACATGAAAATTTGGATGAACGACTCGCTATCCATCCTATGAGGTAAGTTATTTAAAATACACAGTAAAATCTCTATATTGATAGTGCATTACTTAATTACTCAAATTTTTATAATCTCATCACCTTTATTGATTTTAAACTAAAGTTATATGACACAAAGATTATATTCGTTTCTTTAGTAATTAAAGATTAATATGAAGTCTTTCTACCACTAAGCCGAAGTCTTGTCGTAAAATTTAATTATAAGCAATCTCCTTCCAAAAATACAACGAATTGATAACCAACACAGTATAATAAAGGTCAAGTAAATATATCATAATGAGATTCAGCAGTAAAAAAAAAAAACGTGATTAATTATTATTTATGAGATAATTGCAGTACTAATATTTTTTTTTTTGCGTGATCTAAAATTCGTTAAAAGCAAGGATATTGATCTCAATTCTAATAACTGCTAACCCATCTAGTTGTCCACTTAGTCATATCAAATCATATGAGCAAACCCAAGAAAATGCAGCAGCCACTAAAAGCACCAATCAAATATCTCCCAATTGTATATTTTTTTTTTTCTGTAGAACTCGTCTTTATAGATTTACCCAAATCATTTGCGATAAACTTAATCATGCACAGGATAGTTTGCGTGAATCAAGCAAGAAACTCCACCTCAATCCAACGCGATGATAGCAGTGGCTAACTGGATCTCGAAATTCGTCGGGATCGTGCAAGAAAGGATTTTCTTGTGCTCACGGCGGTGAGCGACGAGAAGAGAGGTCGGTCGGTGGCAGCTCGCGTCAGGAAACAAGAGTTGGGAGGGAGTAGTGCGGCTGGAACGGGATCTCACGTCGATCAACGAGGCGAGACTGCAACCTTTTTTTTTCTTTTCTCCTGAAGGATTAGGGTTTGAGAGCTTTTAAAGAGGATTTGAGGGATCGGGGAAGAAAAAGTCACGGAGAAGGAAAAAATCGGCTGCAAGGGTTTTAATGGCATTTTTGCAAGAAAGTCCAATGAGTTTCAGAAATCACAACTACACCCCTATCTTTATTATATGGTTTTTTTTTCCTTAAATATAACAAAAGGAGTATTTGATTCATAGAAAATTTTTTATTTTCTGTTTTTATTTTTTAAAAAAAATAAAAAAATACATTTGATTGTCGTTTCCCATTTTTGTTTTCAAAAAAAAAAAGAACGGTTTTTAGAAAACTGAAAAATACAAAAAAAAAAACTCGTTTTCTGTTTCTGTTTTCATTTTCCAAAAAATAAAGGAGCGTTTTCTGAAAAATTAAAAAATATAAAAAAATTATTTTTAATTTTCTAAAAAGGAAAAAATATAAAATATAAAATAAATTTTTTTCTACGAATCAAATACTCCCTGAGAAATTTGAGAAATTTTTTTTTAATTAAAATGGAAATAAGATTTTAATTGAAATGAAAATGACTACCACGCACTCTTTTACAATCTCTCTCTTAGTATTTTTAAGATGCTACTATATTACATATTAACAATTAATAAGTTTCCAAGACAGTAATTGCAACTCGATGACCATACAATACCAGTAAGACGATATTTCAACGGAGATAATGTGGTAACTAAAGTATGATGGAATTTACGAATAAGACAAGAGTCGATTCTCAAAGAAATTTAAAGTCCTTTTTTAGATTCAGATAACTTTTACGTATCTTGACTATCACATTAATTCAAGACTTATAGAACTCTCTATGATTTAATATATCTCTCTCACAGTGATCGAGGGATAAACTCTTAGACTTGAAGAATGTCTGGATCCGACGTCTCATAATTGACCTTTTTCCCAGCTATATGTTAATATTACTGGACTCATCGTAGCGACAAATGTAGCATATCCCGCCTAATTTCACAAAGAACTTCATTTTTCTCTGCAAAGTATTCACAGTTACTGTTGCAAAGATGGGAGACTTTCAGAAAATAAGAAACGATTGAAGGGATTAATGTGGAATACCATACTTCATTATCCTTATCTCTTGAGCTTACATCCTCACATAACCTGCTATATTAGGCAATATTCACCCAAACGTATAAATAAATCCATTTCAAAATACTGGATTCACCGTCTGAAATACAGGATTCATTCATCTACCATGGTCAAAATACCATAAAAAGGAAGATGGAGATTGGAAAGTTTAACTATTCCAATGCAACATCGACAGTTGTTTGTAGGAAACCATTGCGGAACTGTAACATTAACAGCTCCCTACGATTGTCCCTACCAGTGGAGAAGGTAAATCAGAGCCTAGATGACAAGTGCAAAAGGAGGGGATGACCGATTGTATAAAATTATATGCGGCTATATTGGCTTGCAATGCTTAAACCAATGCTAAAGATTCAAGTGTTAACTGCACAAGAAACCTGAAACTGAGAATTCACAGGCCTTAAAATAGCAGCGTTTTGTCTGTTCAATCTAATGTTAGGCAAAACTATGCTTCTGTAAAATAATTCACCAGAGAAAGAAGATGAATGTCGTCCTTAACCGAGCAGTTACTTCATATCTGTCATAGAGCCACAACAAACAGGATAAATCTCTGAAATTAAAGGAAAATGCTCATCTTATCATATACAAAAATTGCGCTTTACAGTTTGATACTGAAGCAATTCAGTAACATGAAAGATAATTTGCAGGTAAAAAATAACTTAGCTTAATGAGGTTCTGCATCAGAAGCATTAGGTTTTTTTTAAGCTAGCATAGAATCCAATCAGATCAGGACAGTCTCCTCGTAGCGGAGGATATACATCTCCAAGAATGTCTTCTCTGAATATACAGGCCCTAAAATCGCATCGATCTAACGTTAAGCAAACCGATGTTTCTGTATAAATAATTTACCAGAAAACGTAGATGAATATCATACTTGACCGAGCAGTTGCTTCATCTGTTGTAGAGCCACAACAAAGAGGGTAAATCTCTAGGATTAAAAGAAAATGTTCATCTAATCATATTGGAAAAATGCCTGAGAGTTGCTTCACAGTTTGATACTGAAGCAATAACGAAACATGAAAGATAATTTGTGGGGGAAAAATTGACTTAATTAGCTTAA
This sequence comes from Wurfbainia villosa, assembly GCA_025175895.1. Classification (NCBI taxonomy): domain Eukaryota; kingdom Viridiplantae; phylum Streptophyta; class Magnoliopsida; order Zingiberales; family Zingiberaceae; genus Wurfbainia; species Wurfbainia villosa. Next base: position 3,280,504 of record CM045998.1, on the reverse strand, counting down.
TGAAGTTCTGGATCGGAAGCATTAGGTTTTTTTAAGGTTACATAGAGTTCAATTAGATCAGGACATTCGTCCTTATAGCGGAGGATATACCTCTCGAAGAAAATCTTCTCTGAAGACATTACAAATGTTGACAATTTGCTAACGCTTTTGCAGTATCCCTTGGATTTCAAGAATGTCAAGATATTATATCTCGGAATCGACCTTTTCTCCAAGCTATATGTTAATATTACTGGACATATCATCACGTCAGATGAAGCATATCCAGCCTCATTCACAAAGAACTCCATTTTTCTCTGCAAATTCTTCCGAGACTTTGTTAGGAAGGTAGGACACTTTCGGAATGCAGCAATAAAACCTTCTTCCGACCACCCGAAGCCCCTGAACAAATCCAGTTTCATCTTGAACTTCTTTGGATTGACCTGGTAAAGAACCCATAGAGTCCAGTGGAACTTCTCTGATGTCCGCGGCACTCCCAAGTTCTCCACGCGACTGACCAAGGATTTCAATGAATCAGTTTTCTGCATCACAAAACTCGGATGATGCTTCAAGATAGAGGAGAGCTTCTGGCCAGTGACTCCACATTCCCGTAGAATCTCGAGGTTGGGTTGGACCTTCATCTCAATGCTGTACCCAAAAAACGACCGGTTATTCTTTAAAATCTTCAGCGCAAAAACCTCGGATCCAACAAGCCTTTGCCAAAATTGGATCTTTGACACAATGGTTTCCAATCTGCTCTTGAGGACGAAGTGATTCGACCGGATGAGTTGGGCGATGTCGGATCGGGAGAGACCCAGATCCAGGAAAGCTCGGAACTTTGGGGCCAGAGACTTCTCCACGTCGAAAAGAAGATATCGGGGGTAGACAACTATGATTTTTTTAACAGCTTTGTCGTCGAGGCCGTAACTTCTGAGGAAAGCAAGGACGGAGTCTGGCTGTTGCCGGGATTTGATGCGGCGGAGTTGCTTCGAAACATCAGCGGCCTTCTCCTGGTCGAAACCACAGGATTCGACGAGGTACTGGGCCATGAACATGTGCTGCCCATTGCTGGAGCCAGTGGGAACGACGGCGGCAGCAGAAGAGTAAGGGAACATGGCGAAGAGGAGGACGGCATCATGGGGACGACGAAAACGATTTGGAGCGAGGGTTTTGGAGAAGTAATGGAGCCTGTTCATCGATCTCTCCGCCTCCAATTTGTTCTTCCTTCAAAATTCCAAAACCCTAGCGGTGGCGTTGAAGGTTGGTTCAGATCGGCACATCTGTATAAAATAAATATATTCCAGTGTAATTTGATATCGATAAAAATTTAAGAGGTTCTAAAGAGTCATTAAGTTATAATTTTATTTAAATATTCTTTTAACTTTTTTTTTTCATCTGGCAAAAATCAATAATTTTGTCCGATAGTTTTCAAAATATGTATGGTGATTTAAGAATGATAAAAAAATGTACTATTTATTTCTTACATTTTTCGTACATTAAATTTCAAAATTCTTCATTGGTTATTTTGAAAAAATTAGTGCTAAAATGATGTTAATTTTTGAAAATTAGTATCATAATTAATACCACTATTATTTTAAACTTTTGATAAATAAAAAAAACTCAAAATTAAAGTTGCATATCTTTTTTTACATTCACACTACTCTCTTCCATTTTTATCTCGCTTCCAAAATTTTAAATATTTTATGTCCATCAATGAATTTCGGATCAAAATTTAGTACAGTAAATTTTTACAATGATCTTAAATTCAATTTTATCCTAAAATCTTATTTCAAAGTCTTCCCAGTCATATAAAATATATTTTTTTAAATCTAGCATTTATATTAATTGATATATATCCATAATTTCACTTATGTGGCTAAGTTTCAAGGTTAAATACTAATATCTACTTTCTTCATATTTTTTTATCACTTTATATACAGCTTCTTAATTTCAAATTTTCTATATCTATTAATAAATTTTGACCAAAATCTATTAATAACTTTAGTCAATTCTAATTAAATTTATGTTGTATTGTTTAGTTCTGAGATTTTTAGAGAAGTGGGAGAAGTAATGGAGCCCGTGCATCGATCTCTCCTCTGCTTTGTTCTTCCTTCAATATCCCAAAACCCTAGCGGCGGAGTTGTAGGTGGGTTCAGATCAGCTAGAAGGTCGCAATGTGGGCATCGCACGTGAGATAGAAAAAGATAATTAAGTTATAAATTTTAAGATAAAATTATAAATATGGTTAAGAGGGATGATTTGTGTAAAGGTTGAAATCCGTCAACTTAATGGTTTCTATCGGCCTCTATCGGCCCATCCTCGGGTAATTGTAAGGGAGGTAAATCACGGTGGACCTTTGGCCCTTGAGACTAATAACCAGTATATTGAGGGACGGAACTCTCGCATTTGTGAGTGATTGATCCGTTGTCCATTTGTGCAACTTTCTGTATACGCTAGTCACTAATTCCTTCCCACGGGGGCGGCTAAGAGAGATGATTGATCCATATCTCAATGGATTAATAAATTTTCAATCCAATTCAATTGAAAATGCATTCCGAATTAGACAGTCCAAGTCGCAGGCCATAAGAAATTAAAAAAAAATCTTTAGAATTACTGATGCATCGAGGACTTGTGGCAACAATCAACAAGACGAATGTAGAACTATAATAAGAAAGTAAATATTTGAAACAATTAAATCTTATAATTGAGATTTAACTATAAAATTGGGTACCAATTCTCTAAAACATTCCTATTTTGATAATATACAAATGTAAATTTTGACTCCTCTATTATCCAATTAAGATTTTTTCAACATTTATAATTGTTATCATTCTCTATATTAATTTTAAAATTAACGATAAAATAGTATAAATCAATTAGAATATATATGAAAAAATATATATTAAAATACTTTGCATCAAAAATTCTTTGACAATTTACCATTTCAAGTTTTTAAATTTGAGAAATGCAGAAATCGCATATGTACGTTTCATAATTATCAAATCGTGCATCACTTTTCGCATTTACTCCTTCGCTTAGCATTCTATTTTTTTTAAATTTATAGAATAGCTCCATCAGTCGGTTTCGAACAAAACCGACTAATGGACCTAAAACTTCAGAATCACATGATTCAATGATCTTTGTACTTCTCTCACACACTCCATAATATGTATATGACTTCGAAAAGTATTGTGATATACCATGTTAGGAGCAACGATTTTTGAAACTTCGATTTTTTTTAATGGAATAGCTTTATCAGTTGTTTCGTCCGAAATCGGTTGATGGACCTAGACAACTCGGAATCATGTGATTCGAAGATCCATGTGCTCCTTTTGCACTCCATAATAAGTATGTGATCTCAGAAAACATTGTGATACACCTTGTTGGGATCAGCGATTTTTGAAACTTCGAATTATTTAATAGAATAGCTCCATCAATTGGTTTCGTTCGAAACATGTTGATTGATCTAGACAACTTGAAATCACGTGATTTGAAGATCTATGTGTTCCTCTCACATTCTATAATACATACGTGATCTCGAAAAGTATTGCGATAAACCGTGTTGAGAGAAATGATCTTTGTCAATCATGTCCAACTTGTGAAGTGTGATTGAAAGAACATTTCAAATATTACAACAACGATATTTGCTCGCCCAAGTGACATGTACAATTATGAAGTGCGAGAGGAGTACAAAAGTTTTCGAATCATGTGATTCTAAGCTATCTAGATTTATCCCCTGGTTTCGGACAAAATCGACTGATGGAACTATTCCATTAAAAAAATTTGAAGTTTTATATTTGCACTAGTGAGGGAGTCCGAGGAACTTATTAGTGATTTCATTTGGCGGGTATCGTCGTCGTGACATTTGAAATATTCTTTTGACCATACTTCACATATGGGGCATGAGTGATAAAAATCGTTGCTCTCAACAGGTTTATCGCAAAGCTTTTTGAGGTCATGTACGTATTATGGAGTGTGAGAGAAGCACATGAGTCATCGAATCACTTGATTCCAAGCTATCTAGGCCCATCAATCGATTTCAGATGAAATCAACTGATGGAACTATTCCATTAAAAATTTTTGAAGTTTTGAAAATCGATGCTCCAAACATAGTATATGAGATCACATGCGTATTATGGAGTACGAGATGAATACATAAATCTTCAAATCACGTGATTTCGAGCTGTCTAGATTCATCAATCGATTCCAGACGAAATCGATTAACAAGCTATTCTATTAAAAAAAATATAGTTTCATAAATCGCTGCTTTCAACATGGTGTATCACACTGTTTTTCAAAGTCACGTACGTATTATGAAGTGCAAGAGGAGCACAAAAGTTTTCGAATCATTTGATTTCGAGTTGTTTATGTCCATCAGTCGTTTTCGTCATAGATCGGCTCATGGAGGTATTCCATTAATTTTATAAAATGAAATATTGAGCGGAGGGATAAATCTAAAAAGTGATACATAATTTGATAATTATGAAACTTACGTACCCGATTTCGATATTTTTTAATTTTGAGAATGTGAAATGGTAACTTGTCGAAAGAAGTTCGTTCCTCTAACTTCTTTTACATTTTACCGAAGTATATTTGTGATAGAAAAAGATTGTGACTATGAAAAATTTACATTGTCAGTATTAGAATATTAATCAAAAAGCTTATACAATTTAATTTTAAAAGTTCCATTTTTTTTTTATTTTTTTTTTGACATTCCTCAACTCATGAATCAATCCAAACGGACCAACCCATCTAAATCCGCAATCTGCATGCATTGATCCGTTTAAGTCCGTCAAAATAACAAATTGATAAAATTTTAATCCAACTTATTTAAATTTTTTTGACAAGACGAATCAATCTGATGCATTCAATCAAATTTGATAGCTTAGACAATGATATCAATCAATCAGGCCGATCGTCAGGTCCAACTGGAACAATTTGGGCCCTTGTTGTGGTCCAAACAGTATTAGCAGTAATTTCCAGAGTGATGTGAGCACCAGTTATTCATTAAAAAAAATAACTCGATGTCAAATTTTAAAGACTATTGTTAAAAGTCAAGACCATCACCAGTTTCCGTCAATCACATTATTGATATTTTAATTTATATGAAAAAAAATAAATTTAAAAGTTTTATTTATTTATTTTAAAAACATCACACCAGAAATAAGACGTGAGAATTGCAAACTTTGTCATATTAAAATGACTTAATAGTTGCTTAACAGAACGATAGCAGCTGAAAAGTACTAAATATTGTAGATCATCGCATTTCTGTTCTACTTGGCAACTTCAAATTGTTACTTTGAGATCACAAAAACAAACCTAGCACATAATACATTCTTATTTTTTTTTAGTATGATTTAAATTTTTTTTGTTACCTCTTGCACTTGAGAATCAAAAGAGTTTTTATCAGGGGGCAATTGGCAACCATTTACCAATTGGTGGAAGACAAACCAAACAGAAATAGATTGCAAAATCCAAAGAACTGCTCATCAGAACATATTAGCATAGATTGCCGAGTTGCTCAGCTCAGCATTAGCAGGTAAAAAGTAAATAGCCGAGACTTTCTATTGTATTTAGCAACTTCACAATGTAAGTTTTAGTTCACAAAATCAAATCTTGCTTGACTAAATTCTTCATTATTAGTAACTTCAAACCTTTTGTGTCCATTTGCATCTGAGAAGAAAGGAGCTTTCGTGATCCAGAAGGCAAACATTCAACAATAGTGAAAAACAAGCCATGCTTGATAAAGTTGTGCTATTCATCTTGGATACTGCCTTTACAATGGGATACAAGCATTTGATATAACCAAGGTAGTGTCACTCTTGCAATAGTGTCTACATAGATACCAGAATAACAATAATTTAATATAACAAGCAATGAATCTGCGAGCTATTAGCCCAATTGCCATTCAAAAACAAGTTCAAGATCCTGTGGATTGTTCTTATCATCATGCATGTTGACATGCAAGTTAGCTTCCCAGTTTGATATGGAAGCAAAACTGTAATACGAAAGCTAATTTGCAGGGAAAAATAACTTATTCAAGTTCAGAATCAGAAGCATCAGTGTTTGTTTAGCCTTGCATAGAATTCAATCAGATCAGGAAACTCGTCCTTATAGCGGAGGATATACCTCTCCAAGAATTTCTTCTCTGAACGTGCCATGAATGTTGACAATTTGCTGACACTTTTGCAGTATCCCTTGGACTTCAAGAATGTGAAGATCTTATATCTCGGAATCGACCTTTTCTCCAAGCTATATGCCAAAACTATTGGATACCTCATCACGTCAGATGAAGCATATCCAGCCTCATTCACAAAGAACTCCATTTTTCTCTGCAAAGTCTTCGGAGACACTGTTAGGAAGGTAGGACACTTTCGGAATGCAGCAACAAAATCTTCTTCCGACCACCCGAAGCCCCTGAACAAATCCATTTGCATCTTGAACATCTTTGGATCGACCAGGTAAAGAGCCCACAGAGTCCAATGGAACATCCCAGATGTCCGCGGCACTCCCAAGTTCTCCACGCGACTGACCAAGGATTTCAATGAATCAGTTTTCTGCATCACAATCATCGGATGTTGCTTCAAGATACAGGAGAGCTTCTGGCCAGTGACTCCACATTCCTGTAGAATCTCGAGGTTGGGCTAGATCCTCTTCGGATGATGTATCCGTTGACTGGAATATCAATATGGATTAAGTCCGTTGTGAGACACAACACTGTAGATAGTTAACTGGTGCATTTTGATAGTCAACTGCTAAATGAAAATCCAAGTCGTGCGAAGGCTTTAAATGGAGCTCGACGGAGAGGATTTCGGTAGCTATTCTAGGGGTGATTCGAGACGAAGTACTAGTGCATTTCAGGGAACTTCAAGCTCGTCCAAGCAACCACATCAACATGCATTCAAAAGGTTGCGTTCAAACTACCGAAGCCAATGCCAAAAGGGAAAACAACCTAGGAAGGAGAAAGGAAAAACTTCACATATAGGGGGAGCTTCTACAGAAAACTCTAAGGTATCATTTAGTAATGTACCTTCAAGTTTTCATAGTAAGAAGCATACTATAAATACACCATGTCATAATTTCCTTGCTATTGCTCATGAAAAGCTTGCTAAAAATAAATATTTTTATTTAGGTGTCAAGCATGTTAGTTTGCCTAAGGATAAATCTAGACCTAGTAATTCTAGGACTACCTTACCTAATGATAGGAAGGTAGAAAATCAAAACCTAGGCAATAATCCCAAAAATTTTAGAACATACCTAGGAGAAAGCAAACGCAAGGACATAATGAAAAATCCAAATTGGATAAGTTAGTGGAGGAAAATCAAGTCTTGAGATTAATGTTTGAGAAATTGGAGAAAACCCTTAGAAGAATGACAAATTCAATTAATGGTCTAATGATCAAAATGTAGGAGTTAAGAGGCAAGAGCCTTCCAAGGATAGAAAAGATTTGGGTCACAAACCTAAATCCAAGGAGGTTATGTCAATCTATCATAGTGTTTCATTTGACTATGGAACCACCCATAGGTCTAGGAAAACCAAGATTACTAAGAAAGTCATTCCTAAGGCTAACCATGGTAGGTGTCAAGTGATTAAGGTTTCCAAACAATCTAGGGAAGCTACTAAGAAGATCACAAGGAAAGTCATCACTAGAGTTGACCTAGGCAAGATCCAAATAACCAAGGCTTAAAAACCTAGGAGGGTAGCTAAGAAAGTTATCCCTAGTGAATACATAGTTAATCCAAGGAGCTCAAATAGGTTTTGGGTTCCTAGAAGCGTGATTCCATCATGCTAGATGGGTTAGGATGTTTCAACATTGAATGGATAGGTAGTTAATTTAACTATGGTAAATGTGACATTTTAGGTCATTTTCAAGATAATGAGGTACCTTGGAAATAAGATGAGATTTATATTCTAAAGGATTTTAGGATGTGTCAATAGAATTTAAGAAGTTTGAAAAATTGATCAATATTGGCATAACTAGATTAAAGATAAATAGTGTGTCATTTTAAATATTTGGTACACTTGGGATTTGTTTTGTTATGGCAAAATAGGATTTAATCCTAGGATATGATAATTAAATTTAAATCTTAGGTATTTTATACCTTTGTATATTATATTTATGTTATGCTTTGTTTGCTATAATACATGTCATGACATCATGCTAATATTAATCATTTTTAATGTCATGTTTGTATTTAAGTTTTATCATTATGTCATAACATCATGATTATGGATACATACTTAATTATGCTATTATTATATGTCATGATCATATCTAATGCATTTAGGTTAATTAAAATTAATTTAAGGATAATGATATGATTTGAAGTCCCAAGTATAAGAGAATCAAATAGAATTGCTTAGAAAAATACATGAGCCCTTAGTTTAGGAAAAAAATAAGACACATCTCACATTAAATTGATATGTGTGTGTATTAATACACCCTAGACACATGTAAGATGTTAGAAAAATGAGTTAAATTCAAGGTGCATAGATGTTGCATCTAAATGAACTCAAACTCATCCCAATCATAGGTATAAATCTTGAGGAAAGCTAATATACAAGTCATATATACTTAGCCCATAGGCCTTGATTGAAACTAAGGTTTTGAAATCATTTTGAAAAACTTTGATGAAGTCTATTTTTTGATAGCGATCACCATTAAAGAAGTTGATACAAAGTAGATCAAAAACATTGAAGGTTTCAATGGTTTTGAACTTTATATCAATTTTGCAATTTAATAGGTATTTTAATTTAAAATTATTTTTCACCCACGTAAATAATGTATGTATAAATTTTCAAGATTTTTCAAAATATATATATTTACTTATCCATTTTCAAAAATCATTCATGCAAGTCTGATTTCTAGAAATCAGATGACAGTCCATTGCCTCACGCTAGCAGTCGACTGATGCTAGTAGTAGTCGAATGATTGTTGACTAAGTCGATTGTTGGGTCAAATTTTGGGTGAACAAAATTTGTTTAGCCCAATATCAGCCACTTTAGGTTGCCCTAACGTCTCATAATCCTAAGATTTGTTTTGGAAAGCATTGGAAAGGTCAAATGTTCATTGAAAATGAATAGGAGTTGAGAAGGGCGAAAATTAAATTTTAAGGAGTGTGAAAGTTTAAGTTTTAACTTTTGCCTTTAATTTTGATTGTTTAGAATTCCTATTGGTTTAGGGTCTCTCCAAGGACATTGTTGGTACAATGGTCAAGGGGGAGCTAGCCTTTAGAGAAGGTTATCCATCATGTGATAATAGATGTTTTTTTTCCTCAAAGGGGAGCAATGAAGGGTTTGTGTTAGGAAACCCTCATTGTGCTCACCAAATGGGGAGAATTGGAGAAGTAAAGATTGTCTCTCATTTAGTGATATGAGAATTATCACTATGAAGAGTGACAACATCCTAAATGGTTTTGGACTAAGGGGAAGAGTAAAAGATCTCATTTGGATAATAAGACATGGATATTCTTGGTAGACTTTTTGATGTATATCAAAAAGGGAAAGAATTGATGGTTTAAGTTAGGTAGTCTAACTTAAAAATTTTGTCAAACATCAAAAAGGAAGAGATTATTGGTGCAATCAGTCCAAGTCACGATTGATCAGACTCAAGTGTGACTCGAGTAGTATTTTGATGTTTGACAAAATGATTGACAATGTGATTATCAAAGAGAAGTCCAAGTCATAAGTAATTGGCATGGGAAATCTAAAGGTATAGTCTTAGCAACATAAGTTTAAGTGTATAGTCTTAACGGCGTAAAGTCCAAGTGAACTTTAGCGGTGAAAGTCTAAATCATGGGTATTTGGCAATTAAAAAGTCCAAGGGTATAGTCTTGGTCATGTAAGTCTAAGTGTGTAGTCTTTTGACGGTAAAAGTCTAGTCATGGGTACATAGCAATGGGAAGTCCAAAGGTGTGATATTGACGACGTAAAGTCCAAGCATGTAGTCTTGGCAGCATAAGTCTAATGTTCGACAGCGTAAAGTTCATGCAGGGAGTCTTGGCAACATAAGTCTGAATGTACTTTGGCAAACAACTCGGTTAGATTGACAATAGCCGATGGAAACGCCTAAAGACTAACATATGGATGAACAAGTCATGGAGGACTCGGAGGGATTCGATAGGCGTGAGGCTGATGGAGGCGGCTAGAAGGCTTAGGTTTAGGCCAAGGATGATCTATCAAGTATGAAAGAATCATACTTGAGTTAAATCTCATGTTTAAGGTTTATCAGTTGACTGAGATTATAGAGCAATCGACTGGTCGAGTGTTTGACACTTCGCGATAGCCTAGTCAACTCGAAGCTCGGTGACCGAGCTTTGCTCGGTGAAGCTCAGCGCAATCATCCACCGGCCGGTCGATTGATTTAAGTGGTCATGAGCATAGAAGCTTTGGTAGACCAGTCGACAACCGAGCAACAGTCGACTGTTGGTGTATCCGTTGCTTGGAATGTCAACATGGATTAAGTCCGTTATGAAACAACGACACTGTAGACAGTTGATTGGTGCATTTTGACAGTCGACTGTCAGGTGAAAATCTATCACGTGGAGGCTTTAAATAGAGCTCGACGAGGAGAATTTCGACAGCGATTATAGGGGCAATTTGAGGCGAAGTGCTGGTGCATTTTAGGGTCCTTCAAACTTGTCCAAGCAACCACATCAACAAGCATTCAAAAGTCCAAGTTTATAAAGTATTCTTTGCATTTCATTCGTACTCTTGTTGTATTTGGTTGTATCTTCATTCTCATTGCTGTAAGAGGTTTCTCTACTTGAAATGTGTCATTGAAAAGGAGTTTGTTAGTGGTGGTGTGCATCACTAGAGTTTGCCCATGGAGTAAAAACGATAGGTTCCGAACCACGTTATATTCATGTGTTTATATGTGATTTTGTAGTTGTATTTGTGCTTCTAATCTAGAGGACATATCGGTCCCTACAATTATCTCCACTTTCGATTTCATATCTCATTTTATGACTTTTATAGATAATCTACCCTACAAGCAAAAACACTACTCAACAATGCTATCCCATGTGACAGACAAGAACAAGTCTGAATCTTTGGAGTGATAGAAAGGAGGTTAATAAGAACCACCTATGAAAATAAATCAAATATCACAAAATATGATGATATTTGAAATTTCTTAGAACCCTTTTCGATAGGGACAAATTCAGTTGTTTTTGTTCTGGAATTAATTCTCTCTCAAGACTTTCACAATTCGTCATAAAATTTAACGAGTCTACTGTCATCTTCTTTCTAAGATGCAATTAGAGTGAATACATCGTTGTTTTCATTCTTTCCTTTATCCCATAAACACATCGATTATCTTAAAACGAATTCTTTCACTGCATCAAACATCACCAAATGAAATCGAAATCTTATAATTACTTCTCGAATAATTTTCTGATTCGTTTCCTCATCAACTCTCTCTATCTTCAATATCACATCTCTTTTTTTTTGTTCCCACATAGATGTCATGATGGTTAAGATACGACGGTGCTTATAGAAGTGAAATAGATCGATTCCGGAGAAAGTCTAAAATCCTTTCATAGATTCAGATGACCTCCACGTATCTTGACCACCACGTCAAAACATATAAAATCCTCCATAATTTACCTTCCTTATAATGACCGTGAGACAGACTATTGACAATTTCAATCTTTTACAGATATCACATCTCGTTTTACAACTTTTTTGCATTCTCTATTCTACAGACAGAAACTAGAAACTATACGCTACAACGAAACAAATCGTGCTCTTACGGAATGCACATGAAGATCCACAAGATCATCGAAAATAAGAGAGACTTCTTTTATGAGTCGGTCTGCGCAACAATTACCATCATATGTAACTTGTGCAACATCGACAGATTATACCAATGCAACATGGACAGTTGCTGGTAGGAAATAACTTTCTTGGTCTTTGTATTTGTTCTTATCAATTTAATATCTGATCCGTAGGCCATCGGACCACTATAATATTAAATCAATTTTTTATGAGGAGAGGGTTCACTACAGTAGCTTGCTAATGGAATACTTGGCGTCGCCCTTGAGCTGCACTACGACAGTTGCTTCCAGGAAACCAATGCATTAAATTAAATGCGACTATATCGGCTGGCTATGCATAAACCGATGCTAAAGATTGAAGTGTTGACTGCTCAATAAACCACAAACTGAAAATTTACAGGCCCTAAAATCGCATCGATCTAACGTTAAGCAAACCGATGTTTCTGTATAAATAATTCACCAGAAAACGTAGATGAATATCATACTTGACCGATCAGTTACTTCATATCTGTTGTAGAGCCACAATAAAAAGGGTAAATCTCTAGGATTAAAAGAAAATGTTCATCTAATCATATTGGAAAAATGCGTGAGAGTTTCTTCACAGTTTGATACTGAAGCAATAACGAAACGTGAAAGATAATTTGTGGGGGGAAAAATGACTTAGCTTAATGAGGTTCTGGATCAGAAGCATTAGGTTTTTTTAAGCTTGCATAGAATTCAATCAGATCAGGACATTCGTCCTTATAGCGGAGGATATACATCTTGAAGAAACTCTTCTCTGAATAATTCATGAATGTTGCCAATTTGCAGGCGCTTTTGTAGCATCCCTTGGACTTTAAGAATGTCAAGATCTTATATCTCGGAATCAACCTTTTCTCCAAGCTATATGCTAATATTACTGGACATATCATCACCTCAGATGAAGCATATCCAGCCTCATTCACAAAGAACTCCATTTTTCTCTGCAAAGTCTTCGGAGAGACTGTTAGAAAGGTAGGACACTTTCGGAATGCAGCAATAAAACCTTCTTCTGACCACCCGAAGCCCCTGAACAAATCCATTTTCATCTTGAACTTCTTTGGATTGACCAGGTAAAGAACCCATAGAGTCCAGTGGAACATCCCTGATGTCCGCGGCACTCCTAAGTTCTCCACGCGACTGATCAAGGATTTCAATGAATCAGTTTTCTGCATCACAATACTCGGATGATGCTTCAAGATAGAGGAGAGCTTCTGGCCAGTGATTCCACATTCCTGTAGAATCTCGAGGTTGGGTTGGACCTTCTTCCGAATGCTGTACCCAAAAAACGACCGGTTATTCTTTAAAATCTTCAGCGCAAAAACCTCGGATCCAACAAGCCTTTGCCAAAATTGGATCTTTGACACAATGGTTTCCGATCTGCTCTTGAGGACGAAGTGATTCGACCGGATGAGATGGGCGACGTCGGATCGGGAGAGACCCAGATCCAGGAAAGCTCGGAACTTTGGGGCCAGAGACTTCTCTACGTCCAAAAGAAGATGTCGGGGGTCGACAACTATGATTTTTTTAACAGCTTTGTCGTCGAGGCCGCAACTTCTGAGGAAAGTAAGGACGGAGTCTGGCTGCTGCCGGGATTTAATGCCGCTGAGATGCTTCGACGCATCAGCGGCTTTCTCCTGGTCGAAACCACAGGATTCGACGAGGTACTGGGCCATGAACATGTGCTGCCCATTGCTGGAGCCAGTGGGAACGACGGCGGCAGCAGAAGAGTAAGGGAACATGGCGAAGAGGAGGACGGCATCGTGGGGACGACGAAAACGATTTGGAGCGACGATTTTGGAGAAGTGGGAGAAGTAATGGAGCCTGTTCATCGATCTCTCCTCCTCTGATTTGTTCTTCCCTCAATATCCCAAAACCCTAGCGGCGGCGGCGTTGTAGGTGGGTTCGGATCAGCTCGAAGGTCGCAATGCCTTATTGCACTCCTATATTAACATATTTATTTTACACTGGAATATATGATGTGTTTTGATATGTTAATGAATGAATTTGGTGTTATGCTCTATAAGAGTTTATTTATATTCGTTTAATATTTATTAAAATTAATTAATAAATAAATTTTAAAAATTTCATAAATTAGATAAATAATTTTGAATACATATGTCATATTTGTAAACAATGTTCATTAGCAATATTTATGATTAAACTCATTTAAAAATAATTTATGAGCTTATTTATACTCATTTATAAATAAAGATTAAAATATTAAAAATTTAACTAAATAAACAAATTTGATTTAAAAGTTTGATGACGTTTAAATAAGTCAAATTTAAACTAGTGTTAATCAACCTTTATTCAAATTTGAATCAAGCTTAATTAAAAGCTTGATACTCATTAAACAAGTCAAACTCAATCTTCAAAAAAAAAAAATCAAGTCAAGTTTGAATAGATTTTTTAATAACTTGGTTAATTTTAGACTCGACTTGACTTGACTTGGTTACCTTATCAAACAAGTCTGAACACTGTAAAATTTGACTTGGCTCGACTTATTTACAGCCCTCAAGTTTGGATCAATTTTGATGGTGATCCATTTTTTTATACTATGTCCACTCCATCCAATCATGTATCGTTCACCTCGCCCCTGCGGGAGGGGGTTAGTGGCTTGCGCATGTAGAATATTGTACAAATGGGCAATGGATCAATTCCTCACAAAAGCGAAGAGTCATCCCTCCATGCGTTAGCTACTAGTCTCAAGGGCCAAAGGCCCACCGTGATTTACCTCCCCTACGAATGCCCGGGGGCGGGCCAGTAGGAGCCGCTAGATTGGCGGTTCCAACCCTTTGTACAAATGTATCGTTCACCTCGATTTAGTCGATATCCTTCTTTGAAATAGACCAAGAGAAAAATTCTAATTGAGGCAAAGCATCTAAGTCAGACAATTGGATCTTATCTGAGAGAGGAGGTCATATTTATCAACGAATCATAATATTTAACTCCTTAACCCGACTTGAGAGTTTGATCTATAAGTAGTGGATGATATTTCGTATGATAGATGGGATCGAGTTTGGATTTCCGAAGAGAGAAAAGGGAAGTCAACAAGGGCCACCTACGAAACTAGATCAAGTATCAAGAAATTGAATGATCTTTGAATTATGTGGAGTCCTTTTTGATAGGGGAAATTCTTTTAAACAAATTCAATTGTTTTTTTCCTATAAATTGATTTTTTGTCCCGAGACTTTTATGATTCGTCACAAAATTTAATGGGTTTGCTTTCAACCTCTTCCTAAGATGCGATTAGAGTAGATACGTCAGAGTTTTTGTTCTTTCCTTTATCCGATAGACATATCAACAATCTTAGGAAAAGTCCTTTCAATTTTGTATGTCAAGACAAAAGAATATGTATCTGTCAAACATCAATAAGTGAAATTGAAATCCTAGGATTGTTTCTCGAATAATTTTCCGAATCGTTTACTCATCAATTATCTCTACCTTCGATTTCATATCTCATTTTATGAGTTTTTTAGATAATATACCCTATGAGCAAAAGTAATACTTAACAATGCCATCCTGTGTGACAAACATAATCAAGTTTGGATCTTCGGAGTGATAGAAAGAAGGCCAACAAGAACCACCTACACAAATAAATCAAGTATCACGAAATAGAGTGATATTTTAAATTTCTTGGAGCCCTTTTTGATAGGGGAAATTCTCTTAAACAAATTCAGTAGTTTTTATCCCCAAGTTAATTTTCTCCCTCGAGACTTTCACGATTCATCACAAAGTATAATGGATCTGCTCTCATCTTCTTTTTTAGGTGCAATTAGAATAGATACGTCGATATTTTCGTTCTTTCGCTTATCCCATAGAGACATTAACTATTTTAGAATCTCATAGAGATATCGACTATCTTAGGACGAATCCCTTTACTGTCATATATTGAGACAAAGGATCTGTATTCATCAAACATCACCAAATGAAATCGAAATACTATAATTGCTTCTCGAATAGTTCTCTGAATCATTTTTCCATCAACTCTCTCTATCTTCGATTTCACATCTCAGTTTACAACATGTTTGGATTTTCTGTTCTACGGGCAAAAACGATACTCAACAACAACAACGCAATCTCAATGGTCAATATCTTTCTTTACTATTTGATGACAAATCGTGCTCTTACGGAACGCATATGAAAATGCACAAGACTGACGGTTTTGAAAATCTCCTCGAAAATGAGAGAGACATCTTTTATGAGTCGGTCTGCTCAACAATTACCATTGTACGTAACGTGTACAACGACAGATTATACCAATGCAATATCGACAGTAGCTTGTAGGAAATAACTTTCTCGGCCTTGAGCTGCACTGCGACAGTTGCTTCTAGGAAACCAATGCATTGAATTAAATGCGACTGTATCGGCTGGCTATGCATAAACCGATGCTAAAGATTGACTGCTCAAGAAACCACAAACTGAAAATTTACAGGCCCTAAAATAGCATCGATCTAACGCTAAGCAAATCGATGTTTCTGTATAAATAATTCACCAGAAAACGTAGATGAATATCATACTTGACCGAGCAGTTACTTCATCTGTTGTAGAGCCACAACAAAAAGGGTAAATCTCTAGGATTGAAAGAAAAGGTTCATCTGATCATATTGGAAAAATGCCTGAGAGTTGCTTCACAGTTTGATACTGAAGCAATTAGGAAACATGAAAGATAATTTGTGGGGGGGAAAATGACTTAATTAGCTTAATGAGGTTCTGGATCAGAAGCGTCAGTGTTTTTTTAGGCTTGCATAGAATTCAATCAGATCAGGAAACTCGTCCTTATAGCGTAGGATATACCTCTCCAAGAATATCTTCTCTGAATATATCATCAATGTTGACAATTTGCAGGAGCTTTTGTAGCATCCCTTGGACTTCAAGAATGTCAAGATCTTATATCTCGGAATCAACCTTTTCTCCAAGCTAAATGCCAACATTATTGGATTTATCATCACGTCAGATGAAGCATATCCAGCCTCATTCACAAAGAACTCCATTTTTCTCTGCAAAGTCTTCGGAGACACTGTTAGGAAGGTAGGACACTTTCGGAATGCAGCAATAAAATCTTCTTCGGACCACCCGAAGCCCCTGAACAAATCCATTTGCATCTTGAACTTCTTTGGATAGACCAGGTAAAGAACCCATAGAATCCAGTGGAACATCCCTGATGTCCGCGGCACTCCCAAGTTCTCCACGCGACTGACCAAGGATTTCAATGAATCAGGTTTCTGCATCACAAAACTCGGATGATGCTTCAAAATAGAGGAGAGTTTCTGGCCAGTGACTCCACATTCCTGTAGAATCTCGAGGTTGGGTCGGACCCTCTTCGGGATGCTGAAGCTAAGAAACCACCGGTTATCCTTTACAAACTTCCGCACAAAAACCTCGGATCCAACAAGCCTTTGCCAAAATTGGATCTTTGACACAATGGTTTCCGATCTGCTATTGAGGACGAAGCGATTCGACCGGATGAAATGGGCGACGTCGGATCGGGAGAGACCCAGATCCTGGAAAGCTTGGAACTTTGGGGCCAGTGACTTCTCTACGTCCAAAAGAAGACATCGGGGGTAGAAAACTATGAAATCTTTAACAGCTTGGTCGTCGAAGCCGTAACTTCTGAGGAAAGAAAGGACGGAGTCTGGCTGTTGCCGTGATTCAATGCGGCGGAGTTGCTTCGAAATATCAGCGGCCTTCTCCTGGTCAAAACCACAGGATTCGACGAGGTACTGGGCCATGAACATGTGCTGCCCATTGCCGGAGCCAGTGGAAACGACGGCGGCAGCAGAAGAGTAAGTGAACACGGCGAAGAGGAGGACGGCATCATGGGGACGACGAAAACGATTTGGAGCGAGGGTTATGGAGAAGTAATGGAGCCTGTTCATCGATCTCTCCTCCTCTGATTTTGTTCTTCCTTCAAAATTCCAAAACCCTAGCGGCGGCGTCGTAGGTGAGTTCAGATCAGCTCGAAGGTCGCAATGCTTTATCGCAATCCTGCATAAAATAAAAATATTTTAGTGTATTTTGATATCAATACAATTTTAAGATATTCCAAAAATTTATTCTTTTAACTTAAATAATTATATTTAAATAATATTTTAACATATTCTTTTTTTTAAGACAAAATTATAAGAGTAGAAACCGTTAATCTAGCGATCTCTATCAATTTATTCTATGATTATTATGAGAAAAATAAATTACGAAGAGTCCTGTGAGTTTTGTCGTAGTTGTTAAGATACGTGGAGGTTATCTGAATCTAAAAAAAAATTCAAACTTCCTTTAAAATCGATTTGTCATTTTTTATAAATACCGTTGTACCTTAACCACCGCTCCATTTCTATAGCGACAAGAGCAATGACATCAATTAGATCCTTGTTACAGTACAAGAGTTTTAGCTGTGATTTCGAAAGTGATGTGGGCCCCAATTATTCATAAAAGAAAAACTAGATGTCAAAATTTAAAGACTATTTGTTATATTTTCATCAATAAAATTATTGAAATCTTAATAAATATGAAAAAAATAATATTATCTTTAAAAATTTGCATATTTTTTTTAAAATTTTAAATTTAAAAGTTTTATTTATTTATTTTAAAACATAATAAGCACAAATAAGATATGAGAATTGCTTACTTAACCGAACATTAGCAATTGAAAAGTACTAATTTTGTGAGATAATCTCATTTCTGTTCTGCTTATTGAGATCACGAAACCAAATCTAACATATAATACATCCTCATTTTTTTAGTATGATTTATTTTTCAGCGCACGTGAAATTTAAAATTATCTAAATATCATCCTATATTTTTTTATTTATCAAATAACACATTTAATTTCTTTTTTACCTCTCCCGTCAAATATTTCAGTACCATTGTAATGTTGAAATTTACAATTCCAATACCACAATAATGGTGTTGAGATTGCAACATTACTATGGTAGTAGAATTTGAATTCTCAGCATCACATTTGAATGGTTCGGGATTTCCATTGTGGTGCTGGTCTATTTGACAGGAAAGGTAAAAAAAGAATTAAGTGAATATGAAAGTATGAGATGTTGTTTAGACAATTCTAAACTTCATGCGTGTGCTATTTAATATATTATTGTATATTTTTTTGTTTCCTCTTGCCATTAAGAAACAAGAGTTTTTCTCACGATGCAATTGGCAACCATTTATCAAATAGTGGACGACAAATTAAACAGAAATCGATCAAGGAAGCAAAATTCCAAGAACTTGTTCATCGGTATATATTTGCAAAGATTGACGAATTACTCAGCTCAACATTAGCAGGAAAAAGATAAATAGCCTGTGAACCCCATTTTGATCTACTGAAAAAACTCGAAGCGTTTGATAAATTCAATTTATGAGTATTTTTTTTTACTTATATCCATACCTTAAAGGCCGACTATTTTTGAGAATGACGAGTCAACCCCTATGGTGCGGCGTGATGAGTAGGTATATTTATCGGTTCTGCGATTTCGGTTTCGATTCGGTTCTGATCGGTTCCGAATCTATTGATGTCGGAACCGATCCGAACTGGTTCAAAACCAATTCCGATTCCGAATTGATTCTAAACCGATTCCGGATTGATTTCGAAATGGTTCCGGATCATTTTTTTCAAACTTAACCTTTTAAATTCATGTAACTGTTGATGATCATATTCTTTTTTTTTCTATCGCAAAATAATCTTATAGAGATGTTAGCATGTTAAAAATTTTGACTTTTAAATTAGCAACCGGAACTAGATTCAAATCGGAATCGGAATCGATTCCAAAATGGTTCCGAACCGATTCCGAACTGATTCCAAATCGGTTGAAACCGAATCGAACTGGAATCGCAACAATCCTGGTTCGATTCTGGAACTATTTCATCCAAATCAATTATGATTCCGAATTTGATGAACTAGTTCCGACTCGATTCCGGATTAAACCAATTCGTTATAAGGACGAAAGGATGCTAACGATTCGAACCCGACACTTGACTGACGGGTGAATTTATTGTTCATGGAAAAAATATTGTATAAATTTATTTACTGCGGTTTAAATTCATATAACTTTTTATCTTTATCTTTGGATTTTTCATATTCTTATTTTATCCGTAAAAAAATTAGAATTCGTCAACCTAACCATTCTCATCGGTCTATCCCATGATTATTATGAAGAAAATAAATTATAGAGAACTGTATATATCTTTGACGTGGTGACCAAAATATCTGAGAATCATCTGAATCCAGAAAAATATTTTAGACCTCCTCTAAAATCGATTATTGTTTTATCCGCTCTTATTTTATAATTCTTGTTCTATCTCTTTGGCTATTTTTTTGGTACCTTTTTATTGCTACGTATTTCCTCGTGTATGAATGTGTGATAATTTATCGATTTGTTCCACGGCTATTGTGAGGGAGATAAATCACGAGGATTCTATGAGTCTTGACGTGGTAGAGAAGACATATTGAGATCATCTGTATCCAAAAAAAGAATTTTAAACTTTCTTCGAAATCGATCCACATCACTTTTATAAGTATCTTCATGTCTTAATCATCATACCATTTAAACCTTCGTTTCATAATAAAATCTCAAGATGCACAAGATGACAGTTTTGAAAATCTCCTCTAATATAAGAGACGCTTGTTAGTCAGCGAAAGAGTTACCATTATATGTCCCGTGTGCAACGTCGACAGATTAATCCAATGCGAGCAGTGACATTTACCTTGAACCAATTTAGTTCCCTAATAGATATACTCGAATTTATCCTAAACATTAATTTATGTATACATTACTTATGAAAATTGTCTCCACGGGGACGATCAATTGGCAAACACAGTGTGATATTATCACAGTGAAACAGAAGAAAAATTTCGATGGAAATTTAAAATTTTCATCTGAACTCAATTCGATCTCCCAATGCATTAGCCAATTGATCAACAACAAAATTCATGCGTGATTTATCTCCTCTTCTCTCACTATAGTCATGGGACGAAGAGCTGCAAAATATTATAAAATTCATAATTCATGATATTTTAAAACAGTAAAAGACAAGTTCGGTGATTAGCCAAAAAAAAAAAAAAAAAAAAAAAATATTCTTTTATCAATCTTGGTAATTTCATTATCAACATAAAAAAGTGCTAATTTCCCCTTTAAATAAGGACAACATCCGATATTTACATTGATATCTAAGATATTTATCTATTATAAATAAGTATTTAAGTTAACATTTTGAAAAAACCGATATTAAGATTGAAGTGTCCAGTGTCTAATTTAATATTTACTCCTCGTATCTCATCTACCAAAATAATATCATCTACAAATAACCTGTACCATGGTACTGTGTCTTGAATGTGTCCAGTGTGTTTGTTCATAATTAGTATAAAAAGATAGAGACTTAAAATTAATCCTTAATGCAACCCTATCTTTATTGAAAACACTTCAGTTAATCCGCCTAAAATCTTCAATCTAATCATTACTTCTTTATACATATCTTTAATTAGTTCAATATATATTACACTAACACATTTTTTTTCTAAAATTCTCCATATAATTTCTTTTGGAACTCATCATAAGTTTTTTCTAAGTCAATGAATACTATGTGTAGATCCTGCTTTTGCTCTCGATACTTTTCAATTAGTTGTATGAGAAAATATATAACTTCTATTGTCGACCTATCTGGTATAAATCCAAATTGATTTTCGAGAACCAAGGTCTTCTTCTTTAATATTTTTTCTATTACTTTTTTCCAAAGTTTGATTGTATGACTCTTTAATTTAATACAGTTATAATTTTCAAAAGTTTGTATATCTTTCTTATTCTTACATAAAAAAATTAGGATACTTACCCTCCATTGATCAGACATCATTTTTATTTTTAATATCATGTTAAATAATTTTGTAAGACATTCAATACCTTATTTCCCTAGACACTTTCATACCTCTATCGTAATATCATCTGGTCCAACGACTTTTCTATTTTGCATTCCATTTAAAGTTTGTTCTACTTCTGAAATTTGAATTTTACGATAAAAATTTAAATTTCTATATTTATTTAACCTACTTAAATTACCTAAATTAAATTTATCTCCTAAATCTTCATTAAAAATTTGATAAAATATCTCTTTCACCGCTCTTTTATTACTTCATCATCTATTAATACCACATTGCATTATCTTTAATACATCTTATTCGATTAAAATGTTTTGTTTTCTTCTGTCTCAATTTAGTTATTTTATAAATGTTTTTTTTTTCATTTCTTTTGTATTTAATTTTCGATATAATCGTTCAAAACGTGAAGCAAAACTATGTTTCTGTATAATAATTTATCAGAAAACGTAGATGAATGTCGTACTTGACCGAGCAGTTACATCATATCTGTTGTAGAGCCATAACAAAAAGGGTAAATCTCTGGGATTAAAAGACAAATGCTCATCTTATCATATTAAAAAAAAAATGCCTGAGAGCAGTTTTACAGTTTGATACTGAAGCAATACCGTAACATGAAAGATAATTTGCAGGCAAAAACTGACTTAGCTTTATGAGGTTTTGCATCAGAAGCATTAGTTTTTTTTTAAGCTCGCATAGAGTTCAATCAGATCAGGAAACACGTCCTTATAGCTGAGGATATACCTCTCCAATAATGTCTTCTCTGAATGTGTCATAAATGATGACAATTTGCTAATGCTTTTGCAGTATCCCTTGGACTTCAAGAATGTCAAGATCTTATATCTCGGAATCAACCTTTTCTCCAAGCTATATGTCAACATTTTTGGATATATCATCACGTCGGTTGAAGTATATCCAGCCTCATTCACAGCCTCATTCACAAAGAACTCCATTTTTCTCTGCAAAGTCTTCGGAGACACTGTTAGGAAGGCAGGACACTTTCGGAATGCAGCAATAAAATCTTCTTCGGACCACCCGAAGCCCCTGAACAAATCCATTTGCATTTTGAACTTCTTTGGATTGACCAGGAAAAGAGCCCACAGAGTCAAGTGGAACATCCCAGATGTCCGCGCCACCCCCAAGTTCTCCACGCGACTGATCAAGGATTTCAATGAATCAGGTTTCTGCAACACAAAACTCGGATGATGCTTCAAGATGAAAGTGAGCTTCTGGCCAGTGACTCCGCATTCCTGTAGAATCTCGAGGTTGGGCTGGACCCTCTTCGGGATGCTGTACCCAAAAATCCAATGGTTATTCTTTAAAATCTTCAGAAAAACCTCGGATCCAACAAGCCTTTGCCAAAATTGGATCTTTGACACAATGGTTTCCGATCTGCTATTGAGGACGAAGCGATTCGACCGGATGAGATTGGCGACGTCGGATCGGGAGAGACCCAGATCCAGGAAAGCTCGGAACTTTGGGGCCAGAGACTTCTCTACGTCCAAAAGAAGATATCGGGGGTAGAGAACTATGATATTTTTAACAGCTTTGTCGTCGAGGCCGTAACTTCTGAGGAAAGCAAGGACGGAGTCTGGCTGCTGCCGGGATTTGATGCAGTGGAGTTGCTTCGAAACATCAGCGGCCTTCTCCTGGTCGAAACCACAGGATTCAACGAGGTACTGGGCCATGAACATGTGCTGCCCATTGCTGGAGCCAGTGGAACCAACGATGGCAGCGGAAGAGTAAGGGAACCTGGCGGAGAGGAGGACGGCATCGTGGGGACGACGAAATCGATTTGGAGCGAGAGTTTTGGAGAAGTGGGAGAAGTAATGGAGCTTGTTCATCGATATCTCCTCCTCTGCTGTGTTCTTCCCTCAATATCCCAAAACCCTAGCGGCGGCGTTGTAGGTGGGTTCAGATCAGCTCGAAGGTCGCAATGTGGGTATTGCCTGTATAATTATATATAAATATTCTTTTCACTTATTCTCTTTTTTTTTTTTTCCCTTCTCTATACATATTGCATCGCACGTGAGATAGAAAAAAATAATTTTATATTATAAATTTTAAGATAAAATTATAAATATGGCTGCCAATGGTTAGTGATAAAGCTGTCAAATAGATTAATACATGATGGGACGGTTTAATTCGTCGTAAATTTAACATTTACTAGGAAGGAATGGGTAAATCCGTTATCTTCAATACAATCAAATCAAAGACGGATTCCGAATTAGACAGTCCAATTTGTGAGCCATAAGAAATATAAAAAAAAACTAAAATTACTGTTGCTTTGAGGACTTGAGGCGACAATCAACAAGGCGAATGTCGTACTATGATAAGAAAATAAACATTTGAAACAATTAAATCTTATAATTGAGATCTAATTACTAATAGACAAAGTTGAGTACCAATTCTCCAAAACATTCAAATTTTGATAATATAAAAATGCAAAATTTGATTCCTCCATTATCCAATTAAGATTTTTCAACATTAGTAATTGTTTGTGTCACGCCCCGAGAGCATACCGAGCCGAAAATCAAACGGACGACACCTCCTCTGTACGTGGCAATATTTCGGGTTAATACAAGGCCCGTAAGCCTACAATAACAACAATATATATGTATGAAAACAAAAACTACACAAGACACAGCGGAAACATACTACAATCTCACAAACGACAATACATCTGCATACCGGTATGACTAACACCGACTCAAGACACCATAATAAAATCAGAAAGGAAGAAAAGGGGTACAACATCAATAGTCACCACTACAATCATCACATAAAACAAATCCATAACGGAATACAATGAGAACACCAAAAATCCGGACTCTCGGAGTTGAGATGAGATGATGCCAGCCAGCGGTGCTCCAAGTCCATCACGAAGTCGGCTATCTGTTACCTGGGCGACAGAAAACTCAGGGTCCGCGGGGGTGGTGAGTAAAACTCAGCAGGTAATAGAAAATATGTACATATGTAATATCACATGTATTTCGACAACATAATCTAGATGTACAACAGATATATCAGCATAGTATATAAATACAAGCATATACCGTCTAACTGAAATGAATAACATAAAATGCAGACGTACCTGAAGTCTGCTATGCTACTTTGATCCAACCTGAACATATATCCAACGTATATATAACAGGAAGAGTAATACCAACACATAATCTACTCATGCTACAGGCCAAAGTATCTATGGTCTATCCAACACATACCAATATCCGACACAACTGTATAACATATGCAAGAAACATGCATGAATATGATGTCCACCCAAATGCAGCAAGCATAGTACAAACAAATGCAACATCACAATAATCATATATATATATATATATATATATATATATATATATATATATATATATTAATCTCAACCATCCATATATATATATATATATATACATGCATATATGTATATATATACATTAATATCTGGCGCCATCGGATCTGACTATGCAGCATGCATGGTCATGTTGGCTCACCCTAAAGCTACCACGACCCCAGTGTAGCCTCGGTGGCTCGAGCATGACAACTGTCTCAACTCAACACCAACCACTACTCTCGAGTGACCGAGTGGGCAGTATGATCGAGTAGCATATAAGCGTAAAGAGCAAGCTACGATGATGGGGTCCACTCATTGGTCACTCCGGTCACTACCCATGAGTGGTCGAGTACCACACGCGCGAGGACTACGACACGCAAATCCATCTACCACCGTCTATGGTGGTAGAGTCGACCCATGATGCTCGCTCACAGCAGGTTACTCCTCCTGAGTGCAGGTGGAAGCGAGATATTGGCGACACTCTCGACCACAAGGAGACCTCGTCGCCCGACATGCATGCAAATGCATGAATGCAATGTCCACATACATACATCCACCGTAGACTCTCTATTCTCTGAGAATCATACTAACGGATCAACACACTCTCTATCTGCGGAGAGTCGTACTCAACTGATCATAATACTCTCTATCCTGTAGAGAGTCATACCAATCTAATCGACGCACTCTCTATCCTGTAGAGAGTCCTACTCAACTGATAGACACACTCTCTATTATGTAGAGAGTCGTACTCATCTGATTATAATAAACTAGGACCATCGGTCCGTAGCGATACCCTAAGTATCATTCCTCTGACCATTTACACAATACATGTTCGGTGGTAACATACAACCTAAGGGTACTAGAACTAACCCTAGGTTAAAGACATTATCTACCTACGAATGACCTTTTTGCCCAATGTACAATCAGGTTGTCATCCGGACTTTACTATTTGCACTTAACTTAAACAAATTCTAAGTTACTTGCATCACCTATATGTATAACTCATAATCATGATTAGATAAACATGATATCAACAATGGAGTTAATAGCCAACGGTAAAGGATCAAACATACGATAAAAAGAGCAGGATCAAGATAATATGAACACCTAACATGCTCATATTTATGACTAAATCTGAATGCAATATATCTACCCGGACCAGGTAGGAAATTACCCACCTTCTAAGAAGCTCAGAATAATATCTTCATTATCGTGGTCCTGTCTCGTATCCACGTCCTGCACATATCAACATTATGATTAAGTGCAAGCATACAACGAATGATCAAATCGAATCCTACATCGACTTCGTATCCTGATCAACTAAATTGATCTAGTTATCCATTTAACCTAATCATCGCAACATACCCCTTTCCATTTGCTATAAATTATTGAATCAACACAAAATTATCCACAATCATCCAGATTGACTCACCTTGCTTATCCTCAATTGCATAGCTTCTGGATCCACCGTTTAAGTATCAATCTATGGTGATTAGATTGATTCAACCGTAATCCATACTTGTTCATTCGCACCCCTAATCAGTGAAATATACCACAGATATTACCAATTCCATTCTAGCTCTATCTCATTACATAATCACAATCCAAGCATCAGATAAACCAATGAACAACTTACCCAAGCACGTAGGAATGGATCACAATCTCTGGCCACAACTTCTTTTGATACACAATTATGATCTGATCTACAAATCTCCAAATCAACAACATAATCAACACATCAGTTGATCAATTAATCAGTGATATACCTTCACAACATCCAAATCAGGACTTACCTCTCACCATCAATCCCCATGGCCCAATCACAACTCCAATCACCAGTCTGCCATTGAGCTACACAGATAGCATCCATCCACTTTGCAACCACCTTACTAATCTAAGTGGTTCACTGACGACTCCACCACCGAATCACATTGTTATTCCCAAATCACATTCACCGGGGCAATTGGCTTCCATGGACCCTCTGCCTAACACAACCCACGGTCAACCAACGAAGATTACCGTAAGAGTTAATTTCATCCAAGACAAAGAGAAATTCGACACGAGCTCAGCGGAGATCGTGGAAAGCACTTTCGATCAAGGCGGTGGAAGGTCGCCGACCGAACCGAACCCTTGCCGTGCACCCATCACGCTGCCGAGTTCGTGGACACCGACGAAGACACAGGAAGCCGCCCGGCAGATCGCTCCCCGATCCCTAGCGGTGGCGGCCGGTAGACCAATCGCTCCGGCGGCGGCGCAGCGAGCTCAAGTGATGATGACAACCGATCGGTCCGGTGGCTTGAGGGGAAGTGGAGAGGACGATCTTGCGCGATGATCGTGAGCGGCGAGCGGAAGGGCTAGATCCGTGAAATCAGCGAGATCGTGGATTGGGTGAGATCGGATTTGGATCAGACTGCCGGTGGCGGACTCACGATGGCGGCAAGCGGCGCGACATGGCGGCGACAGCGGCGTGGCGGTGGCCAGGTCACCGGCGATCATAGAGGATCTCGGGAAGAAAGGATCGGGAGGGGAATAGAAACGGCGTGATTGGGAAATAAGGGAAACGGCATAATATAAAGGGTTTTTTTTATTTAAACCCATTAATTCCTAGCAGATAGTCTAAACAGGCTTTACAAAAGCCTGTTTGCTTTATCCCCATGAAATATCCATAAACCTTCCGTTTAAATCCAGAAAAATTTCTAAAAATTCCTGGAAATTTCATAGGGTATTCTCCCAATTATCCAATGTTTTATTATTATTATTATTTTTTCCTGCGATATTTTACAGTTTGACTCCGATATATCATCATTTTCTATATTAATTTTAAAATCAATGACAAAATAATATAAATTAATTAGAGTATATATGAAAAAAATATATTAAAATACTTACATAAAAAATTCTTCGGCAATTTACCATATCACGTTCTTAAATTTGAGAAATACCGAAATCGCGTACGTAACTTTCTTAATTACCAAATTGTGTATCACTTTCCGGATTTACTCCTCTGCTCGATATTCTATTTTTTTAACTAATGTAATAGTTCCATCAGTCGATTTCGAATGAAACCGACTGATGGACCTAAATAGTTCGGAATCACAAGATTCGAAGATCTGTGTGCTCATCTCGTACTCCATAATATGTACGTGACTTTGGAAAGTATTGTGATATACCATGTTGGGAGCAATGATTTTTTGAATGGAATAGCTTCATCAGTCGGTTTCGTCCGAAACCGATTAATAAATCTAGACAACTTGGAATCATGTGATTCAAAAATCCATGTGCTCCTCTCGCACTCCATAATAAGTTTGTGATTTCAGAAAGCATTGTGATACAGCATGTGGAGAGCAACGATTTTTGAAACTTCAATTTTTTTAATGGAATAGCTCCATCAATCTGTTTCGTTTGAAACCGATTAATAGACCTAGACAGCTCGATATCACATAATTCGAATATTCATGTGCTCCTCTCACACTCTATAACACATACGTGATCTCGAAAAACATTGTGATAAATTGTGTTGAGAGCAACGATCTTTGTCAATCATGTTCGACATGTGAAGTGTGATTAAAAGAAATTTCAAATGTTACAACAACGATACCCACTCCCCCATGTGACATGTACATATTATGCAGTGTGAGAGGAACACAAAGGTCTTTGAATCATGTTATTCTAAGCTATTTAGATCCATCCATTAGTTTCGGATGAAATCGACTGATAAAACTATTCTATTAAAAAAATTTGAAGTTTTACATATGCAGTAGTGAGGCAATCCGAGAAACTCATTAGTGACTTCATTCGGCGGGTATCGTCGTCATAACATTTGAAATATTTTTCGACCACATTTCACATATGAGGTACGAGTGACAAAAATCGCTGCTCTCAATACGGTTTATCGCAATAATTTTTGAGGTCATGTACGTATTATGAAGTATGAGAGAAGCATATGAATCTTCGAATCACTTGATTTCGAGCTGTTTAGTTCCATCAGTTGATTTCGGACAAAACCGATTGATGCACTTATTCCATTAAAAAAAATCGAAGTTTTGAAAATCGATGCTCTCAACACAATTTATCACAATACTTTTTGAGATCACATACAAATTATAGAGTACGAGAGGAGCACATGAGTCTTCAAATCACATAATTCCGAGCAGTCTAAGTCCATCAGTCGGTTTCAGACGAAATCAACTGATAAAGTTATTCCATTAAAAACAAAATCAAAATTTCAAAAATCATTACTTCCAACATGGTGTATCACAATGTTTTCCGAAGTCACATACGTATTATAGAATGCGAGATGAGCACAAAGGTCTTCGAATCATTTGATTCCGAGTCATTTACATCTATTAGTCAGTTTCATCCTAAATCGATTGATGGAGCTATTCCATTAATTTTAAAAAATTGAATATTGAACAAAGGGATAAATCTGAAAAGTGATATGTGATTTGGTAAGTATGAAACTGACATACGTGATTTCAGTATTTCTTAATTTTAAAAACGTGAAATGGTAAATTGCGAAAAATTCTTAGGGGGCGTTTGGTAAGCATTTTCATCTCCATTTTCCATTTTCATTTTCTGCGAAAACGAGAAAACGCATTTTGTTCGCGTTTTCCATCTCCTTTTTTCAGAAAATAAAGGAGCGTTTTCTAGAAAACGAGAAATAATCGTTTTCTATTTCCATTTTCGTTTTTCAAAAAATAAAAGAACGTTTTCTAGAAAACTGAAAAACAAAAAAAACTCGTTTTCTGTTTTCTGGAAAAAGAGAGAATGAGAACAGAAAATAGAAAATTTTCTACGAACCAAACGCCCTCTAACTTCTTTTACACTTTACCAAAGTATATTTGTGATAGAAGAAGATTGTGACTTTAAAAAATTTATTTTGTTAGTATTAAAATATTAGTCAAAAATCTTATACAAATTTATTTTCAAAAGTTTAATCGGTTGACATTTTTCAATCTGCGGATCAATCCAAATCTATTACAGGTCAACCCGTCTAGACTCGTAAGTTACATGGATTGATCCATTTAAATCCGTCAAAATAACGAGTTGATGAAATTTCAAGATCCTTTAAATTTTTTGACAAGACGAATCAATCCGATGAATTCAATCCAATTTGACATCTCTAAACAATGACATCAATCGGGTCGATTGTCGGGTCCAACTGGAACAATTTGGACCCTAAAACTCGATGTCAAATTTTAAAGACAATTGTTAAAAGTCAAGGCAATCGCCATTCACCTGTTTCCATCAATCACATTATTTATATTTTAATTTATATGAAGAAAATTAAAAGTTTTATTTATTTGCAAACTTTGTCATATAAAGAAGACTTAATAGTTGGTTAACAGAACGTTAGAAGCTGAAAAGTACTAAATATTTTAGAGCATCCCATTTTTGTTCTACTTAGCAACTTCAAATTGTCGCTTTGAGATCACAAAAACAAACCTAGCACATAATACATTCTTTTTTTTTAGTATGATTTAAATTTATTTTGTTTCCTATTCATTATTAGTAACTTCAAACCTTTTGTGTCCATTTGCATTTGAGAAGAAAGGAGCTTTCGTGATCCAGAAGGCAAACATTCAACAATAGTGAAAAACAAGCCATGTTTGATAAAGTTGTGGCATTCACCTTGAATACTGCCTTTACAATGGGATACAAGCATTTGTTATAACGAAGACAAGTAACTACTCAAAAAAGTAAAGGTTAGAATGTCACTCTTGTAGTAGTATCTACATAAATACCATAATAACAATAATTTAATATAAAAAGCAATGAATCTGCGAGCCATTAGCTCCATTGCCATTCAAAAACAAGTTCAAGTTCTTGATCCTGTGGATTGTTCAAATCTGTATGCATGTTGACATGCAAGTTAGCTTCACAGTTTGATATGGAAGCAAAACTGTAATCTGAAAGCTAATTGGCAGGGGGGAAAACTTATTTAAGTTGAGAATCAGAAGCGTCAGTGTTTCTTTAGGCTTGCATAGAATTCAATCAGATCAGGAAACTCGCCCTTATAGCGGAGGATATAACTCTCCAAGAATTTCTTCTCCGAGTCTATCATAAATGTTGACAACTTGCTAATGCTTTTGCAGTATCCCTTGGACTTCAAGAATGTCAAGATCTTATATCTCGGAATCGACCTTTTCTCCAAGCTATAGGTTAATATTACTGGACATATCATATCATCACGTCAGATGAAGCATATCCAGCCTCATTCACAAAGAACTCTATTTTTCTCTGCAAAGTCTTCGGAGACAATGTTAGGAAGCCAGGACACTTTCGGAATGCAGCAACAAAATCGTCTTCCGACCACCCAAAGCCCGTGAATAACTCCATTTGCATCTTGAACTTCTTTGGATTGACCAGGTAAAGAGCCCGCAGAGCCCAATGGAACATCCCAGATGTCCGAGGAACTCCCAAGTTCTCCACGCGAGTGACCAAGGATTTCAATGAATAAGTTTTCTGCATCACAATCATCGGATGATGCTTCAAGATAGAGAAGAGCTTCCGGCCAGTGACTCCACATTCCTGTAGAATCTCGAGGTTGGGCTGGACCCTCTTCGGGATGCTGTACCCAAGAAACCACTGGTTATGCTTTAAAAACTTCAGCCGAAAAACCTCGGATCCAACGAGACTATGCCAAAATTGGATCTTTGACAGAATGTCTTCGATTTTGTTCTTGATGGCGATGGGATTTGACTGGACGAGGTGGACGACATCGGACCTCCAGAAATCGACCTGGGACTTATTCATACTTATCTTACACTAGCATATATGATGTGTTTTGATGGGATCCATTTTTTTATACTACTTCCACTCCATCTAACCAGCGTATCATTAGATATCCTTTTTGAAATAGACCAAGAGAAAATCCTAATTGAGGCAAGATATCAAAAACAGACAATTGGATAGGAGGTCATATTTATCAACGAACCATAATATCTAACACAAGAATATACAATGGTCAAACATCAATAAATGAAACTAAAATCCTAAAATTGCTACTTGAATTGTTTTCCGAATCGGTTACTCTTCAACTATTATTGGTGCAATCGGCACAGATCACGATTGACCAGACTCGAATGTGATTTGAGTAGTATCTTGATATTTGACAAAATTGACAACATGATTGTCAAAGAGAAGTCCAAATCATATGTATTTGGCATGGAAAGTCCAAAGACATAGTCTTGACTGCATATGTCCAAATGTTTAGTCTAGGCGGTGTAAAGTTCAAGTGAACTTTAATAGTGAAAGTCCAAGTCATGAGTACTTGACAATTGAAAAGTCCAAGAGTATAGTCTTCGCCACATAAATCTAAGTGTATAGTCTTGACAGTAAAAGTTCAAGTCATGGGTACTTGGCAATGGAAAGTCCAAGGGTGTGATATTGACGACGTAAAATCCAAACATGTTATATTGGCAGCATAAGTCCAATGTTTGTTTGTCACGGGGATGGCTTGGTGACTGAGGCATGGTGGAGCTTACGAATAAGACAAGGGTCGATTCCGAAGGAGGTATAAAGCCCTTTCCTGAATTTAGATGGCTCCTACGTGTCTTGACCACCACGTCAAGACTTATAGAGCCCTCCGTAATTTACCTCTATTACAATGGTCGTAGGACTGATCAGTGGGGGCCGCTAGAATGATGGATTCCGACATTTTTTTTGGATAAGTTCAATGTTTGGCAACATAAAATTCAAGCATGGAGTCTTGGCATCATTACCCCCGCGGGAAGGGCCTAGTGGCTAGCGCATGCAGACGTTGCATCATGGAGTATTGGCGGCATAAGTCCAAATGTACTTTGACAAAGAACCCGTTTAGCATAACAATAGTCGATGGAAGCATCTGAAAGCTAGCGTATGGATGAATAAAAAATGAAGGACCCAGAGGGATCCGATAAGCGTGAGGCTGATGGAGGTGGCTGGAAGGCTTAGGTTTAGGCTAAGAGTGGTCTATCAAGTATGAGAGGATCATACTTGAATTAAACTTCATGTTTAAGGTTTATCAATTAACTGAGATTATAGATCAGTCGACTTACCGAGAATTTGACACTTGGCAACCTATTAAATTTAGAACAGTCGACTGAGATTATGACAAATCGACTGGTATGATAGTCAACTGAGCTTCGACTGCTCAAATTAAGCTTTGACAGTTGACTGCCCACTGTGGGAAATCGACTCGACTGGTTTAAGCGATCACGAGCACAGAAGCTTTGATGGTCTACCGAGCAGCAATCAATTGTTGATGTATCCGTTGGCTGGAATGTCAACGTAGATTAAGTCTAATGTGAGACAACGACACTGTAGATAGTTAACTGGTGCATTTTGACAGTCGACTGTCAGGTGAAAATTCAGGTCATGCGGAGGCTTTAAATGAAGCTTGACAGGGAGGATTTCGGCAGTTGTTTTAGGGGCGATTTAAGGCAAAGTTCTGGTGCATTTCAGGGACCTTCAAGCTCGTCCAAGCAACCACATCAACAATCATTCAAAAGCCCTAATTTGTAAAGTGTTCTTTGTATTTCATTCGTACTCTTGTTTATTTGGTTGTATCTTCATTCTTATTGTTGTAAGATTGTTGTAAGAGGTTTCTCCAACTTCGATGTCTCATTGAGAAGGAATTAATTGGGATTATGACCAATCGACCGATCTAATAGTCGACTGAGCTTTGACTGCTCAGGTGAAGCTCTAGCAGTCGACTGTCCAATGGATGACATCCGATTGGTTTAAGAGGTCATGAGCATAGAAGCTCTAGTAGACTAGTCGACTATCGAACAACAGTTGACTGCTGGTAAGGACAGTCGACTGTTGATGTATCTATTGGCTAGAATGTCAACATGGATTAAGTCCGTTGTGAGACAATGACACTGTAGACAGTCGGCTGTCAGGCGAAAATCTATTGCGTGGAGGCTTTAAATAGAGCTCGACAGGGAGGATTTCGACAGTGGTTCTAGGAGCAATTTGAGGCGAAGTATTGTTGTATTTTAGGGTCCTTCAAGCTCGTCCAAGCAACCATATCAACAAGCATTCAAAAGTCGTAGTTCATAAAGAATTCTTTGCATTTCATTCGTACTCTTGTTATATTTGGTTGTATCTTCATTCTTATTGTTGTAAGATTGTTATAAGAGGTTTCTCCACCTACAATGTGTCACTGAAAAGGAGTTTGTTAGTAGCGGTGTGCATCACTAGAGCTTGCCCGTGGAGTAGGAATCATAAGTTCCGAATCACGTTATATTCTTGTGGTTATGTGTGATTTTGTAGTTGTATTTGTGCTTTTATTTTCCGCTGTGTACTAATCATTTTATAGACACAATCACGCATGCAATCAAACGAAGTAAAATTAAAAATGCTATTAACCGCCCCCCCCCCCCCCCTTCTAGTAGACATATCGATCCCTATAATTATCTCTACCTTCAATTTCATATCTCGTTTTACGAGTGTGACAGACAAGATCAAGTCTGGATCTTCGAAGTGATAGAAAGAAGGTTAATAAGAACCACCTACGAAAATAAATCAAATATCACAAAATATGAGGATATTTGAAATTTTTTGGAGCCCTTTTTGATAGGGAAAATTCTCTTAAACAAATTCAGCTGTTTTTGTTCAGAAATTAATTTTCTCTCTCATCTTCTTTTTAAGATACAATTAGAGTGAATACATCGATATTCGTCAAACATCACCAAATAAAATCGAAATTCTATAATTACTTCTCGAATAATTTTTTGATTCATTTCCTCGTCAACTTTCTCTATCTTCGATTCCACATCTCGTTTTACAACTTTTTTGCATTCTCTATTCTAGAGACAAAAATGATACTTACGGAACGCACAAGAAGATGCATAAGACGGACGATTTTGAAATCTCCTCGTAAATAAGAGACACTTCTTTTATGAGTCGTTCTACGCAACAATTAACATTATGGCTGCGTTTGGTAGGACGTAATGTAATCCAAATTATAATGTAATATAATTTGTAATGGAATGCAATGTAATCTTGATTACATTACTATGTTTGGATACAAATTGTATGTAATCTTGGATTACAAAGGTCATTACATTCTTTTGTTTGGTGTCCATTACAAAGACGATAGGAATGGATCGACGACGATGACATAGTCAACGACAACGATGACGGCGGCCAACTAGCGATCGGTCGTCGGCGACGGCCGACGACCGGGGTCGGTCATCGATCGCCGACATCGATCAGCCGCTGCCGTCGTCGATCACCCGCCATCGCGACGTCGATCACGCCGTCGGCGATCGCTGACGGTGCCGATCCGCCGGCGATCGATCGACCTCACTGCCGTCGTCGGCCGATCACGCCGATCATTGCCGATGGCCGTCGTCGATCGCCGATGCCGATCGATCGTCGATCGTCGCCGCGTCGTCGGTCGTCGGCCGTCATTGCCGACGTGCCGATCGACCGTCGGGCCAAATGCCGTGTCGATCGCCAAACACAGCCTAAATCCCATTTGCATGCAATAAATCACATTTGCATGCATGCAATAAATCACATTTGCATGCATGCAAATGTAATTTATTGCATGCAAATTAGAAGCTTGTAATGTAATCTGGATTACATAGGTTTTGATTTGTAATCCAGATTACAAAACTTTAGTGTATTTTGTAATCCAGATTACATTACATTACAACTCTAAAACAATAACAAACAAAGGAATCTGTCTTGTAATGTAATCTGGATTACATTACAAGGCAGATTACGACATACCAAACGTAGCCTATATGTAATGTGTGCAACATCGACAGTTGCTCGTAGGAACTATGATATCAATTTAATATCTGATCCGTAGGCCATCGGACCACTGTGATATTAAATCAATTTTTTACGCGGAGAGGGTTCGCTAGGAATACTTGGCGTCGCCCTTGAGCTGCACTACGACAGTTGCTTCTAGGAAACAAATGCATTAAATTAAATGCGACTATATCGCCTGGCTATGCATAAACCGATGTTAAAGATTGAAGTGTTGACTGCTCAATAAACCACAAACTGAAAATTTACAGGCCCTAAAATCGCATCGATCAAACGTTCTGTATAAATTATTCACCAGAAAACGTAGATGAATATCATACTTGACCGACCAGTTACTTCATCTGTTGTAGAGCCACAACAAAAAGGGTAAATCTCTAGGATTAAAAGAAAATGTTCATCTAATCATATTGGAAAAATGCCTGAGAGTTGCTTCACAGTTTGATACTGAAGCAATTACGAAACATGAAAGATAATTTGTGGGGGGAAAAATGACTTAATTAGCTCAATGAGGTTCTGGATCAGAAGCATTAGGTTTTTTTAAGCTTGCATAGAATTCAATCAGATCAGGACATTCGTCCTTATAGCGGAGGATATACCTCTTGAAGAAACTCTTCTCTGAATATTTCATGAATGTTGACAATTTGCAGGCGCTTTTGTAGCATCCCTTGGACTTTAAGAATGTCAAGATCTTATATCTCGGAATCAACCTTTTCTCCAAGCTATTTGCTAATATTACTGGACATATCATCACGTCAGATGAAGCATATCCAGCCTCATTCACAAAGAACTCCATTTTTCTCTGCAAAGTCTTCGGAGACACAGTTAGGAAGGTAGGACACTTTCGGAATGCAGCAATAAAATCTTCTTCCGACCACCCGAAGCCCCTGAACAAATCCATTTTCATCTTGAACTTCTTTGGATTGACCTGGTAAAGAACCCATAGAGTCCAGTGGAACATCCCTGATGTCCGCGGCACTCCCAAGTTCTCCACGCGACTGACCAAGGATTTCAATGAATCAGTTTTCTGCATCAGAAAACTCGGATGATGCTTCAAGATAGAGTAGAGCTTCTGCCCAGTGACTCCACATTCCTGTAGAATCTCGAGGTTGGGTTGGATCTTCTTCCGAATGCTGTACCCAAAACACGACCAGTTTTTCTTTAAAATCTTCAGCGCAAAAACCTCGGATCCAACAAGCCTTTGCCAAAATTGGATCTTTGACACAATGGTTTCCGATCTGCTATTGAGGACGAAGTGATTCGACCGGATGAGTTGGGCGATGTCGGATCGGGAGAGACCCAGATCCAGGAAAGCTCGGAACTTTGGGGCCAGAGACTTTTCTACGTCCAAAAGAAGATATCGGGGGTAGCCAGCTATGATATTTTTAACAGCTTTGTCGTCGAGGCCGTAACTTCTGAGGAAAGCAAGGACGGAGTCTGGCTGCTCCCTGGATTTGATACAGTGGAGTTGCTTCGAAACATCAGCGGCCTTCTCCTGGTCGAAACCACATGATTCAACGAGATACTGGGCCATGAACATGTGCTGCCCATTGCTGGAGCCAGTGGGAACGACGGCGGCAGCAGAAGAGTAAGGGAACACGGCGAAGAGGAGGACGGCATCGTGGGGACGACGAAAACGATTTGGAGCGAGGGTTTTGGAGAAATGGGAGAAGTAATGGAGCCTGTTCATCGATCTCTCCTCCTCTGCTTTGTTCTTCCCTCAATGTCCCAAAACCCTAGCGGCGGCGTTGGAGGTGGGTTCGGATCAGCTCGAAGGTCGCAATGTGGGCATCGCACGTGAGATAGAAAAAAATAATTTTAAGTTATAAATTTTAAGATTAAATTATAAATATCGCAGCCAAACATCAATTAGGCCGATCGTCCGGTCCAACTGGAACAATTTGGACCCTTGTTGCAGTATAGCAGTAATTTCAAAAGTGACGTGGTCACCAATTATTCATTAAAAAATTAAAACTCGATGTCAAATTATAAAGAATGTTGTTAACAGTCAAGGCAACGATCAGTTTCCATCAATCACATTATTGATATTTTAATTTATATGAAAAGAATAAAATAAATAAATTTAGAAGTTTTATTTATTTATTTAAAAACATCACACCAGAAAATAAGACGTGAGAAATGCAAACTTTGTCATATTAAAATGACTTAATATTTGCTTAGCAGCTGAAAAGTTATTCTGAATTATTATATAATCTTAATTATTTATTTAAAATTATCACTAAAAATCTTATTTGATTTATGATTTAAATGATTACGAAAAAAATTTATGTATGAAGAATTAAAAAACCTATAAGAATTTTATGTTTTTGGTATATAAAAAAAGAAATATTTTTTATTTTTATTTTCTAAGAAAATGAAAAAATATGTTTGGTATGTATTTTTCATCTTCATTTTAAAAAAATGAAAGAGTGTTTTTCAAAAAATTGAAAAACATAGAAAATTCATTTTTCAAAAAATGAAAAAAGGCGGAAAATAAAAAATGAAAATGAAAAAAAAAAGACTTGAACCAAACGCCCTTAGTTTTTTTTAACTCTCTGGGTTATGAAATTTTTTTTTCAAAAATATTCTTTGATTTTTACCATTTAAGACAAAAATATCCTTATCGATTTATCAAATAACAATCCAACTATACATAAATTAATAATATAATTAAAACCCTAATCGATCGGTTGTGCCCTCAATCGTCGTCGACGGCCATTGTCTGTCACTGGTCGTTGTCGTCGATCGTCGGTCAACCAGCCACCATCGTCGGTAGCCAATCGGCCAGGCCGGTGCCATTGATCGTCGCTGACCACCTCCGTCGCCATGCCAGATCATCGATCGTCGGCGATCATTGATCGCCGTCGGCGACCATTGTCTTTGTCGATCGCTAGCCGCCGATGCCATTATCGATTGTCGACTGTCACCGATGTCAATCGTTGTTGTCGTCGTCAAGCACCAACCACCGTCATCGATTGTCAATCGCGACCACCACCATCAATTGCCAATGCAATTGTTATAATTATTGATGGTCGCTCGCTGCTAACTCACTGGACGATAAGACGATCGTCTCGATCGGCACAACCATAACTAAATATATTTCGAAATAAACAAAATTTTATAATTGAATGACTAATATAGTAAAATGTTAAATTAGGTGATACTTTAAAACCTCAAAACAAATAAGTTTTGATTGCATTACTTCGCATTGAACCAAATAATATTTGGTAATGCTTCATTCTTCATAATCTTGATAATGCGATTACTGTTATGAAATATGAATAAATAAAATATCTTTTGAGAGAAGAAAAGAGAAATAATTAAAAGAGGAATAATTTTATTCCTTTCGTTCAAGCTATATATATATATATAAAAGAAACATTTCTATTTACTATGGTAACCTTAAAAGGTTACTCATAGACATCCAATCAATAGTCTAAATTATACATAATAATTATCTAATAATCTCATAACCAAGATTATATATTATAACTTAAGCAAACTCATCCTAAATGTTTTAGATCTTCCCATTCCTGTTCTACTTAACAACGTCAAATTATTGCTTTGAGATCACAAAAACAAACCTAGCACATGAAACATTGTAAATTTTTTTAGTATGATTTAAATTTTTTTTTGTTTCCTCTTGAACTTGAGAATCAAAAGAGTTTTTATCAGGACAATTGGCAACCATTTACCAATTGGTGGACGACAAACCAAACAGAAATAGATTGCAAAATCCCAAGAACTTGCTCATCGGAACATATTAGCATAGATTGACCAGTTGCTCCGCTCAGCATTAGCAGGTAAAAGGTAAATAGCCGATGAGATCATCAGACTTTCTCTTGTATTTAGCAACTTCACAATGTAAATTTTAGATAGAATCAAATCTAGCATAAATAAAATCTTCAATATTAGTAACTTCAAACCTTTGTGTCCATTTGCATTTGAGAAGAAAGGTGCTTTCTTGATCCAGAAGGCAAACATTCAACAATAGTGAATAACAAGCCATGCTTGATAAAGTTGTCGTGCTATTCACCTTGAATACTGCCTTTACAATGGGATACAAACATTTGATATAACTAAGACAAGTAACTACTCAAAAAAGTAAAGGTTAGAATCTCACTCTTGTAGCAGTGTCTACATAGATACCAGAATAACAATAATTTAATATAAAAAACAATGAATCTGCGAGCTATTAGCCCCATTGACATTCAAAAACAAGTTCAAGATCCCGTGGATTGTTCTTATCATCATGCATGTTGACATGCAAGTTAGCTTCAAAGTTTGATATG
This sequence comes from Wurfbainia villosa, assembly GCA_025175895.1. NCBI lineage: Eukaryota > Viridiplantae > Streptophyta > Magnoliopsida > Zingiberales > Zingiberaceae > Wurfbainia > Wurfbainia villosa. Next base: position 3,240,478 of record CM045998.1, on the reverse strand, counting down.
GAAGCAAAACTGTAATACGAAAGCTAATTTGCAGGGAAAAATAACTTATTCAAGTTCAGAATCAGAAGCGTCACTGTTTTTTAAGGCTCGCATAGAATTCAATCAGATGAGGAAACTCGTCCTTATAGCGGAGGATATACCTCTCCAAGAATTCCTTCTCTGAATAGTTCATGCATGTTGAAAATTTGCTGGCTCTTTTGCAGTATCCCTTGGACTTCAAGAATGTGAAGATTTTATATCTCGGAATCAACCTTTTCTCCAAGCTATATGCCAACACTACTGGATACCTCATCACGTCAGATGAAGCATATCCAGCCTCATTCACAAAGAACTCCATTTTTCTCTGCAAAGTCTTCGGAGACACTGTTAGGAAGGTAGGACACTTTCGGAATGCAGCAATAAAATCTTCTTCCGACCACCCGAAGCCCCTGAACAAATCCATTTGCATCTTGAACTTCTTTGGATTGACCAGGTAAAGAACCCCTAGAGTCCAGTGGAACATCCCTGATGTCCGCGGCACGCCCAAGTTCTCCACGCGACTGACCAAGGTTTTCAATGAATCAGTTTTCTGCATCACAAAACTCGGATAATGCTCCAAGATAGAGGAGAGCTTCTGGCCAGTGACTCCACATTCCTGTAGAATCTCGAGGTTGGGTTGGATCCTCTTCGGGATGCTGTACCCATAAAACCATATGTTATCCTTTAACAACTTCCGCACAAAAACCTCGGATCCAACAAGCCTTTGCCAAAATTGGATCTTTGACACAATGGTTTCCAATTTGCTTCTGAGGACGCAGTGATTCGACCGGATGAGATGGGCGACGTCGGATCGGGAGAGACCCAGATCCAGGAAAGCTCGGACCTTTGGGGCCAGAGACTTCTCTACGTCCAAAAGAAGATGTCGGGGTTCGGCAACTATGATTTTTTTAACAGCTTTGTCGTCGAGGCCGCAACTTCTGAGGAAAGCAAGGACGGAGTCTGGCTGCTGCCGGGATTTGATGCGGCGGAGTTGCTTCGAAACATCAGCGGCCTTCTCCTGGTCGAAACCACAGGATTCAACGAGGTACTGGGCCATGAACATGTGCTGCCCATTGCTGGAGTCAGTGGGAACGGCCGCGGCAGCAGAAGAGCAAGGGAACATGGCGAAGAGGAGGACGGCATCGTGGGGACGACGAAAACGATTTGGAGCGAGGGATTTAGAGAAATGGGAGAAGTAATGGAGCCTGTTCATCGATCTCTCCTCCTCTGATTTGTTCTTCCCTCAATATCCCAAAACCCTAGCGGCGGCGTTGGAGGTGGGTTCGGATCAGCTCGAAGGTCGCATTCCTGTATAATTATATTTAAATATTCTTTTTGACTTTTATTTTCCCTCAAAGTGACCACGATTTCAAAATGGGCAGTTTGATTGTCACTTTCGATTTTTCATTTAATTTAATGGAATCGAAATTGTACCGCTCATGAATAATTTTTATTTTTATTTTAAAATCATCTATTTGGATTTTTAACAGCCCGATTTTAATTTTAAAATTGTCGCAAAACTGAATTGTTAATCGATAATTTCGATTCTTTACTGTTGGATTTTAGTTCGCACCTAGAATAAAAATTTGAATTATTTAATTTTAATTTTTTATGATTTAAATATATTATTTTTCAATTTACTATTGAAATTTTAAAATTTTAAATAACTTTTAATATTGTGCGTGTTAATTAAGGGGTATGATTTTGATTTTAATTTTGTTTACAGATGAATTATTATGATACATGATGCAAAATATAAATTTTAAATTATTTTAAATTTAAATTTTATGTATATTTTTTATTATAATTATGACACATTTATAAAAATTTAAATTTTGAATTAGTTTAGTTTTAATTAAAAAAATAAATATCAAATTATTTTTAAAAATTAAATTCCGATTTTAATAAAAAAATACTTAGTTCATTAGAATCGAATTATGTATCATTTTAATTTTAATTTGATGATACATGCAAAATATAAATTTTAAATTATCTTAATTTTAATTTTTATGTATATTTTATATTATAATTATGACACATAGATAAAAATTTAAAATTTTAATTAGTTTAGTTTTAGTAAAAAAAGTAAATATCAAATTATTTTAAAAAATTAAATTTCAATTTTAATAAAAAAAATATTTAGTTTCGATTCCGATTCCGATTTCGATTCGATTCAGATTTCGATTTTAAAAGTTTAAGAATCAGAATCGAACCGTGTATTTTCAATTTCGATTTCAATTTCAAAATCGAAATTGAAAAAAATGTTTCGTTTAGATTTTTAGGTGGCGTTTGGTTGATGGGTCTGGAATGAAGGAATGGGAATGAGAATCATATCAAGTGTTTGGTTAGTGGTTTTAGGAAGGAGGGTTTGGGAATAAATTTTGAATAATTGAGAATCGACAAAACCATCGCCGTCGCTGCCATGCTCATCGTCGTCGGCCGTCGGCTCGGCCACCGCCGCCGTCGATCGCCGATCGGCCGCCATCGCGCCGCCGCCGCTGGCCGATCGCCGCTGGCGCCGCCGCTGGGCCGCCGCCGCCGCCGCCGGCTCGCCGATCGCCGGCCGCTCGTGCCGGCTGCCGGCCGTCGTTGGCCGCTGGCTCGTCGGCCGCTGGTCGTCGGCCGCCCGCCGTCGTCGGTCGCCGATTCTTGGCCGTCGGCCGCCGGTCGTCGGCCATCGTCGGCCGCTAATCGTCGTCCGTCGTCGACCTCTCCGATCGTCGGCCGTCGATCGTCGGTTGCGTCGATCGCCGGCCGCGAGTCGTCGGCCGCCGGATCGCCGGTCAGCGGCGATCGCCGCCTGCCATCGATCGTTTGGATGTCGCCGATCGCTCTCATTCTCAATTTATAAACCAAACAACATTATTGAAATGACAAAACTCATTCTGATTTTTATTCCCACCTTCCAACCAAACGCCATCTTAGACTATCGATTTCGATTCGATAAAAAAACTAATTTTATGTTATAAATTTTAAGATAAAAATTATAAATATGGCAACCAATGATTGGCAGTGGCATCAATTAGGCAGATTGTCCGGTCCAACTGGAACACTTTGGGCCCATGTTGCAGTCAAACAGTAATAGCAGTCATTTCAAAAGTTATGTGAGCATCAATTATTTATTAAAAAAAAATCGATGTCAACTTTTAAAGACTATTGTTAAAAGTTCAGGCAACCAGCAGTTTCCATCAGTCACATTAATATTTTAATTTATATGAAAATAATAAAAAATAAATAAATTTAAAAGTTTCATTTATTTTTTAAAAAACATCACACAAATAAACAGTGAGAAATGCAAAGTTTCTGTACTTTATTATATTAGACCAATCGTAATATATCAACCCCCCTTCATACGTACTTTGAGAAGCATTTAAAGTCTTCAGAAATGATTAGCGCAACCGTATTAAAATTTGAAAGGATAAGAGATTGATTATTGAAAATGATGATCAGACTATCAATAATTTCGTATTTCTGTGCTAGCCATCTGACATCTGATTTATCCTTTCCATATGTAGGAGCAACGATGGGAGATCGCTAATATGACGATTCCATATTTTGTTGAGAAGCATTTAAAATGAAAGATATTATCTATGATTGTATTAAACGTCAATATAGTCATAGACCAATTGTAATTTACCAGTCCTTCACACATATCATGGGATAGACTTCGAGGAGCACGTAAGATGAGCAATATCATCTTTTGCATCGAAGAATTGCAAAATTTGTCAAATTAAAATGACTAAATAGGTGTTTAATTGATAGCAGCTGAAAAGTACTAGATTTGTGATATCATCTCATTTCTATTAGTCTTAAATATACCATCTCAAAGTCCGTCATCATTTTATTTTTGAATTCTTCCACCATAATTTTATTGGTCAACATAAAGGCATACAACCACAAAATCCTTTTCAACTATCTCCGCATAAAAAGATAATTCACTTACACTTCGATTGAAACCATTTGTGACGAAGTAATTATTAATTTTGCTATTTTATGCTCGTGGTGTTTATTTTAACTTATACAATGCCTTGTTAAATCGGAATTTCTTGTCTTTCTTTTCTTTCATTTTACAAACCTCATATACTTTTCCTTGAATTTCTCCATTGAAGAAGGCTGATTTTACATCAAAATGAAAAACATTTAACTCTAATTGAACAATCAAGGCTAGAGAGATATGAATTGTTTCTATCATTGCAACTGTAGAAAATACTCTTGTAAAGCCGATTTTTGGTTGTTGAGAATACTCTTTTACGATGAATCAAACTTTGTATGCATGAATCGATCTATCTTTATTGTATTTAATTTTGAACTCATTCTATACCAATAGTCTTCTTTCTTTTCTGCAAAAGTTCAGAATCTGTCCAACTAGCAACCAACTGTCATCCGTCCCAGGGCAGTGATGGAGAGAGGTAAATCACGGGGGGAGGAGGGGAGGACAAAGTCCCTTGACACGGTGACAAGGTAGAGAGAAATCCATCTGAAGCCAGAGGGGATTTTAAACTCCTCATCCGGAATCGAATCCTGCCTATTCTGCAAGCAACTCCCTACCTTACCATTGCGCCATCCCGTGGGGACAAATCGTTTGATTAGAAGTCAAACGCCTTATCCATCCGAAATAATCTTCTTTCTTTTAGGCAAGTCAATAAGATTCCATATATTATTTTTCTCAATTGTGAACACTTCATCATGTATTACTTTTTATTCAACGCTCTTCTTTTGATGCTTCTTCAAAAGATTGACATTCATAAGAGAAAAATATTATCTAAGTAGAGCCATAGATTTCACTTGACAATCTAATTTTTCTCGGGGGATTTGGTGAATCACTCTCTTTGTTAATTATAGAAAATTTCAGTGTATTAATTGAATTAATATTGCAGACTTGATCTTGAATCGATAACTTCTTACCCTTTCTAATCCCAAGTATTTTTTTCATTAAAGATAATATCCCGAGATATAATAAGTTTATTTGTTGATGGATCTACCAAATGATATCCTTTTGATTCATCACTGCAACCAATGGAAAAAGATTTTTGACTTTTCTTATTAAATTTCTCACGATGTTACGATGGTATAAGTGCATATGCAATATTTTAAAATGATCAACTTTTGACTTTTTCTTATAGTAAGTTTGATATGGTGTTTTATTTTTGATAATTTTAGTTGACGATTGATTGATAATATATATAGTTGCATGGACAACTTTGCTCTATCTTCAAGAAAACTCGACCTTGATGTTTTGATTTGGGTTGTAAATGAGCTACGCGAAGTCAAACTTTATAGGTTCAAACTTATCTGATAAAATAATCAAGTCAAGCCGAACCAAACTTAAAATTAATCAAGATATTGAAAAAACTGTTCAAGTTTGGCCTGATTTTTTTTTTTAAGAAATTGAACTTGGCTTAAATTTGAATTGAAGTTGACTTGTTTAATGGATATCAAATTTTTAATCAAGCTCGATTCAAACTTGTTAAATTTGACTTATTTAAACATTATCAAACTCTTATTTTATTTAAACTTTTAATATTTTAATCTTTATTAATAAATGAGTATAAATAAGTTTATAAATAATTTTTAAAAAAATTTAATCATAAATATTATTCATGAACATTGTTCACGAATACTGTTTACGAATATTAACAAGCCGAATACATATATATTCAAACTTATTTATTTAATTTATCAAACTGTTCAAACTTGTTTATTAATTGACTTTGATGCATAACGAACAAACGTAAACGAACTCTTATCGAGTCGAACACTAAATTTATTTATGACTGTTTGATTTATTTATAGCCCTAGCTCTGATATCTTGTTGAGATGAAAGCTAACAAATTTGAAAAAAAAAAAAAAGGAAGAGATTTTTGATTGAAATGGAAATGACTACGACACACTCTTTTAAAATTTCTCTCTTAATCATTTTAATTTGCTCCCTCGGCTCTTCGATTTGGGATGTTCCTATTTATAATGCAAAATGAAATACGATACATATTAACTATTAATAAGTTTACCCGATTTTTTCCTACTTTGACTATGTAATTGCGACTCTATGACCATGCAGTACCAGATCGCCAAAGATTACAAATTAATATTATTCAATCCGTGAAAGGTTGAAATTGTTAACTCGGGAGAGAGAATTCACACTCAAAAAGATAATCTATCCATTGACCTACGATACGATTGATCTAAATCATTCGACGACCCAATAATGACTCTATTGTCAATCCTCTGTAAAAGATTGAAATCATCAACTTAGCAGTCCCCACTGATTTATTCCACGACTATTATGAAAAAGATAAATCACGCAGCACTCTATGAATTTTAACGTGATAGTCAAGACACATGGAGATTATCTAAATCCAAAAAAAGTCTTAGACCTCCTCCGAAATCGACCTATGCTTTATCCGCAAATACCGTTGTATCTTAACCACCATGTCATCTCCGTGGAGACAATATTATTCAATATGTTGACATGCAAATTTGTAACATGAAAGCAAATTTGTAGGGAAAAAATAACTTATTTGTTCAGAATCAGAAGCATCGTGTTTTTTTTAAACTCGCATATAATTCAATCAGATCAGGACACTCGTCCTAATAGCGGAGGATATACATCTGCAAGAAAGTCTTCTCTGAATAGTTCTGTATGTGGACAACTTCCTAAAACTTTTGCAAAATTCATTGCAGGGTTCGTCTTCGCAGGCAGCCATCGCGGACTCCGTTCCCCTAAAACTTTTGCAATATCCATTGCAGGGTTCGTCTTTCTTAGGCAGTCATCGCGGACTCCGTTCCCATTCAATAACGCCTCTAATTCTGTTTCGGAATGCTTCCGGTTCCATTCCGGAACGGTCGTGACACCATCTCTTCTTTTCTTCCATAGCCTTCGTCAATTTGTCTTCTCCCTCAATTAAAGTCTTCATCGGAAATCTAACATAGTATAAGGCGTTCCGGTTCTGAAATATCCATTCCGGACATTTTGTGTCCATTCTGACAAATCTTAGAATTCATTTCCTTTGGTCATCATCGTCTTCGTCGCCACCGTTGTCGACGTAGCTTGCCGACGCAACCAGCCACCGTAGCTGCCGCTCGTTGGTCGCCTCTCACTGACCACGATCGCCCCTCGATGTTACCCATCGCTGACTATCGATGTCGCTTGCCGACACCACCCACCGCCGTAGCTGTCGCTCATTGGCCGCCTCTCGTCGACCACCGCCATCGACATAACTCGTCGGTCGCCGTTACCCCGACTCTGGTCGTCCATCGCCGACCCAACTCCGGTCACCCACCGTCGACCGTAGCCACCTGATCGCCTCCGTCCATTGCCGTCGACCAAATAGTAGTATTGACAATTATACATAATCTCAACTTATAAATCAAACAACATCATTAGAATAGCTAAATCCATTTCTATTTCAGTCTATTATCAAACTCATTTCCATTCTGATTCTCGCACTCAAACTAAACACGGCCTAAATTTGTGAGATCATCCCATTTCTATTCTACATAGCAACTTCAAATTGTGGCTTTGAGATCACAAAAACAAACCTAGCACATAATACATTCTAATTTTTTTTACTATGATTTAAAAAAATTTTGTTTCCTCTTGCGTTTGAGAATCAAAAGAGTTTTTTCTCAGAGTGCAATCGGCAACCATTTAGCGATTGAAATAGAGTAAATGCTCATCTTATCAAAAGAGTAAATCTCTGGGATTAAAAGAAAATGCTCATCTTATCATATTAAAAAAATACTTGAGTTGCTTCGCAGTTTGATACTGAAGCAACACCCTAACATGAAAGATAATCTGTGAGGAAAAAATGACTTAGCTTAATGAGGTTCTGCATCAGAAGCATTAGGTTTTTTTAAACTCGCATAGAATTCAATCAGATCAGGACACTCATCCTTATAGCGGAGGATATACCTTTCCAAGAATTTCTTCTCTGAATATATCATGAATGTTGACAATTTGCAGGCGCTTTTGTAGCATCGCTTGGACTTCAAGAATGTCAAGATCTTATATCTCGGAATCAACCTTTTCTCCAAGCTAAATGCCAACATTATTGGATTTATCATCACGTCAGATGAAGCACATCCAGCCTCATTTACAAAGAATTCCATTTTTCTCTGCAAAGTCTTCCGAGACTTTGTTAGGAAAGTAGGACACTTTCGGAATGCAGCAACAAAATCTTCTTCCGACCACCCGAAGCCCTTGAACAAATCCATTTGCATCTTGAACCTCTTTGGATTGACGAGGTAAAGAGCCCACAGAGTCCAGTGGAACATCCCTGATGTCCGCGGCACTCCCAAGTTCTCCACGCGACTGACCAAGGATTTCAATGAATCAGATTTCTGCGTCAAAAAACTCGGATGATACTTCAAAATAGAGGAGAGTTTCTGGCCAGTGACTCCACATTCCTGTAGAATCTCGAAGTTGGGTCGGACCCTCTTCGGGATGCTGAAGCTAAGAAACCACTTGTTATCCTTTAAAAACTTCCGCACAAAAACCTCGGATCCAACAAGCCTTTGCCAAAATTGGATCTTTGACACAATGGTTTCCGATCTGCTCTTGAAGACGAAGCGATTCGACCCGATGAGTTGGGCGATGTCGGATCGGGAGAGACCCAGATCCAGGAAAGCTCGGACCTTTGGGGCCAGAGACTTCTCTACGTCGAAAAGAAGATATCGGGGGTAGCGAACTATGATATTTTTAACAGCTTTGTCGTCGAGGCCGCAACTTCTGAGGAAAGCAAGGACGGAGTCTGGCTGCTGCCGGGATTTGATGCGGCGGAGTTGCTTCGAAACATCAGCTGCCTTCTCCTGGTCGAAACCACAGGATTCAACGAGGTACTGGGCCATGAACATGTGCTGCCCATTGCTGGAGTCAGTGGGAACGGCCGCGGCAGCAGAAGAGCAAGGGAACATGGCGAAGAGGAGGACGCCATCGTGGGGACGACGAAAACGATTTGGAGCGAGGGTTTTGGAGAAGTGGGAGAAGTAATGGAGCCTGTTCATCGATCTCTCCTCCTCTGATTTGTTCTTCCCTCAATATCCCAAAACCCTAGCGGCGGCGTTGGAGCTTGGAGGTGGGTTCAGATCAGCTCGAAGGTCGCATTCCTGTATAATTATATTTAAATATTCTTTTAACTTATTTTTTATCCCTCTCTATCTATGTTGCGCACGTGAGATAGAGAAAAATAATTTTATGTTATACATTTTAAGATCAAATTATAAACATTGCAACCAATAATTAACGATGATAGAACTATCAAACGGATCAATTTACGAGCGAACAGATTAATTTGTCATAAACCCAATTATAAATAGGGAGGCACAGATTTATCCGTCATCCAAGCGGATTAAGAAATCTCCAACTCAATTAGACGGATCAATCCACGGGTCACAATAAATAAAAAAAATACTAAAATTAAGATTGAGGAATTGACAAGACAGATGTGATACTATGCTAAAAAAATAAATATTAGAAGCAATTAAAATCTTATAATTGAGATATAATTATCGATTAATAAAGTTGAGTACTAATGCTTCAAAACATTCAAATGTTGATAATATATAAATTTAAATTTTAGCTCCTCTAAATAAAGATCCAATTAAGTTTTTTTAACATTTATAATTTTTTAATATTAATATATCATCATTTTCTATATTAATTTTAATATTAGTCACAAGATAAAAAAAATTAAAATATTTACATCAAAAAAAATTTTATTCATTTTTCTAACTTTTCCTATATTTTGTTGAACTGTATGTGTGATAAAAAGATATTGTGATTATGAAAAATTTATCTGACTAATATTAGAATATTGATAATCAAAAAATTATATAATTTTAATTTCATAAGTTCCATCTTCTTGCTAAACCAATAATATTTAAAATGGTGACCATCATAATTGGAAAAGAAACCTCTAGCAAGCTACTTTTGATTAGGATTTATGATTACGTGCATTGAAAAGCAGCATACACTTGCTTTGCTGACTTAGCTGCTATGGAATTTTATAGACATTCTGCACATGTAATAATGTAATACATACGTTTCTTAGTTGACTTAATCGCAAAAGATTAAAATTCGTTAATCTAGTGATTTTCATCGATATGTTCCATAATTATTGTGAGGAAGATAAATCACAGAGAGTTCTATTTGTATAAAAGATTGAAATCCGCCAACCTAACGACCCCTACCAGCCCGCCCCCGGGCCATCGTAAGGGAGGTAAATCACGGTGGATCTTTGACCCTTGAGACTAGTAACCAGCACATGGAGGGACGGAACTCTCGCTTTTGCGAGGGATTGACCCATTGTCCATTTATGTAACTTTCTGCATGCGCTAGCCATTAGCCCCTTCTAGCGAGGGCTACAATACAGAGAGTTCTATGAACCTTGACATAGTGACCAAAATACGTGGAGCTTATCTGAATCTAGAAAAGAACTTTAAACCTCCTTCGAAATCGATCCTTGTTTTATCCGTAAGTTCCGCTGTACCTGTTGGTTTTTCCGAGCCGTAAAAACCGCTTTTTGCGTTGCAGAAACCTCGGAATCCCCGACCACGGATCCGTGCGAAGATATATTAAAATAAAACATGTATGTGCTTACTAAAAACCCTAGATCTACCTTAGATCTAAGAGGTGAGATCATTACCCTCGATGCGACGCCCTTCGCAAATCCCGCTCATCCAAAAGGGTTGCCGGAACTTGAGAATGTCAAGTGCACACTCCTCTATTGGTATCCACACAAGCAATAGGTGGAGAAAACACACCCTTGAGTGTGCTAGCACTCTATGGATGGTTCGGCAAGATGAGGAAGGAGAGGGAGAGCTTGAGAGGAAGAGCACCAAGGAAGAAGATGATGGAAATGAGTGTAACTCACCAAATGAATTTCACCATCATAACCCCTAAAGTGGCCGACCACATTATGGAGAGGGAGTTACATGCATGCATGCAACTCCCATGACCCTTGGTCTCCTTCATGATGTGGCACCAATTGACAAAGTCAATGATGATGTGGCCGGCCATGCCAAGTTATCATCATGACATGACATTTGGTCAAGTCAAACTTGACCTTTCATCTTCCCTCTCAAGTCAAGTCAAACTTGACCTCTTATCTCTCATGGTTGATCAAATCTAACCACTTGACTCAAGTCAATTTAATTTAATGAATCTCTATTCATTAATTTAAATTGATTTGATGAATCAAATATAAATTAGACTCATTCAACACTTGAATCAACTTGAGTTTAACTCAATTAGTCTAATTTGGATTACTCTTAATCCAATTTGGTTCATCCCATGAACCTGATCCTCATGGTTCATCATATGAATCTAATCTCCATCTAATTGCTCTTATGTGTGTGACCCTATAGGTTCTTGTAACGTTGGCAATGTCCCTAAACCGATTTAGGAACATAAGCAATGAGCGGTATCTAACAACACATCATTGCTACCCAAGTTACAAGAATGTTGAGCTCCAACATCACCTTTGTGACTACTAATTGTGACTCTCACAATATGTGACAATGTCTCTCTATCTTTGACATCTAGATTGACCAATCGAGGCATAGACCGTATCATCCTCGGTACAATCTAAATCTTGATCTCCAAGTAGACTCACTCTAATCAAATGAGCTCAATATCTCATATTGACTCATTTGGACATGGTCATGCACTTCGTGGTCTCACTCTATCAAGAATATCGATGTCACCCCCGTCATATAGGAGGGATAGATCCCATTTACATCACTCACATCCCTCCGCATAATTTGTTACATACCCAGTAATCGCCTTTATAGTCCACCCATTTACGGGTGACGTTTGACGAAGCCAAAGTATGCAACTCCTTATGTAGGGAACCATGGTGACTTCAGGTCTAAGGATTAATAGTCATACTAATAGCCACATGAGAAAGTATATGACACTCATATAACGATCCATGATACTTTCTCATGGCGGGTCATTCAGTATACATTCTCCAATGCATACTCATGTGTCAACTTGATATCTCATATCTATGACTTGTGAGATCAAGTTATCGTGTTGACCTACATGCTAGTCTCTCTGCATTAACATTGTCCCTGAATGTTAATACTCGACTAGGAATGATTAAGAGTAGTGTTCTCTATATCATCTCATTATCGATTCAACCAATCGATTGATATAAATAAGAACCTACTACTCAAGGACATTATTATATTTAGTTATTTGACACTAATACAAGTAAATATAATAACCATGCCTTTATAAATAGAAATATGATACAATAAAGTCCATACAACAATCATCACATGATTGACTCTAGGGCTTTCACTAACAATCTCCCACTAGCACTAGTGTCAATCACCGTAGTATCTAATACCCAATGACCTAGTGTGACCATCATGTTTTTTCTATGCCAAAGCCTTGGTCAAGGGATCTGCGATGTTAGCCTCTGTGGGTACTCTGCAAATATTCACATCTCTTCTATCGATAATCTCTCGAATGAGATGGAAGCGCCGTAGTATGTGTTTGGTCCGCTGGTGTGAGCGAGGTTCCTTAGCCTGTGCAATCGCTCCATTGTTGTCACAATAGAGCTCTATGGGATCTGCAATGCTAGGAACCACCCCAAGCTCAGTAATGAACTTGCGGATCCAAACTTCCTCCTTTCACGCTACGGATGCATGCGATATATACGTTGTAGAATCAAGAATCGTGTCCCGCTTCAACTCTTCCAGCTCATAGCGCCACCATTCAAGCAAAACACGAACCCTGACTGCGATCTATAATCATCTTGGTCAATTTGAAGTCGACATCACAGAACCCTTTACACCTAGCTCTCATCGCTTCCAAATATCAAGAAATATTCTTTAGTCTTCTCAAGTATTTAAGAATATTCTGATCGCTATCCAGTGACGCTCACCGATCTAATCGTACTACTTGTCATGCTCAAAGCATACGAGACATTGTGACGAGTACACAAAGATGACGCATATGATAGATCCTATAGCAGATGCGTAAGGATCTTATCCATGCGCCTCTCTCCTCTCTAGAAGAGGGACTTTGAGTCTTCGAAAGACTCACACCATGTGACACTCGCAGTAAGTCCTTCTGGAATTCCGCATGACAAACCGTAGTAATACCGTGTCAATGTAATGTACTCGACTTAGGCCAAGCAATCTCTTAGATCTATCTCTATAGATCTTGATGCCTAGAATACAAACTGCTTCACCTAAGTCCTTCATTGAGAAGCATGTCCCCAGCCAAGTCTTCACAGACTATAGCGAAGGGATGTCATTCCTAATGAGTAGTATGTCATCCACATACAATATAAGGAAGACAACTGTGTTCCCATTAACCCTCTTGTAGACACAGGGTTCATCTTCATTCTTGATGAAATCAAACTATTTGATCGCATCATCGAATCAAGATTCCAAATGAGAAGCTTTGCTTTAGCCCATAAATGGACCTTTTGCAGCTTGCATACTTCCCAAGATGTCGTGGATCTACAAAACCTCGTGTGTGTCATGTACACATCCTCGAGTAAGTTTCCATTCGTAAACGCTTTTGACATCCATCCGCCAGATCTCATAATCGTGGTATGTCGCAATAGCAAGCAAGATCCGAATGGACTTAAACATCGCCATCGAGAAAAGGTTTCATCATAGTCAATACCATGAATTTGCTTGAAACCTTAGCCACCAATCGCCCTTATAGGTATGTAAGTCCATCCATGCGGGCCTTTTCTCCTAAAGACCCACTTACACCCAATGGGTTTGACTCTTCGTGGATCAACCAAAGTCCATACTTGGTTGGTGCACATGGATGATTCCATCTCGGATTTCATGGCCTCTAGCCATTTCTCATGTCTGGGCTCATCACGACTACGATGGGAGGTAGGCTCATTCTCGATGAGCATAACGTCATCATGGTCAGACAAGAGAAATGAGTATCTCTCAGGCTGACGACGTACCCTATCAGACCTGCGAAGAGGTAAGTCTACATGAACAGGTGGTTGTTCCACAACTCTTTGTGCAACAACCTCATCACCCACAACACTTTGTGGTTCCTGTTCAACCTCCATCAAGGCCTCAGTGCTATGCTCCTTATCTTGAATTTCTTCTTTTTCTAGAAACAAAATCCCTTTCTAGAAAAACTCCAGTCTTTGCCACAAACACTTTGTGCTGACTGGGAATGTAGAAGTAATATCCCTTTGTATCCTTGGGATATCCAACAAAATAACACCTATCGGATTTGGGCCCCAGTTTGTCTGAGACTTGACGTCGAACGTAAGCCTCACAACCCCAAATCCTCATGAAAGACATCATGGGATTTCTCCCTGTCCATATCGTATATGGTGTCTTTATCACAACCTTGGATGATACACGGTTAAGGGTAAATGCTGCTGTGTCTAGAGCATATCCCCAAAAGGATATAGGAAGATCTATGTGACTCATCATAGATCGTACCATATCTAATAGGGTGCGATTTCTCCTTTCGGATACACCATTCCACTGTGGTGTTCCAGGAAGAGTGAGTTGGGATAGAATCCCACACTCAGCTAGATAGTCACGAAACTCATGGCTAAGGTATTCTCCACCTCGATCTGATCGAAGTATCTTAATACTCTTGCCAAGCTGGTTTTTTACTTCATTCTTGAATTCTTTGAACTTTTCAAAGGATTCTGATTTATGTGTCATAAGATACATATAACCATATCTACTAAAGTCATCAGTAAATGTAATGAAGTACTTGTAACCACCTCTAGCAGCAACATTGAAAGGACCACATACATCACTATGTATAAGTCCTAACAAATCTGTTGCTCTTTCGCTGTGTCCACTAAAGGGAGTCTTGGTCATCTTGCCTAAAAGGCAAGACTCGCATGTCTCATATGATTCAAAATCAAATGAGTCTAGCAGCCCATCCTTATGGAGCTGAGATAAGCGACTCTCATTTATGTGACCTAAGCGACAATGCCAGAGATAGGTTTGGTTCAACTCATTTGACTTGAACCTCTTGGTACTTATGTTATAGATAGAGCTCTCTAAGTCTAGAAAATAGAGTCCGTTCATTAGAGGTGCACTACAATAGAACATATCATTTAAATAAACTGAACAATATTTGTTCTTTATTATAAATGAAAATCCTTTCTTGTCCAAACAAGAAACTGAAATGATGTTCTTGGTTAAGGCAGACACATAACAACATTCATCTAATTCTAATACAAGCCCAGAGGGCAGAGATAGATCATAAGTTCCTACAAAGAATAAAGAGAACTCTTGCTCCATTGCCTACTCGTAGGTCCACCTCGCCCTTTGTCAATGCCCTGCTATTTCTCAGCGCCTGCACATTGGTACAAATGTGAGATGCACATCCGGTATCTAATACCCATGATGAAGAAATAGATAGATTGACTTCTATAACATTTATACTTGAAGTAGAAGTCTCACTTCTTTTCTTCTTAAGATCTTCCAGGTAAGTTTTGCAGTTACGCCCAAAGGTCCAACTTCCTCAGCGGTGAAGCAAGCCCCTTCCTCGCTACCCTCCTTTGGGTTTAAGTTCTTTGCCTTTGCCCTTGGCTTGAGACTTTCCCTTACCTTTAGGCTTGCCCTTGCCTTTCTTCTTGTGCACCATCAAAATGGTGTCAGATTTTCCCTTCTTAAGGTTAAGCTCAGCAGTTCTCAACATGCTGAGCATTTCAGGCAATGACCTATCAATTTCATTCATGTTATAATTCATGACAAATTGATTGAAGGCTTGTGGCAAAGATTGCAAGATCAGGTCAGTGGCCAGCTCTTGGCCAAGTGGGAATCCCAGCCTTTATAGGTTTTCTACGTACCCAATCATCTTGAGTACATATTGACCTACGGGAGTCCCTTCTTGCATTTTAGACCCAAATAATGCCTTAGAGACTTCATATCTCTCATGCCTTGCTTGTCCTTGATATAGTTGACGAAGATGTCCAACCATATCATAAGCATTCATGAACTCATGTTGCTTCTGAAGCTCAGAGTTCATGGTCGCGAGCATTAGACATGACACATCTAATGCATCATCTTGATGCTTTTTGTAAGCATCTTTATCAGCTCGTGAGGCATTGGCAGGAGGTGCCTCCGGAATGGGCTGCTCCAGGACGTACAACTTCCTTTCTTGGGTGAGAACAATTCTCAGGTTCCTGTACCAGTCCAGAAAATTCGCTCCATTGAGCTTGTCCTTCTCAAGGACAGAACGCAGAGAGAGTGTGTTCGTGTTTGTCGACATAGTTATCTATAACATACAATGCAGAGAATTAATATCATATTCCTTTTATCATTTAATTAGGCCTTTAATCAAATGATGCTCTCACTAAATTATGGGAATTTTGTAGAATCGAGTTATTGATGTGGTCAAACCACATTACTAGATTCATACAAACTAGCTATAATTCTTGTGGGACAAGATCCACATCATACTAAGCCTTGAGTTAGCTTTGGCTAAATCGCCCAAGACTTAGTACGATCGGTGGGTAACACATTACCGATTGCATCTCTATGCAACTCTTGTTTATAGGATCAAGACCCACATTTACAAAAGACCTTGAGTTAGCTTTGGCTAAATCGCCCAAGATTTAGTGTAAATGCGATCTTAACCTATCTTTCCAACGATTGGAATATGTCTATAGTTCTACTCGATCCAATTGAGTTAACTAGTTTTGCTCAATCTAATTGAGCTTACTCTAACCCAAGCGTTATAGGCGGGACCAAGATTGTCCCTCCGCACCCTACCAAGATAATATGCGTTGCTCTGCTTTGGCAGATTCAACAACAACAAATGATCGAGGTAGTGATGGGTATCAAGGCTCGGTAGACATTTTCGAGTTGATTCGATTATGATCTAATCTAATCGTAATGTGTATCTTATACGCATTCATGCCTTTTTTTATCCTATATTAGCATGCATCACATACATACATTCATTATTCTAGCATGCATCATATACATACAAGTATTATTCTACTAGCATGCATCACATACATACAAGCAAAATCAATTTTATATATATATATATATATATATATATATATATATATATATAAAATTAAATGTGATATAGTCATGGCCCTACTACGATCTTCTCAAGCCAATGAGAAGATCGGACGGTCAACCTAAGGCTAGCGGCTTCTCCAAGCACTTCCTTTGACCGTCATGTGTCGTCGTCACCCTTCTCGTAATCTCGTCTTCGAGTGGACTTTCCACCGCTCCATTTTGTACATTATAAATATGAAACTCGAGTTACATTCGAGTCTAAAATTATTTACAACTAGAATATCAAAAGAAGAGGTACGACGCGCAGGTCGCATACACTATACAACACGCACAACCACAAAATGGCACGCAGGCTGTATTATGAATTACAACACACATAATCCAATCAAATTGGGGTCATTGGGCCATGACAATCACAGAATTATACATAATTCTAAATTATGTATTTTTACAGAAATTTCTATAATTTTTCCTAATTTTTTTTTCAAATTAATGAGTCACCTCTCCGTAACGGTCCCGCTAAGCGGTTTCCGGGCGCGATCGCGGGACAAAGCCCCTTTTGGGGATAGGGGTAGCGCCCATACTCGCAAAATTAACTTTGCGAGTGTCCCTACTGCGATCCTACAGCGACTTAAGTTGCTGTCCCAAAAACCTAAAGCGAGAACTCGCCGTTTCGGAGAGTTTTTCTCGACGGTTGAAGCCTATAAGTGTCCCAACACTTGTTGCTTCGACTCTTTGAGAAAAATACCCAAAAATTCTATAAAATTAGGAAATTTACAGAAATATATAAATCTGTAATTTTTTATATCTAATACAAAAATTACAAAAATGAAACACATACATGCTTCGCACGTGGCTCTGATACCACTGTTGGATTTTTCCGAGCCGCAAAAACCGCTTTTTACGTTGCGGAAACCTCGGAATCCCCGGCCACGGATCCGTGCGAAGATATATTAAAATAAAACATGTATGTGCTTACTAAAAACCCTAGATCTACCTTAGATCTAAGAGGTGAGATCATTACCTTCGATGCGACGCTCTTCATAAATCCCACTCGTCCAAAAGGGTTGCCGGAACTTGAGAGTGTCAAGTGCACACTCCTCTATTGGTATCCACACAAGCAATAGGTGGAGAAAACACACCCTTGAGTGTGCTAGCACTCTATGGATGGTTCGGCAAGATGAGGAAGGAGAGGGAGAGCTTAAGAGGAAGAGCACCAAGGAAGAAGATGATGGAAATGAGTGTAACTCACCAAATGAATTTCACCATCATAACCCCTAAAGTGGCCGGCCACATTATGGAGAGGGAGTTACATGCATGCATGCAACTCCCATGACCCTTGGTCTCCTTCATGATGTGGCACCAATTGACAAAGTCAATGATGATGTGGAGCATCATCATTGGCCGGCCATGCCAAGTCATCATCATGACATGACATTTGGTCAAATCAAACTTGACCTTTCATCTTCCCTCTCAAGTCAAGTCAAACTTGACCTCTTATCTCTCATGGTTGATCAAATCTAACCACTTGACTCAAGTCAATTTAATTTAATGAATCTCTATTCATTAATTTAAATTGATTTGATGAATCAAATATAAATTAGACTCATTCAACACTTGAATCAACTTTAGTCTAACTCAATTAGTCTAATTTGGATTACTCTTAATCCAATTTGGTTCATCCCATGAACCTAATCCTCATGGTTCATCATATGAACCTAATCCTCATGGTTCATCATATGAACCTAATCTCCATCTAATTGCTCTTATGTGTGTGACCCTATAGGTTCTTGTAACGTTGGCAATTTCCCTAAACCGATTTAGAAACATAAGCAATGAGCGGTATCTAACAACACATCATTGCTACCCAAGTTACAAGAATGTTGAGCTCCAACATCACCTTTGTGACTACTAATTATGACTCTCACAATATGTGACAATGTCCCTCTATCCTTGACATCTAGATTGACCAATCGAGGCATAGACCGTGTCATCCTCGGTACAATCTAAATCTTGATCTCCAAGTAGACTCACTCTAATCAAATGAGCTCAATATCTCATATTGACTCATTTGGGCATGGTCATGCACTTCGTGGTCTCACTCTATCAAGAATATCGATGTCACCCCTGGCCATATAGGAGGGATAGATCCCATCTACATCACTCACATCCCTCCGCATAATTTGTTACATACCCGATGTCGCTTTATAGTCCACCCATTTACGGGTGGCGTTTGTGAAGCCAAAGTATGCAACTCCTTATGTAGGGAACCATGGTGACTTGGTCTAAGGACTAATAGTCATACTAATAGCCACATGAGAAAGTATATGACACTCATATAACGATCCATGATACTTTCTCATGGGTCATTCAAAGATACATTCTCCAATGCATACCCATGTGTCAACTTGATATCTCATATCCATGACTTGTGAGATCAAGTCATCGTGACGACCTACATGCTTAGTCTCTACGCATTAACATTGTCCCTGAATGTTAATACTCGACTAGGAATGATTAAGAGTAGTGTTCTCTATATCATCTCATTATCGATTCAACCAATCGATTGATATAGATAAGAACCTACTACTCAAGGACATTATTATATTTAGTTATTTGGCACTAATACAAGTAAATATAATAACCATGCCTTTATAAATAGAAATATGATACAATAAAGTCCATACAACAATCATCACATGATTGACTCTAGGGCTTTCACTAACAGTACCTTAATCATCACATCATCCCCGTGGAAACTTTCTTTGTTGACTTAGGTGGCATTTGGTTGGAAGATGAGAATAGGAATGGGAATGAGTTTGATAGTAGATGGGAATGAGAATGAGTTTTGTCATTCCAATAATATTGTTTGGTTTATAAGTTGGAAATGGAAGCGATCGACGGCCGACGGATCGGCGGCGTGATCGACGACGGTCGGCGATCGACGGCGACCGGCGGCGATCGACGACGGCCGGCGACCGAAGCGATCGACGGCGACCGACAATCGACGGCGGTCAACGACCATCGAGCGAGCGACGGGCGACGGCGAACGGGAATGAAACCCAAACCCCCCATGTGAGATGAGTTTTGTTGATTCCCAATTATTTAGAATTGATTCTCAAACCCTCCTTCCTAAAATCATTAACCAAACACTATATATGATTCTCATTTTCATTCTCTCATTCCAAACCCACCAACCAAACGCCACCTTAAGGTGCAATGTAGTGTTACCCACATAGTCTAATGTTAATTGAGTTCTCACTATTTGTCGCAGATTGAGAAGCCTTTCATGGTTCCTGCTATGGTGCAGAAATTGTATTTTTGCTGTCTCTACGAGGATGACATAGTGGTTAAAGTATGACGGTATTTACGGATAAGATATGAATCGATTTCGAAGGAGGTCTAAATTTCTTTTCTGAATTCAGATGACTTCTACGTGTCTTGATCACCACGTCAAAGTTCATAGAACCCTTCGTGATTTACCTCTCTCATAATGATCATGAGAGAGATTAATAGAGGTTATTAGATTGACGATTCTAATTTTTTTCAGAGAAACTGTATGTTTGCTGATTGATCTTTTTGAATTGCTTATTGTATTTCAATATAACATACTAAAACTCTGATAAAAATACAACTAATTTATGGCTAGTAAACTCAGAAAATTTTTAATTTAAGGAAAAATATGTGTGAGAATTAGTGGCTGACTTATCAAATTTAAATTTTCCATCTGTAGTCTGATGAATTTTTGCAATTATTGTGAAGAGGTTCGTGAAGCTTATACAAAACAAGGTTAGGGTCTATCAGATCCGGACTTGATTGATCAGGTAATAATAATTTTTTTCTTTATACAACTTTTCTTCCATCTGAAGGCAGTTTATTGATTTACAAGTCTTCGCCCTCCTCCCATCTAAGAATTTTAGCATCAATAGTGATGTGGTGCAGAGTTATTCTTCTTCGATTTTAAACTATCGAAGAAGGATTCTCTCCGACCTCAACAGTAAAAGACTTGAGAAAATTAACACAAGTGAAACCAGACACCAACCATCCCAACATAGATATTCTGATGCTTAAGTCAAAAAACGGTCACAAAGAAAGCAGTAGAAATGCAGTAGAGAAAACAGTATATGTAGAACAATAGTCAAGAAGAATCAGAATAGAGAACAAGTCCTAGGGCAAGTCCACGTGAAAAAGCCATGTGGACCCAAACGAGATTGTTTTTTAGGCTATTAGAGAATGATTCCTACATGGGACCTCTGAATAGTCTCAGGCGATTATAAAGGATAATGTGTATGTCTTCGTTATAACAAACTGATACATAAATATTTCATAAGATCCTCAACTTCTAACAAACTGAGTGTCACCTTCTTCATAAAGGGGTCCCATGATAACTGATATATTATTCCTCTTTCATTATTTATTACATGAATCTTAATCCTTAAACGTATTCCTCGAATAATTCCTCCTGTGACCCGTCGATCGACTTGCCTTCTAAATTGCCTTTTTGTCATGTTACTCACTTTGCCTCCTGAGCTGACCTCCCTCGGCTGGCCCTCAACCTATCACCCAAGCTGAACTCCCTCAGCTCAGCCTTCAATTTACTTTCCGAGCTGATCTTCCTCAACTCGACCTTTAATCTATTTCCCAAGCTGAGCTTCCTCAACTCAGCCTTCAATCTACTTTCTGAGCTGACCTCCTTTAGCTTGGCCTTTAATCTACTTCCCAAGTTGAGCTCTCTCAACTCAACCTTCAATCTACTTTTCGAAGTGACCTCTCTCAGCACAACTCTTAGTTTACTCCCTGAGATGAACTCCCTTAGGTCGGCCTTCAATCTACTTCCCGAGCTAACCTTCCCTAGCTCTCCCTAGCTCAGCCTTCAATCTACCTACTAAGCTAAGCCCCCTCAGCTCGGTCTTAGGCCCAAGAGAGCCATCTTCCCCTTAGCTCATCGTCTCTTAAACGCCATCTACCTATCAAATAGCCTCTAAATTTAAGGACACAAGTGATATGGTTTCACCATATTGTGAGTAACATGTATTGTGCAATATTCGAACTATCGATCGAACGTATCCTGAAATAGCTTCTGGAAAAGCTGTAAACATGCAAAAAGTATACTATCGTGGAAAACATTGAATTTATATTGAAATGACTATCAGAGTGAAATCAATCCATTTCTTCTTCTCTTTCATGCCTATTTCTTTCATTCTGTAGCAAGTAGCTTCTCTACGGTAACCATTTTGTTTGTTTTAGACAACCTTTCATTTCAGTGATCCATTTTACTTTCTTTTTCTTTGGAAGGTTAGGGAGTCTTTCAAATTTGCTTGGGTGCAATAGAGAAGCTCTTGTTCAGCACATCAAGGACGAGGCGGGTGAAGGGTGCATTATCTATGGCTTCTTGGAAGTCAACAAAGTGGTAGAAATTTTCACCTTGGCTCCTGGCAAAAGTTTTAGTCAATCTAATTCACATATTCTTGACCTACTTCCTTAGAGTATAGATATTTTTTATATTCAACTCTTTGAGTCAATTAATTTTGAATCTCACAAAAGACTTTCATCAATCATCTAATCAATCCAAAAGTACTCATAGTGAATGGTCTTGTAGTCCTATCACAGAATAAGTTCCATATTTTTAGTATTATTTAAATATTTTTTGTTACCTTAGCTCTTGAGAAACAAAAGAGCTCTCAGGGTGCAATTGATAACCATTCATCAAATGGTGGACGACCAAGTAAGCAGAAATTAATAAGCAAAGCAAAATCCAGAACTTACTCATCTGAACAAATTAGAAAGATTGAAGAGTCACTTAACTGAACATTAGCAGGTAAAGCTCAACACTTTTGTGTCCATTCACATCTTGAGAAGAAGGAACTTTCAAGGTCCAAATGTCAACCATCCAATAATTATGGCAGGCAAATTACAGAGCCATTTTTTAGCAAGTTGTATCGATCACCTCGAATACTGTCTATTTTTCAGCAAGGAGGAATGGCATTCTAGTAGGTGGTGTCTACGTTAATACAATTATTTAACATAACAAAGCAATGAATCTGCCAAGTATTAGCTCCATTGCCATTCAAAATCAAGGACATGACCATGCGGATGGTACTTATCTTCATGCATGTTGACAGCAAGTTTGCTTCAGAGTTTGATACTAAAGCAAAACTGTGACATGAATGATAATTTGCACGAAAAACATGACTTGCCTTATTGAAGTCCAGAAGCGTTTGTGTTTTTTAAGCTTGCATAGAATTCAATCAGATCAGGGCACACGTCCTTATAAGGGAGGATATACTTCTTCAAGAATAAATTCTCTGACTCTCCAAAGTAGTTTACCGATTTGCCAACAGTTTTGCAGTATCCCCTGGACTTCAAGAATGTCAAGACCTGAAATCTCGGAATCAACCTTTTCTCCAGGCTAAATGTCAACAATATTGGACGCATCATCACGTCAGATGAAGCAAATCCAGCCTCATTCACAAAGAACTCCATTTTCCTCTGCAAAGTCTTCGGAGACACTGTTAGGAAGGCAGGACACTTTCGGAATGCAGCAACGAAATATTCTTCCGACCACCCGAAGCCCCTGAACAAATCCATTTGCATTTTGAACCTCTTTGGATTGACCAGGTAAAGAGTCCACAGAGTCAAGTGGAACATCCCAGATGTCCGCGCCACCCCCAAGTTCTCCACGCGACTGACCAAGGATTTCAATGAATCAGTTTTCTGCATCACAATCCTGGGATGATGCTTCAAAATAGAGGAGAGTTTCTTGCCAGTGACTCCACATTCCTGTAGAATCTCGAGGTTGGGTCGGACCCTCTTCGGGATGCTGTACCCAAGAAACCACTGGTTATCCTTTACAAACTTCCGCACAAAAACCTCGGATCCAACAAGCCTTTGTCAAAATTGGATCTTTGACAGAATGTTTTCAAATCTGCTCTTGAGGACCACGGGATTCGATCGGATGAGACGGACGACGTCGGATCGGGAGAGACCCAGATCCTGGAAAGCTCGGAACTTTGGGGCCAGAGACTTCTCTACGTCCAAAAGAAGACATCGGGGGAAGACAACTATGAAATTTTTAACAGCTTGATCGTCGAAGCCGTAACTTCTAAGGAAAGAAAGGACGGAGTCTGGCTGCTGCCGGGATTTGATGCGGCAGAGTAGCTTCGAAACATCAGCGGCCTTCTCCTGGTCAATACCACAGGATTCGACGAGGTACTGGGACATGAACATCAGAACATGTCCAGCCCAGTGCTGGAAACGACGGCGGCAGCCGAAGAGTAAGGGAACACGGCGAAGAGGAGGACGGCATCGTGGGGACGACGAAAACGATTTGGAGCGAGGGTTTTAGAGAAATGGTTGAAGTAATGGAGCCTGTTCATCGATGTCTCCTCCTCTGATTTGTTCTTCCCTCAAATCCAAAACCCTAGCGGCGGCGATTTGTTCAGATCAGCTCGAAGCTCGCAATGTTTTATTGCATTCCTGTATAAAATAAAAATATTCTAGTAAATTTTGATTTCAATAAAACAAAAATATTTTAGTGTATTTTAATATCAATAAAATTTTAAGATATTCTAAAGAGTTATTTAAGTTATAATTAAATAATCTTTTAACTTATTCTTTGCACCGCACGTGAGATATATAAAAAAATAATTTTAAGTTATAAATCTAAAGACGTGAGAATTGTTAACTTTGTATCATATTAAAAAAACTCCAGAGTTGCTCAACTCTATCCCATTTCTGTTCTACTGGGCAACTTCAAATTAATGCTTTGAGATCACAAAATCAAAACCCAATTAGCCTAATTGATAAATATAAAAGTTAATTTCTAAATGGATAAAAATCAATTTTTAATATGATCATACTCTGAATTATCGATCTCTTCCTTTGTATTTGTCACATCTCTGATTTATCTGCTCTACCGATATAGACAATACCACTAATGTGATGGTTTTGATACATTTTAATTTTTGTAGTATGATTTAAATTTATTTATTTGATCTTGTGATTGGCAACCATTTACCAAATGGCGGACGACAAAATAAACAGAAAAAGATCAGGAAAGAAAAATCCCAATAATTTGCTCATCCGAACATATTAGTGTAAGTAGGTAAAACTTAAACAACCGATGAGATCATCAGACTTTCTCTTGTATTTAGCAACTTCGCAATGTAAATTTTAGATCAAAAAATCAAATCTATCATGAATAAACTCTTCATTATTAGTAGCTTCAAACCTCTTTTGTCCATTTGCATTTGAGAAGAAAGGAGCTTTCATGACCCAAAAGGCAAACATTCAACAATAGTTGTGCTATTCACCTTGAATACTGCCTTTACAATGGGATACAAGCATTTGATATAACTAAGACAAGTAACTACTCAAAAAAGTAAATGTAGAATCTCACTCTTGTAGTAGTGTCTACATGGATACCAGAATTACAATAATTTAATATAACACAAGCAATGAATCTGCGAGCTATTAGCTCCATTGCCATTCAAAAACAAGTTCAAGATCCCGTGGATTGTTCTTATCATCATGCATGTTGACATGCAAGTTAACTTCACAGTTTGATATGGAAGCAAAACTGTAATACGAAAGCTAAGTTGCAGGGAAAAATAACATATTTAAGTTCAGAATCAGAAGCATCAGTGTTTTTTTAGGCTTGCATAGAATTCAATCAGATCAGGAAACTCGTCCTTATAGCGGAGGATATACCTCTCCAAGAATTTCTTCTCTGAATATTGCATAAATGATGACAATTTGCTAATGCTTTTGCAGTATCCCTTGGACTTCAAGAATGTCAAGATGTTATATCTCGGAATTGACCTTTCCTCCAAGCTATATGCCAACACTACTGGATACCTCATCACGTCAGATGAAGCATATCCAGCCTCATTCACAAAGAACTCCATTTTTCTCTGCAAAGTCTTCGGAGACACTGTTAGGAAAGTAGGACACTTTCGGAATGCAGCAATAAAATCTTCTTCCGACCACCCGAAGCCCCTGAACAAATCCATTTGCATCTTGAACTTCTTTGGATTGACCCGGTAAAGAACCTCTAGAGTCCAGTGGAACAACCCTGATGTCCGCGGCACTCCCAAGTTCTCCACGCGACTGACCAAGGATTTCAATGAATCAGTTTTCTGCATCACAATACGAGGATGATGCTTCAAGATAGAGGAGAGCTTCTGGCCAGTTACTCCACATTCCTGTAGAATCTCGAGGTTGGGTCGGACCTTCTTCCGGATGCTGTACCCAAAAAACCACTGGTTATTCTTTAAAATCTTCAGCGCAACCTCGGACCCAACAAGCCTTTGCCAAAATTGGATCTTTGACGCAATGGTTTCCAATCTGCTCTTGAGGACGAAGTGATTCGACCTGATGAGATGGGCGACGTCGGATCGGGAGAGACCCAGATCCAGGAATGCTCGGAACTTTGGGGCCAGAGACTTTTCTACGTCCAAAAGAAGATATCGGGGGTAGACACCTATGATTTTTTTAACAGCTTTGTCGTCGAGGCCGTAACTTCTGAGGAAAGCAAGGACGGAGTCTGGCTGCTGCCGGGATTTGATGCAGTGGAGTTGCTTTGAAACATCAGCGGCCTTCTCCTGGTCGAAACCACAGCATTCAACGAGGTACTGGGCCATGAACATGTGCTGCCCATTGCTGGAGCCAGTGGGAACGACGGCGGCAGCAGAAGAGTAACGGAGCACGGCGAAGAGGAGGACGGCATCATGGGGACGACGAAAACGATTTGGAGCAAGTGTTTTGGAGAAGTGGGAGAAGTAATGGAGCCTGTTCATCGATCTCTCCTCTGCTTTATTCTTCCCTCAATATCCCAAAACCCTAGCGTCGGCGTTGGAGGTGGGTTCACATCAGCTCGAAGGTCGCAATGCGGGCATTGCCTGTATAATTATATTTAAATATTCTTTTCACTTATTCTTTTTTTTTCCGTCTCTATCTACGTTGCGTCGCTCGTGAGATAGTAAAAAAATAATTTTACGTTATAAATTTTAAATATCTACGTAAAAGATTGGAATAGTAAATCTAATGATCTCTATCAGTTCACTTTTAGATCATCGTAAAGGAGATGAATCATGATAAATCTTTGACCCTCGAGATTAATAATCAATGCATGAAAAGACTGAATTCGCTTTTGTGAGAGATTAATTTGTTGTCTATTTATATAATTTTTTATATACATTAACCATCAGGTCCTTTTCACGGGACGATAAAATTATAAATATCGCAGCAATGGTTGGCAGTGGCATCAATTAGGCGATCGTCCGGTCCAACTGGAACAATTTGAGCCCTTGTTGCAGAAGCAGCAGTAATTTCAAAAGTGATCTGGGCACCAAGTATTCATTTAAAAAAAAAAACTCGATGTCAAATTTTAAAGACCAGTTTCCATCAGTCACATTGTTGATATTTTAATTTATATGAAAAAAATAAAATAACTAAATTTAAAAGTTTTATTTATTTATTTTTAAAACATCGCACCAGAAATAAGACGTGAGAAATGCAAACTTTGTCGTATTAAAATAACTTAATAGTTGCTTAACCGAACGTTAAAAAATACTCAATTTTTTAGATCATCCCATTTCTGTTCTACTTAGCAACTTCAAATTGTTGCTTTGAGATCACAAAAACAGACTTAGCACATGATACATTGTAATTTTTTTTTAGTACGATTTAAATTTTGTTTGTTCCTCTTGCACTTGAGAATTAAGAAGAGAGT
The DNA here is from genome assembly GCA_025175895.1 of Wurfbainia villosa. NCBI lineage: Eukaryota > Viridiplantae > Streptophyta > Magnoliopsida > Zingiberales > Zingiberaceae > Wurfbainia > Wurfbainia villosa. Next base: position 3,212,730 of record CM045998.1, on the reverse strand, counting down.
CTTAGCACAGCAATAAGATGGTTATCTTGTAGTCAAAAGATCACGGGTTCAAATTCTAAAAATAATCTCTTGTAAAAAAATAAAGACGGTGTACAATAGATCTTCTTTGATATCCCACGTGACGGATGTTTCTTGCATCGAATTGTAGTTTTATAGTTTTTTTCACTTGAGAATTAAAAGAGTTTTTATCCACGTGCAATTGGCAACCATTTACCAAATGGCGGACGAGAAATCAAACAGAAATAGATTGCAAAATCTCTGAGAACTTGCTCATCGGAATATATTAAGAAAGATTGACAAGTTGCTCATGCTCATCATTAGACAGCCAGACTTTCTATTGTATTTAGCAACTTCACAATGTAAGTTTTAGATCACAAAATCAAATCTTGCTTGACTAAATTCTTCATTATTAGTAACTTCAAAACTTTTTTGTCCATTTGCATTTGAGACTAAATTCTTCACAAAGAAAGTCTTCTCTGAATAATAGTTCTGTATGTGGACAACTTGCCAAAATTTTTGCAGTATCCATTACTGGGTTCGTCGTCGGAGGCCGTCATTGTGGACTCCGTTCCCATTCAATAATGCCTCTAGTTCTTTTCCGGAATGCCTCCGGTTCCATTCCGGAACGGTCATGACACCGTCTCTTTCTTTCTTCCGTAGTCTTCGACAATTCGTCTTCTCCCTCAATCAAAGTCTTCATCGGAAATCTAACATAGCATAAGGTGTTCCGATTCTAAAATATCCATTCTAGACATTTTGTATCCGTTCCAACGAACCATGATTCCTTGGACTTGAAGAATGTTAGGATCCGACATCCTCACAAAACCTGCTATATTAGAAAGTATTCTCCCAAATGTATAAACATATCCAATTGCAGCTGAAAAGTACCAAGGGGGTGTTTGATGTAGGGATTTAAAAACGAGAGAATGGAATGATAGAAATGTAAAATATTTGATCAATGAATTTGAAAATGGAGAGAATATAATTAAATCTTAGGTTTCATTTCTTTTGGTCATCGTTGTCTTCGTCTTCGTCGCCACCATCGTCAATGTAGCCTCCCGACGCAACTAACTGTCGTAGTTGTCGCTCATTGGTCGCCTCTCGTCAACCACAACCGCCCCTCGATATCACCCATCGTCGATTGTCGACGTCGCCCATCGACACCACCCGCCGCCGTAGCTGTCGATCATTGGCCACCTCTCGTTGACCATCGGCGCTGCTTGTCGGTCGTCGTTGCCCCAACTCTAGTCATCCATCGCCAGCCCAACTCCGGCTGCTCACTGTCGACCGCAGCCACCTGATCGCCTCCGTCCGTTGCCGTCGACCAAATAATAGTGATGCGGTCGTAGACGGATTTTCTCACCTCCCTTTGACGCGAAGATGTGCACAGGAAGTTTGGGGTTCTCTCCGACCGCAACAGTAATAGAACACGAATAGAAGACGCTAACAACCAAAGCAGAGAACACAGACACAGAATTTTACGTGGTTCAGAATGAGGATTCCTACTCCACGGGATGAGCTCTCTCACGAGCTATGGTGCCAAAGCACTTTCACTACGAACTTCCTCGTTCGTGGAAAAAGCTTCCAGAGGCAGAGGGGAAAAAACCTCTTACAATTAGCTCAGTGTACAAAGATTGAAAGAAAATGGAGCTCGCTACTCTCCTCGTCTCCTTCTTCTTTTATTCTTCTTCCTCTCCGACGATGTAGTTGCTCTCCTCCTCAAGTGTGCCTTCGTCTCTCACTTTTGGAAGTTGCGGGATCCCCCTCTCTCTCGCCCCTCCTCTGTCTTTTATCCTCCTCCTCTTTCCTAGTCAGCTATCATGTAATAAACATTTTCCATCATCGTACACGTGGCTACCTTACTTACTTAGAGAATCATTCTGTTACAGAAATGAGGAGTGGAGACTTCTCCTGGTCGAAACCACAGAATTCAACGAGGTACTGGGCCATGAGTTGTTTCCATATTTTACTCCCTATTTCTGTTAAATTTTTAATTTCTGTTTTACGTACACACTTGGTATGAGAGCTAAGTTTTGAGAAAATATGGCCTTTAGAGCTTAGAACTCTTTAGGTTAAGGTACCTAGTTTAGGGAACGGTCTGATTACCCACAACTGTGTTGTCTCTACCGAAAGGATTCTGAATTATTTTAAACTTAGATTTCTTGGTATTATGCAAACCAGGTGAAGCAAAAGAACAGGTGAAGCAAAAGAACGGATCCTAACTTGGCAACATGAAAGAAACCTAGATAAGTCCAAGAGCACACCCGTGTGAGCTGAATCTGGAGAGGAACTGCCTTAATCTAAAGTTTAGATGTAATTTAGATGTCTGAAACTTGGGAAAAGTCAATTCAGGAATGATATAATCATTCCCCAATCTCAAATCTAGAGTACCTTGACTTAGCCTCCACGACAAATGTTACAAATAACCAACTAGCTCAACCTTGCAGTAATATATGATAGGACTAGGGGTGTAAACGAATCGAACCGGTTCGTGAGCTTTTCAAGCCGGCTCGAATAATATTCGATTCGAATTTGAAATTATCGAATTCGAATCGAACTCGAATATGTGCAAATATTTTTCGAATCGAACTCGAGTCGAAATAATACTGTTCGAACTGTTCGCGAACTTTAATTTTTTTTTTTTAAAAAAATTGAATATTAAATCGAGTATCATTTTTCGAATATCAAACCGAACATCATTTAAATATTAAATCGAGTCTCAATTTCGAATAGTAATCGAACCGTTCGAATTAATATTCGAAAATTTCGAATCGAATCCGAACTCGAACTTTGATTCGAATAGAATTCGAGTCCAAAATTATTAAATTTTCGAACTTCGAATCGAATTCGAATATGTCAATTCGAACTTCGAATCGAACTCGAATACTAAATTTTTTAAAAAATTCGATTCGATTCGATTCGTTTACACTCCTAACTCCTAGACAGGACCTGCCTGTCAGCCAAAGTAAATATTAAAAATTTTAAGCTACTGTCAGAAAGAAATCAAGCCTTAGAAAAGGAAGTTTTCAAATTGAAAAGTGCTTTGAGCAACAGAACTATTTTTACAGAAAATAGACCTTTAACTAAACAGGAAATTCGAGAGCTGGTCGTTGAAATAGCAAGACAACCAAAGCTTGCTGAAGAAGAAGTCTTGAAACTAACGGAAGAGCTCGACAAAAAAATTGATAGAATTGAAAAGCTCCTCCACAGAGTCGAAAGGCTGATAGCCGCATGAGTAGCTATATCCTTACACTGTTGGAAATGTGAATGAAAACAAGAAAATAGAAGGATAAAGAAATCTTCTTGTGGAGGAGTTTAGTCCCACATTGAAAATTGAGTGACAATTTGATTGATTTATAATGTATCACAAGCATTGCAGTTGCGAACATATGCAAGGAAAAATGCTCTCTCTCACGCATGAGTGTGCATGGGAGGTGCGAATCCAGAGCCCGAATTGCACTACCGCAAGACGACTCGTGTGCGAGCGCGACTTGCGCACGTCGAATATACGACCGATTGAGACATAATTTGTCCAATTAGATCCAACCAACCATTTTTTTGTAATGTATGTATTGATGTTTGGCGTTGAAATTGTCGAGTTGATTATAGACGTTTCAAAAGCGAGTGGTGCTGTGAAACTACCGAGCACCTCTCCGCTCTGCCACACCGATTCTGCCGAACCAGTTCTACCGCACCGTTCTATCGTACCAGTTCTGTCATTCGGTTCTACTTTGCAAAACCAGCTCTGCCGAACTAGCTCTGCAAAATCGGCTCTGCTGATCGACTCTGTCTTCAACTTCGCCGAAGCTGAAAAAGACTGTCCGAAGTCAGTGCAGTAGATCTCCCATCTGAAGGAGAGAAATTTGTACAACAAGTACGAGCTCATATCAAGAGGTTGTTCAACCAACCGAGCAGATTGAAGCTCCTGCACTTTTTGTCAAACCAAGCGAATACCAACAAGTTGTTGCGGGAAACTCTGCATCAATTAAACAAAATAATACACAATTGCAGCTTCTAGTCCAAATTGCTGAAAGTCTGAGAGATATATAGTCGGATCTCAAAATAATAAGTATGTGATCTCAGAAAGCATTGTGATACACCTTGTTAGGAGTAGTGATTTTTGAAATTTTGAATTTTTTAATAGAATAACTCCATCAATCGGTTTCGTTCGAAATCGGCTGATTGATCTAGACAGCTCGAAATCACGTGATTCGAAGATTCATGTGCTCCTCTCACACTCCATAACACGTACGTGACCTCGGAAAGCATTGCGATAAACCATGTTGAGAGAAAACGATCTTTGTCAATCATGTTCGACATGTGAAGTGTGATCAAAAAAACATTTCAAATGTTACAACAACGATACTTGCTCGCCCAAGTGACACATACAGTTTATGAAGTGCGAGAGGAGTATAAAGGTCTTCGAATCATGTGGTTCTAAGCTATCTAGATCCATCCGGTAGTTTCGGACGAAATCGACTAATAAAACTATTGCATTAAATTTTTTTGAAGTTTTACATATGCACTAGTGAGGGAGTCCCAAGAACTCATTAGTGACTTCATCCAGCGGGTATCGTCGTCGTTGCATTTGAAATGTTCTTTCGACCACATTTCATATATGAGGCACGAGTGACAAAAATCGCTGCTCTCAATACGATTTATCGCAAAGCTTTCTGAGGTCATGTACGTATTATGGAGTGTGAGAAAAGCACATGAGTCTTCGAATCACTTGATTCTGAGTTATCTAAGTCCATCAGTCGATTTTGGACGAAACCGATTGAGGGAGCTATTCCATTAAAAAAAATTAAAGTTTTGAAAATTGATGCTCCTAACATAGTGTATTGTAATGCTTTTTTAATCACATACGTATTATGGAGTATAGGAGGAGCACATGAGTTTTCAAATCACGTGATTCCGAGCTGTTTAAGTCCATCAGTCGGTTTTAGACAAAATCGACTGATAAGCTATTCTATTAAAAAAAAATTAAAGTTTCAAAAATTGCTACTTCCAATATGGTGTATCAGAATATTTTCCGAAGTCACGTACGTATTATGAAGTGCGAAAAGAGCACAAAGATCTTCAAATCATTTGATTCCGAGTTGTTTACGTCTATCAGTCGGTTTCGTCCAAAATCGGCTCATGGAGTTATTCCGTTAATTTTAAAAAATGAAATATTGAGCAGAGGGGAGGAGGTAAATCTGAAAAGTGATGTGTAATTTGATAATTATGAAACTTACATATGCGATTTCGATATTTCTTAATTTTGAGAACGTAAAATGGTAAATTGTCAAAAATTCTTTTGTTCTTTCCTCTAACTTCTTTAACACTTCGTCGAAGTATATTTGTGATAGAAGATTGTGACTATGAAAAATTTATCTTGCTAGTATTAAAATATTGATAAAAAAACTTATACAATTTTACTTTCAAAAATTTCATCTTCTTTTAATATTTTTCAATCTGCAGATCAATCCGAATCTATCACGGGTCAGCTCGTCTAGACCCACAATTTGCATAGATCGATCCATATAAACTTGCCAAAATAACGAGTTGAAAAAATTTCAATTCAACTCGCTCAAATTTTTTGACAAGACGAATCAATCCGATGAATCTAATCCAATTTGATAGCTCCCAATCATCCGGTCCAACTGGAACAATTTGGGCCCATATTGTAGTCCAAACAGTATTAGCAGTAATTTCAAAAGTGATGTGAGCACCAATTATTCATTAAAAAAAAACTCGATGTCAAATTTTAAAGACTATTGTTAAAAGTCAAGGCAATCACCAGTTTCCATCAATCACATTATTGATATCTTAATTTATATGAAAAAAAAAATTAAAAGTTTTATTTATTTATTTTAAAAACATCACACCAGAAATAAAACGTGAGAATTGGAAACTTTGTCATATTAAAATGACTTAATGGTTGCTTAACAGAACGTTAGCAGCTGAAAAGTACTACATATTTTAGAACATCCCATTTCTGTTCTACTTAGCAACTTCAAATTGTTGCTTTGAGATCACAAACACAAACCTAGCACATAATACATTCTTATTTTTTTTAGTATGATTTTAAAAAAAAATTGTTTCCTCTTGTACTTGAGAATCAAAAGAGTTTTTATCAGGGGCAATTGGCAACCATTTACCAATTGATGGATGACAAATCAAACAGAAATAGATTGCAAAATCCCAAGAACTTGCTCATCGGAACATATTAGCATATAGATTGACGAGTTGCTCAGCTCAGCATTAGCAGGTAAAAGGTAAATAGCCGAGACTTTCTATTGTATTTAGCAACTTCACAATGTAAGTTTTAGTTCACAAAATCAAATCTTGCTTGACTAAATTCTTCTTTATTAGTAACTTCAAACCTTTTGTGTCCATTTGCATTTGAGAAGAAAGGTGGTTTCATGATCCAGAAGGCAAACATTCAACAATAGTGAATAACAAGCCATGCTTGATAAAGTTGTGCTATTCACCTTGAATACTGCCTTTACAATGGGATACAAGCATTTGATATAACTAAAACAAGTAACTACTCAAAAAAGTAAAGGTTAGAATCTCACTCTTGTAGTAGTGTCTACATAGATACCAGAATAACAATAATTTAATATAACAAGCAATGAATCTGCGAGCTATTAGCTCCGTTGCCATTCAAAAACAAGTTCAAGTTCATGATCCTGTGGATTGTTCAAATTTTTATGCTTGTTGACATGCAAGTTAGCTTCACAGTTTGATATGGAAGCAAAACTGTAATTTGAAAGCTAATTGGCAGGGGAAAAAACTTATTTAAGTTGAGAATCAGAAGCGTCAGTGTTTTTTTAGGCTTGCATAGAATTCAATCAGATCAGGAAACTTGCCCTTATAACGGAGGATATACCTCTCCAAGAATTTCTTCTCTGAACGTGCCATGAATGTTGACAATTTGCTAATGCTTTTGCAGTATCCCTTGGACTTCAAGAATGTCAAGATCTTATATCTCGGAATCGACCTTTTCTCCAAGCTATATGCCAATGCTATTGGATACCTCATCACGTCAGATGAAGCATATCCAGCCTCATTCACAAAGAACTCCATTTTTCTCTGCAAAGTCTTCGGAGATATTGTTAGGAAGGTAGGACACTTTCGGAATGCAGCAACAAAATCTTCTTCCGACCACCCGAAGCCCCTGAACAAATCCATTTGCATCTTGAACATCTTTGGATTGACCAGGTAAAGAGCCCACAGAGTCCAATGGAACATCCCAGATGTCCGCGGCACTCCCAAGTTCTCCACGCGACTGACCAAGGATTTCAATGAATCAGTTTTCTGCATCAAAATCATCGGATGTTGCTTCAAGATGGAGGAGAGCTTCTTCTGGCCAGTGACTCCACATTCCTGTAGAATCTCGAGGTTGGGCTGGACCCTCTTCGGGATGCTGTACCCAAGAAACCACTGGTTATGCTTTAAAAACTTCAGCCGAAAAACCTCGGATCCAACAAGGCGTTGCCAAAATTTGATCTTTGACAGAATGCCTTCGATTTTGGTCTTGATGGCGATGGGATTTGACTGGACGAGTTGGACGACGTCGGATCGGGAGAGACCAAGATCATGGAAAGCTCCGAACTTTGGGGCCAGAGATTTCTCTAAGTCCAAAAGACAACATTCGGGGAAGAACACTAGGATATTTTTCACAGATTTGTCCTCGAAGCCGTAACTTTTGAAAAAAGCAAGGACAGAGTCTGGCTGCTGCCGGGGAGAAGCTTCGAGGCATTAGCGGCCTTCTTCTCGTCGAAGCCGCAGGTTTCGACGAGGTAGTGGGTCATGAACATGTCCTGCCCAGTGCTGGAGCCAGTGGAAACGACGGCGGCGGCCGAAGAGTAAGGGAACATGGCGAAGAGGAGGACGGCATCGTGGGGACGACGAAAACGATTTGTAGCCAGATTTTTGGAGAAGTGGGAGAAGTAATAGAGCCTGTTCATCGATCTCTCCTCCTCTAATTTGTTCTTCCCTCAAATCCCAAAACCCTAGCGTCGGCGCTGTAGGTGGGTTCAGATCAACTCGAAGGTCGCAATGCCTTATTGCACTCCTGTATATATATTTATTTTATACGCTAAAAATCCTAATCGAGGCGAGGCATCTAAGACAGACAATTGGATAGGAGGTCATATTTATCAACGAATCATAATATCTAACCCCTTAAACCGACTTGAAAGTTTAATCTACGAGTAGTGGATGATATCTCATATGATAGACGGGATCGAGTTTGAATTTCCAAAGAGACAAAAAAAAAAAGTCAACAAGGACCACCTACGAAACTAGATCAAGTATCACCAAATTGGATGATCTTTGAATTGCGTGGAGTCCTTTTTGATAGGATAAATCCTCCTAAATGAATTTTGTTGTTTTCGTTCTGAAGTTGATTTTCTCTCTCGAAATTTTTATATTTCACCACAAAAATTAATGGGTTTGCTTTCAACCTCTTCCTAAGATGCAATTAGAGTAGATGTGTCGGTGTTTTCATTCTTTCCTTTACCCCATAGACACATCAACAATCTTAGAATAAGTCCCTTCAATTTTGTATGTCAAGACAAAAAAATATGCAATGGTCAAACATCAACAAGTGAAACTAAAACTCTAGAATTGTTTCTTGAATAGTTTTCCGAATCGTTTACTCATCAACTATTGCTAGTGCAATCGACTCAGATCACGATTGACCAGATTCGAATGTGATTTGAATAGTATTTTGATATTTGACAAAACGATTGACAACATGATTATCAAAGAGAAATCCAAATCATAGATATTTGACATGGAAAGTCCAAAGATATATTCACCAAACATCACCAAATGAAATTGAAATCTTATAATTACTTCTCGAATAATTTTCTGATTTGTTTCCTTGTCAACTCTCTCTATCTTCGATATCACATTTTTTTTTTTTGTTCCCATGGAGATGACATGATAGTTAAGACACGATGGTATTTATAGAAGTGACATGGATCGATTCCGAAGAAAATCTAAAATTCTTTCATAGATTCAAATGATCTTCACGTATCTTGGTCATCACGTCAAAGCCTATAGGATCCTCCATTTTACCTCTCTTACAATGACCATAGGACAAACCAGTGGGAATCGCTAAATTGACGATTCCAATCTCTTCTGTAAATATCACATCTCGTTTTATGACTTTTTTGCATTCTCTATTCTACAGACAGAAACGATACGCTACAACGAAATGAATCGTACTCTTACGGAACGCACATGAAGATGCGCAAGATTGATGGTTTTGAAAATCTCCTCGAAAATAAGAGACACTTCTTTTATGAGTCAGTCTGGCAACAATTACCATCATATGTAACTTGTGCAACATCGACAGATTATACCAATGCAACATCGACAGTAGCTTGTAGGAAATAACTTTCTTGGCTTTTGTATTTGTTCTTATCAATTAAATATCTGATCCGTAGGCCATCGGACCACTGTGATATTAAATCAATTTTTTATGAGGAAAGGGTTCGTTACAGTAGCAAGCTACTGGAATACTTGGCGTCGCCCTTGGGCTGCACTACGACAGTTGCTTCTAGGAAACAAATGCATTAAATTAAATGCGACTATATCGGCTGGCTATGCATAAACCGATGCTAAAGATTGAAGTGTCAACTGCTCAAGAAAACACAAATGAAAATTTACAGGCTCTAAAATAGCATCGATCTAACGTTAAGCAAACCGATGTTTCTGTATAAATAATTCACCAGAAAACGTAGATGAATATCATACTTGACCGAGCAGTTACTTCATCTGTTGTGTTGCAGAGCCACAACAAAAAGGGTAAATCTCTAGGATTAAAAGAAAATGTTCATCTAATCATATTAGAAAAATGCCTGAGAGTTGCTTCACAGTTTGATACTGAAGCAATTACGAAACATGAAAGATAATTTGTGGGGGGAAAAATGACTTAATTAGCTTAATGAGGTTCTGGAACAGAAGCGTCAGTGTTTTTTTAGGCTGGCATAGAATTCAATCAGATCAGGAAACTCGTCCTTATAGCGTAGGATATACCTCTCCAAGAATATCTTCTCTGAATATATCATCAATGTTGACAATTTGCAGGAGCTTTTGTAGCATCCCTTGGACTTCAAGAATGTCAAGATCTTATATCTCGGAATCAACCTTTTCTCCAAGCTAAATGCCAACATTATTGGATTTATCATCACGTCAGATGAAGCATATCCAGCCTCATTCACAAAGAACTCCATTTTTCTCTGCAAAGTCTTCGGAGACACTGTTAGGAAGGTAGGACACTTTCGGAATGCAGCAATAAAATCTTCTTCGGACCACCCGAAGCCCCTGAACAAATCCATTTGCATCTTGAACTTCTTTGGATAGACCAGGTAAAGAACCCATAGAGTCCAGTGGAACATCCCTGATGTCCGCGGCACTCCCAAGTTCTCCACGCGACTGACCAAGGATTTCAATGAATCGGGTTTCTGCATCACAAAACTCGGATGATGCTTCAAAATAGAGGAGAGTTTCTGGCCATTGACTCCACATTCCTGTAGAATCTCGAGGTTGGGTCGGACCCTCTTCGGGATGCTGAACCTAAGAAACCACCGGTTATCCTTTACAAACTTCCGCTCAAAAACCTCGGATCCAAAAAGCCTTTGCCAAAATTGGATCTTTGACACAATGGTTTCCGATCTGTTATTGAGGACGAAGTAATTCGACCGGATGAAATGGGCGACGTCGGATCGGGAGAGACCCAGATCCTGGAAAGCTCGGAACTTAGGGGCCAGAGACTTCTCTACGTCCAAACGAAGACATCGGGGGTACAAAACTATGAAATCTTTAACAGCTTGGTCGTCGAAGCCGTAACTTCTGAGGAAAGAAAGGACGGAGTCTGGCTGCTGCCGGGATTTGATGGAGTGGAGTTGCTTCGAAACATCAGCGGCCTTCTCCTGGTCGAAACCACAGGATTCAACGAGGTACTGGGTCATGAACATGTGCTGCCCATTGCTGGAGCCAGTGGGAACGATGGCGGCAGTAGAAGAGTAAGGGAACATGGCGAAGACGAGGACGGCATCGTGGGGACGACGAAAACGATTTGGAGCGAGGGTTTTAGAGAAATGGGAGAAGCAATGGAGCCTGTTCATCGATCTCTCCTCCTCTGATTTGTTCTTCCCTCAAATTCCAAAACCCTAGCGGCGGCGGTGAAGGTGGATTCGGTTCAGATCAGCACACCTGTATAAAATAAATATATTCTAGTGTAATTTGATATCGATAAAAATTTAAGCGGTTCTAAAGAGTTATTAAGTTATAATTTTAATTAAATATTCTTTTAACTTTTTTTCCCCCTACGAGAAAATCCAATAATTTTATGTTCGATATTTTTCAAAATGTGTATGGTAATTTAAGAATTATCAAAAAATATACTTATTTCTTACATTATTCATCCTTAAATTTCAAAATTCTATATTATTATTTTTTAAAAATTAACATCATAATTAAACTGATTTTAAAAATCAATACTGTAGTGATATTAAATTTTTGAAATTTGCATAACACTAATACTGTTTTGAAAAATTAGTACAAAAGTGATCTTATTTTTCAAAAATCAATATCACAATCAATACTATTATTATTCTAAGATTTTCATAAATATAAATGACTGCTTTCAAAATTTTAAATCTTTTATGTTCATTCATGAATTTCGGACAAAATTTTTTAATAACTTTCATCATCTCAAATTAAACTCAATTTAAGTCCAGTAAATTTTTACAATGACCTTAAATTCAATATTATCCTAAAATCCTATTTAAAGGTCTTCCTAGTCATATAAAATATGTTTTAAAAAATCTAGCATTTATGTTAATTGATATATATCCATAATTTCACTTATGAGGCTAAGTATCAAGTTGCATTCTATATCTACTTTCTTTATGTCTTTAATTTTTCATCTAATTTTTTTTTATGTTCATTAATTAGTTTGAGCCAAAACTTATTAATAACTTTAGCCAATTCTAATTGAACTCAATCCAAATCTAATATATTTCTGTAGTGTTGTTTAGTTCTACTAAGATCAAAAGTTCAACTTTAACGGTATTTTAGCGATGAACAATTTGTTGTTAAAAATTCAGAAGCTTTAATGCACCTTTTAAATATCATCATAGTTGTGCAAGATTAAGATATCTTTAAAACTAAACTAAAGAGCATCGTAAAAATATATCATATTTGGATTGAATCCAATACGATCTAACTAATGACATTAATAGGTTTTGATCAAAAACTCATCGATTGACTTAGATGATTTGAAATATTGAAACTTGAACGTAAAATGAAATAGAAAAATATAGAAAAGTTAGATATATTATATAACCTTAATTATGGTTATATATCAATTGTCCTAGAGATTGAATTTTAAAAAATAAGTTGTGCATGATTAGAAAAACTTTGAAGTTGACTTTAGAAAACGATTAAACTCAGCTTGAATGTTTGTCTATATAAATACCAAGATCACAATAATTTAATATAACAAGCAATACATTTGCGAGTCATTGCCATTAAAAAACAAGTTAATGATCACGTGGATTGTTCTTATCTTCTAACAAAAGCTAAAAAAATTTTGATTGAAATGAGAGTTGTTATACAACACCCTTTTATAATATCTCTAATATTTTTAACTTGTTCCCTTAGCTCTCCCATGTTCGACATGTTCCTATTTATAATGCAAAATGGAACATGATAAATTAAAACTAGTCAACAATATTAACTATCGACAAGTTTTTAAGGTAGTCATTTTCCTAAAATTTGATCATGCAATTGCAATTCCAAAATTTGACCATGCAGTACCAGATTTCCAAACAATCTTGATAAACTCCATACATATTTCTTTTTGATTAACTAAATTTCGAATGAAACGATGCCAATATGTGCATATGAAAAATTGAATTTTTAATTATTGCAATTACGCATATTGTCACAATAAATTATTGTTGGATCATCTTTCTTAAATTTTAAATCTTTTAAAATTCTTTTTATTCAAACTGAATCACAAGCAACATAGATATATATTCTGTTTATGTTGAAAATAATATCATTGATTTTTGCTTCTTTAAATTTCAAGATATTACATTTGATCCTAGATAAAAGATATATCCAAAAGTGTTTTTTCAATCATCAATTGATTATCTAATCACTATCTATGCACCTAATAAGCTTGCAACTATTTCTTTTTTTGAATTCAATGTCATGATTTTTTTTGTACCTTTAAGATGTGTTTGGTTCAGGGTTATTATTAATAACCTTGATTATTTATCTAAGGTTATCAATAAAAACTTTATTTGGTTCGGGATTTGAATGATTATCAAGTCATGATGGATGTCCGACACATCATGTTACGTTATCAAAAGGGTTATAGATGGGGGGATCAGAAAACCTCCGAGAAACTTGATTTTTGTTGATTTCCTAATTTATGGGTTTTTTTTTTCAAAAATATTGTTCATTTTTCCTATTTGAGATAAAAATATCCTTATAAATTTATTAAATAGCAATCCGACTATACATAAAATTAAAAATATAATTAAAATCTTAATTGATCAGCTGCTATCGTCACCCGCTATTGCCCTCCGGCCGACGATCGATGGCGGGTGACACCGACCTGCGAGCGACGGGTGATCGGCGACGACCGACCAACAATCGACGGCGATTGCCCAGTGACTGTGCGGCGACGGCCAGACAGCGATCGACGTTGGTTAGATAGTGGTCAGCGATAGTCGGACGACGGTCGGTGGTGGCAATGGGGGGTGGCGATTGGTGACCAGCGATTATCGGTCACTGGTCGTCAGTCGCCAATCGCCGGTCGGCCAGTCGCTAGCAGATTGGTAGTCGGTCGCTCGGTCGCCGATGGTCGATCGTCGGCCGACCAACCGTCGTCGATCGGTCGTCGCCGATCATCGATCGCTGGTCGTCGGTCGCCGGTCGTCGTTATCAAGCGCCGACCACTATCATTTGTTGTCGATCGTGCCCACCACCATTAATTGCCGATACAGTTGTCTTAATTATCGGTGATCACTTGCTACCATCTCACTGGACGACAAGGCGATCTTCTCGATCGACACAACCATAAACAAATATGTTTCGTAGTAAACAAAGTCTTATAATTAAATAGGTAATATAGTAACATATTAAATTATGTGATACTTTAAAACCTCCAAATAAATAAGTTTTGATTCATTACTTCAGATTGAATAAAAATATATAAGTTATATTTCATTCCCCATAATCTTAGAAATGTGATTACCTAATAATTATATAACCAAAGTTATGCATTATAACTTAAACCAAGCACACCCTTAAAGTGTCTTAAGATTCCTTTTGCCAATGTCTTAGTTTATTTTAGAATCGGATAGCAAACTTATTAAGGGGATTATATCTAACTTGTGTTGAGATAAATCAAAGAACTAATTAATTTTCTCCAGAGAGTGATGTCAACCATTTCACTGTTATTGATAATTTAATATTTTTCATTTAATACCATAGAAATAGAGATTTACTTACATTGACTCGTGTTAAATTTCATGAGTAAATCTTCAATGTATATATTTTTTGAGTCTTAAATATGTCATCTCAAAATATTTCATCAATTTATTTTTGAATTCTTCCCCATAGTTTTATTAGTCAACATAAAAGCATACAACTAAAAAGTCATTTTCAACTATCTTCACGTAAAGAAATAATTCACTTACACTTCGATTGAAATTATTTTTGATGAAGTAATTATTAATTTTGCTATTCTATGCTCGAGGTGTTTGTTTTAACTCATACAATGCCTTGTTAAATCGAAAAATCTTAGGGGACTTTAGATAGACAGAAAATTTTTCATTTTTTATTTTCATTTCTGGAAAAACGAGAAAACGTATTTAGTTGGCATTTTCCATCTTCATTTTTCAGAAAAATAAATGAGCATTTTCTAGAAAATTGAACAACACAAAAAAATTATTTTCTGTTTTCATTTTCATTTTTCGAAAAATAAAAGAGTATTTTTTGAAAAAGTGAAAAATACAAAAAAATCGTTTTCTATTTTCTGAAAAAAAAACAAAAAATAGAAGGCGGTGTTTGGTAAGCACCACCTTTTCCGTTTTCTAGGAAAAGGGTCATTTTTTATTTTCTAACCAAATATAACTCTATTTTCCAGAAAACAGAGATAGAAAATAGCTAACCAAACGTGTTTTCCTAGTTTTTTCATTTTCTGTGGAAAATGAAAATAGAAAATGCATTAACCAAACACAGTCGAAAATTCTCCACGAATCAAACGCTCCCTTATCTTTCTTTTCTTTGATTTTAAAATCCTCAGATTGTTTAACATAAACTTTTCCTTGAATTCCTCCATTCAAAAATGCATCAAAATAGGAAACATTTAACTCTAATTGAGCAAAAAAAGCTAGAGCGATACGAATTGTTTTTATCATTGCGACTATAGCAAATGTTTTTATAAAGTCGATTCTTGGTTGTCGAGAATATCTTTTTGCGACGAGTCAAGCTTTGTGTTTATGAATTGATCCATCTTTATTGTATTTAATTTTGAAGACCCATTCTATACCAATAGTCTTCTTTCTTTTAGACAAATCAATAAGGTTTCGTGTATTAGTTATCTGAATTGTGAATAGTTCATCATGTATTACTTTTATCCAACACACTTCTTTTTTTTGCTTCTTCAAAAGATTGAGATTCATAAGAGAAAAATCTTACCTTAATGAAGTCATAGATTTCACTTAACAATCTGATTTTTCTTGGGGACTTTCTGAGACACTTTTTTTGTTAATTGTAGAAAATTTTAATGCATGAATTGAATCAATATCGCAGATTTGAGATGAATCACAGTTGAGATATTATTATATTGTCAAACTGAATGATCCTGAATCAATAACTTCTTTTCTTTTCTAATCCTAAGTAGCTTTTTCATTAAAAATAACATCGAGAGATATAATGAGTTTATTTGTTAATGAATCTACCAAATGATATCCTTTTGATTCATCACTGTAACTAGTGAAAAGAGATTTTTTACTTTTCTTATCAAATATAAGTGCATATGCAATACTATCAAATATTTTAAAATATCAACTTTTGACTTTTTCTTATACTAAGTTTAATTTGGGATTTTATTTCTGATAATTTTAGTTGGCGATCGATTGAGAACATATATAATTATATGTACAACTTATTCTAATATAAAATTGAAATTTTGCAAAAGTTGAGAATTTGCTTAACTAGTAGTCCTCTGCCACCTGTCCCAAAGCACTGACGAGAGGGAGATAAATCACGGAAAGACAAAGTCCCTTGACACGGTGACAAAGCAAAGAGGGATCCATCTGAAGTCAAGAGGGATTTTAGACCCCCCATCTGGAATCGAATCCTGCTCATTCTGCAAACAACTCCCTGTCTTACCATCGCACCGTCCCCGTGAAAACATAAAATTGAAATTCAGTTGCATTTTAGTATGCTCTTTGCATCGATTAACTGATTTCAAGTCCGATTTTCTTTTTCCATACCTGTGAGTCAAAAGGACGATCTTGAAGTCAAATCATGAGTAAGAATTACATGATCATGCAATGTTGATTACTTTGATTTGAAGACTTGTTTAGTTGACTGACTATTAGAACAATCGATTGATTCTTTGCTCATGTACTAGAAATGAACAAGTCAACTCATATATTATCATATTTGATAAATTTTTTACTTCTTCCATTGGAGCGTATAATCAAATTTTGAAAGAAAAAATTAAATTATCTTTTCAATAATTTTTTATCTTGAATCGTATCTCGTCAGTCTTTTATTTGATTGATAATGATGTGGAATGTACGTGGATTTTCTCATCTCGTTCCAACGTGAAAAACGTCCAAGAGACTTAGAGTTTTTTCCGGCCGCAACACTAATAGAAAACGAGCAAACAATATGAAAAAACCGAAGTAAAAAATAAGGACACAAGATTTTACATGGTTCGAAATTGAAATTCCTACTCTACGGGATGAGCTCTCTCACGAGCTACGATGCCAAGACACTTTTACTATAAAACTTCTCCTTCTTGAAAATGTTTCCAAAGGTGGAGGAAAAATCTCTTACAATACGTGCAGTACACAAGAATAGATAGACAAAGCTAACTCCCTTCTGTCGCCTCCTCCCTTTTTTCCCTCCTCCGGCGATGTAGCCTCCAGTCCCCGCTCTTGTGTGATCAGGATCGGAAGAAATCAGAATTCCTTCTCTCCATGTCAATTGGGATGTAACAAACCATCTCCATCACCGTCCACATTGAAGGCCCCTCCCTCCTGAAGAATCATTCTGTTAATAGGATAAGGAGTGAAGACTCCTCTAAATATAATGCGGGGTCCTAATTTGTTACATAACAAACTCCTATAAATGAACACTTCGGGAAACATTCTATCCCTCTTCTTCACCCTCTCTTCTTTTAGTAGGTCAAACACCGACTCGGTCCTCCTCTTGGCAAAATTCTCTCAGTTCATTGCTACCAAGGCATATATTACTTATCAATGCCTAAGGTTACTCTAACTCTGAGATTCAAGACCTCAGGCTTTTCGTAACTACACGAGTCAATCCCCGCTCATTTACCGACTCAATCCCTGACTCGCTTACCGAGTCAATCTCCGACTCACTTACCGAGTCAATCTCTGACTTATCTATTTGGTCTCCCTTTAGCCCTAGAACTTATCTCTCTATTCCTTCATCCTCATCCTGCCAACCCCGTCAACCCTCTAGGGTCCAGGTCCACCGATTCAGCCAATGTTCCATAGAACTTATCTCCCTATTCCTACATTTTCATCCTGCCAACCCCATTAACCCTCTAGGGTCCAAGTCCACCGGTTCAGCAAATGTTCCATGCATGGTCTTTTTTATCTTAGTCCTTAAGTCAAGTTACAGCAGTATCAGATAATATTTGAGATCCACAAAGAAAAATCTTACATGGTCTTTCGTTCCTCCATTCTTCAATTATCAAAATCTCTCCATAAAAATTATAATTTTAGAGCTATTGTCTTTTTTTTTCTTGAAATTTTGTTTTAATATTTGACAAACCTCTTTGGTATCAATGACACTGAAAAATATGAGGAAATTTTTTTTTTCCAATTCCTTATTGAATGTAACGTAACATTATTATGTTCTTTTTATTGGTGTATAAAAGTGATTTGTTAGTCTTCAGCATCCCTATCAGTCGGTCTCACAGTCGAAGAAGATAAATTACGGAGAACATATTATCCAATCTAAGAATAGTACAACAGGAGGACAAACGCCCTGAAAGACTTACAATCATCAAAAATTGACCCTTATTCATTGGTATAATTCTATTGTTGTGCTAGTCACAAGACTCTCCCATAGAGACTTTTTCATAATCTTTATCATTACAGATTGATCATCATATTTTGTTGCTCCAAATGACTAGGAGAATATACGAATAAAATTTGTCATTTAATAAAAAATATAGGAGAAATCTTCCTTTGAAAAATAATAAAGAGTATTGTTAAAATTTTTGTGTTTGTATATTCAGCTTTTCATATTGGGAACGCAGATAAAAATCTTAAAAATTGCCAGAAACCCAAACAAATTCTGCTACATCTTCAAGAAAACTAGACCTTAATGCTCTAATATCTTGTTGGGGTGGAAGCTAAGAAATTTGAGAAAAATAGATTTTTGATTGAAATGGAAAAAACTACGGCGCACTCTTTTACAATCTCTCTCTTAATTTTTTTAACTTGCTCCCTTTGTAAAAATTAGAACCATCAACTTAGCGACCTCCACCGACATATCTCACAGTCATTATGAGGAAGATAAATCACAAAGAGCCCTATAAATTTGGATATGATAACAAAGACACGTAGAGATTTAATTTGCTCCCTAAGCTCTCCGACCCTTGAGATGTTCCTATTAATGATGCATATTAACGATTAATAAGTTTTCAAGATAATAATTGCAACTCTATGATCATACAATACTAATAAGATTGTCAATGAATTAAATATTCATGAACAAATTCAATATTCAATTCAATATAAATTTATTTATATTCATTTAATATGAATCAAAATCAATTAATAAATAAACGTAAATAATTTAATAAATTAAATAAATAAACTTAAATATATATATATTCGATTTGTTAATTTTCATGAATAATAATAAACTGATTTATGATTAAACTCATTTAAAAATTATTTTTATGCTTATTTATAATCATTTATAAACTAGAATTAAAATAGTAAAATTTTAAATAAATATATAAATTTGACTCAAGAGTTAAATAATATTTAAATAAATCAAATTTAAAAAAGTTTGAATCAAACTTAATTAGAAGTTTGATACCTATTAAATAAACCAAGCTTAAAAAAAAAATCAAGTTAACTCCCTCCGAACTGACCTCCCTCAGCTCGACCCTTAGTTTACTCCCCAGGATGAACTCCCTTAGGTCGGCCTTCAATCTACTTCCCGAGCTAACCTTCCCTAGCTCGGCCTTCAATCTACCTGCCGAGCTAAACTCGCTCAGCTTGGCCTTAGGCCCAGGAGAGTCATCTTCCCCTTAGCACATCGTCTCTTAAACTCAGTCAGATTATGGTAGTATCAAATAGCCTCTAAATTTAAGGACACCAGTGATATGGTTTCACCATATTATGAGTAACATGTATTGTGCAATATTCAAACTATCGATCGAACATATCCTGAAATAGTTTCTGGAAAAGCTGTAAACATGCAAGAAGTATACTATCGTGGAAAACATTGAACTTATATTGAAATGACTATCAGAGTGAAATCAGTCCATTTCTTCTTCTCTTTCATGCCTATTTCTTTCATTCTGTAGCAAGTAGCTTCTCTACGGTAACCATTTTGTTTGTTTCAGACAACCTTTCATTTCAGTGATCCATTTTACTTTCTTTTTCTTTGGAAGGTTAGGGAGTCTTTCAAATTTGCTTTGGTGCAATAGAGAAGCTCTTGTTCAGCACATCAAGGACGAGGCGGGTGAAGGGTGCATTATCTATGAGTCAACAAAGTGGTAGAAATTTTCACCTTGGCTCCTGGCAAAAGTTTTAGTCAATCTAATTCACATATTCTTGACCTACTTCCTTAGAGTATAGATATTTTTTTAGCTAGTACTTAGATATTCAACTCCTTGAGTCAATTAATTTTGAGGATAGTCGATCCAATCTCACAAAAGACTTTCATCGGTCATCAAATAAATCCAAAAGTACTCATAGTGAATGGTCTTGTAGTCCCATCACAGAATAAGTTCCATATTTTTAGTATGATTTAAATATTTTTTGTTCACTTAGCTCTTGAGAAACAAAAGAGCTCTCAGGGTGCAATTGATAACCATTCATCTAATGGTGGACGACAAAGCAAGCAGAAATTATAAGCAAAGCAAAATCCCAAGAACTTACTCATCTGAACAAATTAGAAAGAATGAAGAGTCACTTAGCTGAACATTAGCAGGTAAAGCTCAAAACTTTTGTGTCCATTCACAACTTGAGAGCTTTCAAGATTCAATTGTCAACCATCCAATAATTATGGCTGGCAAATTAAAGAGCAACGAATCAGAGCCATTTTTGAGCAAGTTGTAATGATCACCTTGAATACTGTCTGGTTTTCAGGAAGGAGGAATGACATTCTAGTAGGAGGTGTCTACGTTAATACAATTATTTAACATAAAAAATCAATGAATCTGCCAGCTACGTTAATCACCTTGAATCACTATGTCAGAGGTTTTTCAAATTCTAATGGTTTTCCCTAGCACTGTAGTTTCGTTGAACACTATTGGCATTCTCAAACACTATTGTTCCGTGGAGCACCACTAACATCCTCGAGCATCGTGGGTTATCCTGAGCGTTATTAGTGCCCATGCAGAATTAGAAGAAATCCGTCTCAGACATCCAAGCCAATTATGCTAAATCGCGCACCTCCTCCACGTAGTCATCTATGTGTCATATTTCTGTCTCAACAATGCATACCAGAGAAGGAATGAGGCATGACAAAGGGAGATTCCTTATAACTATTATCTCCTAACATCCCTACAAGGGGTAGGGGCATCAAATACACTTGGTCGACAAAGCAATTCCAATTTACTATATAAGATACATAAGAAGCACGAAAAAGAAGATGATTCTTTCTCTATTCTGATATGCGGAGACAACTCTTCTTCTCTGAATTTTCACCTCTCATTGTTCTCCTTTATTCTTTAATCTTGGCTTGCTACATCTACTATGTTCTTTAGCCTTTTCATCGATGGATACTGACTTGAGCGTCGGAGAGACCAATAGTCCATCCCTACTATTTTGTTCCATTACAGACCAAGATCTTCAATGGTAGCCCTTGAGATAAGCAAACTTAGTCCCCTGACAGAGAAAGAAGAGGAAATCAAGCGTATCGAAAAAAGAACACCGTCAATTATAATCTATATGTTGGTGCAGGGGCATCAGATAATCGAACCTGAGTTTTGATAATGATAAAGATTCAAAGTTAAGTCATATTATTGTCTAATATGTTAGATTAAGTATGCAAAAATTAAGTAGTCTTCGTTGAGCTCAAATACACTAGAAGGAATGGTGGTCAAAGATCAGATGCTAAGCAACAGGACAAAGGATCAAAAGGTAAAGCAAAGTAAGCTCCGAGTGTTGAGCGGTGGTAAGAATGCACCCTCGATATGGGGACAACCCTAGGCATCAATCCGAATAAGGGTTCCGAAGGAATGCCAGAGTCCAGATCGGACAATATTACCACTATTGTTGTATATTGCCTGTGCTAATCTTGTAATGCAAGTGAAAGACTGAATGAGAACCAAGTACATTTTCCAAACACCTTGCAATAGTCAACTGATACCGTGCTTCATAGTCAGCTAAGCCTAAATACAAGAGCAATCGACTGGGATTGACCCACAGTCAATTGATGTTGAACGACAATCGACTGATGCCTGTGAATCAACCAAAACGGTAAGTCACGATTTGGATCAACCAAAGTCGTCACCTCAGGATAAGATCCACGAGATTAAGTTCTAGATCAGAACTCATTCTAAGTCTCTAATCTATAAAAGAAGGCTCAAGGATCGCGAATCTTAGACTAGCAACTGTTTAATTGTGAACCAAGTAAAATCGACTTTGTCATCTTGTCTTGTATTTTCTCGTATTTCTACTGTGTTTAATTTTGTTTTGAAGAAAAAAAAGAAAATATTTAAAACATTATTCACCCTCCTCTAGCGTGTTACACTATACACCTTCATCTCGGGAAACAAACATCTTGAGAGGTCTGAAATTTTAAATTATACAACATTATGTTACAATGGTTCTAAATTCACATGGGATTCTAGATCACCTGTTATAGTATTAGTATTCAAGAACTTAAATGGCCATTTGGAAGAACATAGAAAAATACGCTTTAAACTATAAATATAGACCATAATTCTGATTCCATATTAGATTAAGGTATCAACATAAAAAATCTGAAGTGCATATGTGAAGTTGATAACTTCTGTATCAATCAGATCCATTATGCAGATTCTTTGAAATCTTATGGTAGCATGTAAGTTGTAGTTGAAAGGGGTATAATACAGCATTGTGTCCCTTTGCATTTGAGAAGAAAAAAGTTTTCATGATCCAGAAGGCAAACATTCAACAAAAGTGAATAACAAGCCACGCTTGATAAAGTTGTGCTATTCAACATGAATATTGCTTTTACAATGGGATACAAAGCATTTGATATGACGAAGACAAGCAACTACTCAAAAAAGGAAAGGTTAGATGTCACTCTTGTAGTAGTGTCTACATAAATACCAGAATAACAATAATTTAATATAACAAGCAATGAATCTTCGAACTATTAGCTCCATTGCCATTCAAAACCAAGTTCATGATCCTGTGAATTGTTCTTATTTTTATGCATGAAGCCAAAATCTAATATGAAAGCTAATTTGCAGAGGAAAAAATAACTTAAATTTAGAATCAGAAGCATCAGTGTTTTTTTAGGCTTGCATAGAATTCAATCAGATCAGGAAACTCGTCCTTATAGCTCAGGATATACCTCTCCAAGAATTTCTTCTCTGAAATTATTATAAATGATGACAATTTGCTAACGCTTTTGCAGTATCCCTTGGACTTCAAGAACGTGACGATCTTATATCTCGGAATCGACCTTTTCTCCAAGCTATATAATAATATTGTTGGACAAATCATCACGTCAGATGAAGCAAATCCAGCCTCATTCACAAAAAACTCCATTTTTCTCTGCAAAGTCTTCTGAGACTGTCTTGGGAAGGTAGGACACTTTCGGAATGCAGCAACGAAGTCGTCTTCCGACCACCCGAAGCCCCTGAACAACTCCATTAGCATCTTTAAATTCTTTGGGCTGACCTCGTAAAGAATCCTCAGTGTTACGTGGAACATCCAAGATGTCCGCGGCACTCCCAAGTTCTCCACGCGACTAACCAAGGATTTCAATGAATCAGTTTTCTGCATCACAATCCTCGAATGATTCTTCAAGATAGAGGAGAGCTTCTGGCCAGTGACTCCACATTTCTGTAGAATCTCGATGTTGGGTTGGATCCTCTTCGGGATGCTGTACCCAAAAATCCGCTTATTATTCTCTAAAATCTTCAGCAGAAAAACCCCGGATCCAACAAGCCTTTGCCAAAATTGGATCTTTGACACAATGGTTTCCAAATTGTAGTTGAGGATGAAGTAAGTCGACTGGATGAAATGGGCAACGTCGGATCGGGAGAGACCCAGATCCAGGAAAGCTCGGAACTTAGGAGCCAGAAACTTCTCTACGTCCAAACGAAGACATCGGGGGAAGACAACTATGAAATTTTTAACAGCTTGACCGTCGAAGCCGTAACTTCTGAGAAAAGCAAGGACGGAGTCTGGCTGCTGCCGAGAATTGATGCGGCGGAGTTGCTTCGAAAGATCAGCGGCCTTCTCATGGTCAATACCACAGGATTCAACGAGGTACTGGGCCATAAACATGTGGTGCCCATTGCTGGAGTCAGTGGAAACGACGGCGGCAACGGAAGAGTAAGGAAACCTGGCGAATAAGACGGCATCGTGGGGACGAGGAAAACGATTTGGAGCGAGAGTTTTGAAGAAGGAATGGAGCTTGTTCATCGATCTCTTCGCCTCTGATTTGTTCTTCCCTCAAAACTCAAAACCCTAACGGCGGCGTTGTAGGTGGGTTCAGATTTTAGATCAGCTCGAAAGTCGCAATGCCTCATTGCATTTCTGTATAAAATAAAAATATTCCAGTGTATTTTCATATCAATAAAATTATAAGATATTACTAACTTCAATAATTATATTTGAATAATCTTTAAACTTTTTTTTTTCCTCTCTAAATGCTACTGAAAAAGTTTAATAGGTCCCGTCTTGAAAAAGAATATCCACGTGGAGCAAACTCGATGAAAAGAAGGTCGAAGATATACAGAAAGACTACGGATATTCCCGAGTAATCACTTGGCGGCTAAGAAGTCAACAAAATAAGAAGTTTGGGCACAAGACTTAGGGATTTAAACACTCGGACGCATGGAAAGTTAGAATGACAAAACTGTCAAGACATCACACGAATCGATCACTCAAATGCACAAAGAATCTTGGAGTAACCACTCGAGACATAGTAGAAGCCGATCACTAGGAGATACGATAGAGATTTCTCTTAGCAATAATTACATCTAGTCTCCTGACAATATGTCAAAATGATAATTATGTCATACGTGGTATGTCACGTAGAGATTTTTGTTAGAATTGTCCTCTAACGATTTGCCAAAAGGTATCACAAAAGTAATCATGGAAGAATGAAGTATCTCGAAGTAGCTATATAAATATAGGATTGAAATAAAGTACGACAAGGACATCCAAACTTATCACAATATGACGGCGAAATTTGACTCCGTAGTGTGTGATTTCTATAAGATCATCTAATATTGAAATCGTATTTTATTTGTGATGATATAATCTCCATCCAGGACCATCAAATATAAATTTTTTATATTCGTCGCTAGCATTCTAACTGAAGATCGAACGTTCATTTATGAAATATTTTTCCTTTTTACCATTGAGTCATGCCACATGAGGCAAAATAAAACAAAATAAAACAAAAACATCCCTCTCTTCTATCTTTTAGTAAGTATTATTGTATTATTGTGCGGCGAATGTACATAGACATATGACGTCAGATTATAGGCGTTGCGTTATAGAACGGGTTAATCCCCGTAAATGCGAGTGTCGTCCTCCACGCTAGTTCTTACTCTTGGTCAAAGAGCCTCTAGTGATTTATCTCCCTTACGATGATCTAAAAATGGACTAATAGGGACCGCTAGATCGATGGATTTCAACCTTTTGCATCATTGTATACAATTGAATCAGAACAAACAAATAAATTAACTGCATCATCAAAATCCAATCGCCATCTCTCTTATCGATTTAGACCGTGTAATGTTGTTGAATGTTATCGATATCGAGCCCCTTGAACTTCACTACCCACTCAACGTGCCCTTTCATCGCGTTTAGTTCTAATCTAATTTTGAATCAACTCATCAAAGCGTCTCAATGATATTTGTTGACCAATGGTTTGACCAATTTTCCATTATCCCTCACGAATAGTAGGTTTCTTGCTAGACTTTTTCATTTATTTGTTGAATGTATCTCTTACTCAGTGAGGCTGAATCAATAAGACGAGATCTTTGACTAGGCCGAGAATAACTCAGAGGAAGAATCCCACTGATTCGGTTGAGGATGATTCGACAAGGTTGATGACTCGGTAGGCGAATGAAGTCATCTCCTATGCTCGGTAGGCTGGATCAAAGGAGAAAACTGATTCAGCTAAGGATGATTCGATAGGGTTGATGACTCGGTGGGCAGATGAAGTCACCTCCTATGTTCGGTAGGCTAGATCAAATGAGAAACAAGTGCACGTACAGCGGGGATAACAACGCGAACCCCCACAAGTCTATACGGGGGTATGGATTCTCGAGTAGGACTTACCATGCCTGGGAATGATAAGAGACACTATCTCATTAAATATAACAGATGCATGAAATCTAATTAATTTCATCCGCATAGTTGATGGAAGATAAGACCCCATTAATGCTGGTAGGAGCGCCTATAATTGTTGAAGAAGTCCAGATATACCTGTGGGTCCCGTGATATGTCGGCCATGTAATATTCTTAACCACCCGATCCTGTTGAGTTGTCCTGAAAGTAAAATACATCGAGACGTACGTGTCTGTCGCAATAGGTGTATCTGTCGGGATATAAATGAAATTTCATGTTGAGATATAGATGGACTCTCGTCGAGACATAAATGAAGACGTCTGTCGAGATATAAACGAAAACTCCCGCCGAGATACAGCTGAAGGCTTCCACCAATATATAAGCGAACACTCCCACCTATATATAGATGAAGACTTCAACTGAGATATAAGCGAAGACTTCCGTCAAAATATAGCTGAAGGCCTCCGTCGAGATATAAGCGAAGATTTCCGCCGAGATATAGACTTCCACTGAGATATAACTGAAGGCTTCCACCGAGATATAAGCGAACTTTCACCGAGACAGTTTTATTGGGCCCTTTTGTTCGATCTCAGTTAATTGATGTCGCTTTGGTCAAACCTAACCTGATCTCTCCTAACCCAGATATTGACCTAACCTCGCCAAACAGCGAGGAGCTCTGCCCACACCACTATTATTTACTTGGTTAATATTTTTCAGCAACAAAAATTTTTACAGTGGACTAGCCTGTATATTATATTTGGCAAGTCTTGTTTATGTAAAGGTATCATATTTTGTTTATCAAAGTTACACATTTTCAAGATTACATCGTATGCTCTCTTCACTTTTCTTTTGTGGATTGTACTAGGCTTCTAGTCAAACATGCTTAAATCTTTTTCTTTGAGAAATTATGTTATTGATCGTGCCTGGATCACCGCTAAGGATTAATCATCATATCCGGAGTTTTTCGAGTTCTAATTATTTCCTCAAGCACTATCTATTTTTTTCGAGCACTAATGGTTCTCTCAAATTCTAATAGAGTACTAATTGTGATAGTATTTGGGATAATCGGCTAAGGGTTAATCACTATGGCAGAGGGAGTTTTTCGAGTTCTAATTATTTCCTCAAGCACTATCTATTTTTTCGAGCACTAATGGTTCTCTCAAATTCTAATAGAGTACTAATTGTGATAGTATTTGAGATAATCGGCTAAGGGTTAATCACTATGACAGAAGTTTTTCAAATTCTAAGGGTGCATTTGGTTCAAGTAATTATACATAACTTTGGTTATGTGATTACCAGAGAATAAAATATAACCTTGATATAAAGTATAACATTAGATAAAAATCTTTTTTGGTTTAAGGTTTTAATATATAATTTAATTTAACATTTTACTAAATTATCTGCTATCTTTGCTCGTCCATTCGGATTGATAGCGGCAGCGGTAAATATTAATGACGATGGCGATCTGCTATCATAGTGCGGTCGGCCGGCGGCAGCGTGATCGGCGGCGGTGGCGGCGGCGAAGCGGCAACGATGGCGGCGATTTAGGCGGCGGCGGCGTCGGCACGAAGCGGTGGGCGGCGGCGTGATCGGCGGCGGCACTGCAGCGATGACGATCGGCGACGAGCGGCGGCAAATCGATTGAGTTTTGACAAATTGACATTTAATATATTATTAAGGGTAATATTGGAAAAAAGTTTCTTTAACCCCATGAATCAACAAAAAACCTTGGTTCTCCAAGTTTTTTCGATTCCCCCTAAAAAGATTTTTGTTCATAACCAGGTAATGAACAATTACCAGGTAATTATTTATAACCTAAACAAAATAAAATTTTTGTTGATAACCTAATAAGATTATCAACAAAAACCCCTAACCAAACGCACCCTAATGGTTTTTGCTAGCACTATAATTTCGTTGAACAATATTGGCATTCTCAAATACTATAGTTCTGTGGCGCACCACTAACATCCCTGAGCATCGTGGGTTATCCTGAGCGCTATTAGTGTCCATGCAGAATTACAAGAACTCCATCTCAGACATCCAAGCCAACTATGCTAAATCGCACACCTCCTCCACGTAGCCATCCATGTGTAATATTTCAATCTCAACAACGCATGACAAAGAAAAAATGAGGCATGACAAGGGGAGATTCCTTATAACTATCATCCCCTAACATCCCTACAATGGGGTAGGGCGTCAAATACACTTGGTCGACAAAGCAATTCCAATCTACTATATAAGATACGTAAGAAGCAATGAAAAGAAAATGATTCTTTCTCTATTCTGATATGCGGAGACAACTCTTCTTCTCTGAATTTTCACCTCTCGTTGTTCTCCTTTATTCTTTGATCTTGGCTTGCTACATCTACTGTGTTCTTTAGCCTTCTCATCGATAGATACTGACTTGAGTGTCGGAGGGACCAGTAGTCCATCCCTAATGTTCTGTTCCATTAGGGACCAAGATCTTCAATGGTAGCCCTTGAGATCAGCGAACTTCATCCCCTGACAAAGAAAGAAGAGGAATTCAAGCGTATCGAAAAAAGAGCACCATCAATTATAATCTATATGTTGGTGAGGGGCATCAGATAATCGAACTTGAGTTCTGATAATGACAAAGGTTCAAAGCCAAGTCATATTGTTGTCTAATATGTTATGTTAAGTATGCAAAAATTAAGTAGTCTTAACTGAGCTCAAAGACATCAGGAGGAATGGTGGTCAAAGATTAGATGCTAAGCAACAGGACAAAGAGTCAAAAGGTAAATCAAAGTAAGCTCCGAATGTAGAGCAATGGTAAGAATGCGCCCTCGGTATGGGGACAACCCTAGGCGTCGATCCGACTAAGGGTTCCGGGAGAATGCCAAAGTTGAGATCGAACAGTCGAAGACTGTCGTTACCACTATTGTTGTATATTGTCTATGCTAATCATGTAATGCAGATAAAAGACTGAATAAGAACCAAGTACATTTTTCAAACACCTTGCAATAGCAGTCAACTGATATCGTGCTTCATGGCCAGTCGAGCCTAATACATGTTAAAATAGTTCTCAATGCACATGGGATTCTAGATCACCTGTTATAGTATTAGTATTCAAGAACTTAAATGGCCATTTGGAAGAACATAGAAAAATAAGCTTTAAACAATAAGTATGGACCATAATTCTGATTCCATATTAGATTAAGGCATCAACATAAAAAATCTGAAGTGCATATTTGAAGAGGATAACTTCTGTATCAATCAGATTCTTTGAAATCTTTTGGTAGCATGTATGTTGTAGTTGAAAGGGGTATAATACAGCATTGTGTTGTCATCGTTACACAACACATATGATTCATTATTGGACCTTATAACCAAAAACTCAGCAGTACTTCAAACTTTTTGTGTCCCTTTGCATTTGAGAAGAAAGAAGCTTTCATGATCCAGAAGGCAAACATTCAACAAAAGTGAATAACAAGCCAAGCTTGATAAAGTTGTGCTATTCAACATGAATATTGCTTTTACAATGGGATACAAAGCATTTGATATGACGAAGACAAGCAACTACTCAAAAAAGGAAAGGTTAGATGTCACTCTTGTAGTAGTGTCTACATAAATACCAGAATAACAATAATTTAATATAACAAGCCATGAATCTTCGAACTATTAGCTCCATTGCCATTCAAAACCATGTTCATGATCCTGTGAATTGTTCTTATTTTTATGCATGAAGCCAAACTGTAATATGAAAGCTAATTTGCAGGGGAAAAAATAACCTAAATTTAGAATCAGAAGCATCAGTGTTTTTTTAGGCTTGCATAGAATTCAATCAGATCAGGAAACTCGTCCTTATAGCGCAGGATATACCTCTCCAAGAATTTCTTCTCTGAATCTATTATAAATGTTGATAATTTGCTAACGCTTTTGCAGTATCCCTTGGACTTCAAGAATGTCACGATCTTATATCTCGGAATCAACCTTTTCTCCAAGCTAAATGTCAACATTATTGGACATATCATCACGTCAGATGAAGCATATCCAGCCTCATTCACAAAGAACTCCATTTTTCTCTGCAA
Source organism: Wurfbainia villosa (assembly GCA_025175895.1). Lineage (NCBI taxonomy): Eukaryota > Viridiplantae > Streptophyta > Magnoliopsida > Zingiberales > Zingiberaceae > Wurfbainia > Wurfbainia villosa. Next base: position 3,182,681 of record CM045998.1, on the reverse strand, counting down.
AGTCTTCGGAGACAGTGCTGGGAAGGCAGGACACTTTCGGAATGCAGCAACGAAATCGTCTTCCGACCACCCGAAGCCCCTGAACAACTCCATTAGCATCTTGAACTTCTTTGGACTGACCTCGTAAAGAGTCCTCAGTGTTACGTGGAACATCCAAGATGTCCGCGGCACTCCCAAGTTCTCCACGCGACTGACCAAGGATTTCAATGAATCAGTTTTCAGCATCACAATCCTAGGATGATTCTTCAAGATAGAGGAGAGCTTCTGGCCAGTGACTCCACATTTCTGTAGAATCTCGAGGTTGGGTTGGATCCTCTTCGGGATGCTGTACCCAAAAAACCACTTGTTATTCTTTGAAAACTTCTGCACAAAAACCTCGGATCCAACAAGCCTTTGCCAAAATTGGATCTTTGACACAATGGTTTCCAACCTGTACTTGAGGATGACGCAATTCGACTGGATGATATGGGCGACGTCGGATCGGGAGAGACCCAGATCCAGGAAAGCTCGGAACTTAGGAGCCAGAGACTTCTCTACGTCCAAACGAAGACATCGGGGGAAGACAACTATGAAATTTTTAACAGCTTGATCGTCGAAGCCGTAACTTCTGAGGAAAGAAAGGACGGAGTCTGGCTGCTGCCGGGATTTGATGCGGCGGAGTTGCTTCGAAACATCAGCTGCCTTCTCCTGGTCGAAACCACAGGATTCAACGAGGTACTGGGCCATGAACATGTGCTGCCCATTGCTGGAGTCAGTGGAAACGACGGCGGCAACGGAAGAGTAAGGGAACCTGGCGAATAAGACGGCATCGTGGGGACGAGGAAAACGATTTGGAGCGAGAGTTTTGAAGAAGGAATGGAGCTTGCTCATCGATCTCTTCGCCTTTGATTTGTTCTTCCCTCAAAACCCAAAACCCTAGCGGCGGCGTTGTAGGTGGGTTCACATTTTAGATCAGGTCGAAAGTCGCAATGCCTCATTGCATTCCTGTATAAAATAAAAAAAAAAATATTCCAGTGTATTTTCATATTAATAAAATTGTAAGATATTACAAAGAGTTATTCTTCTAACTTCATTAATTATATTTGAATAATCTTTAAACTTTTTTTTCACTCTCTATATGATACTATTGGAAAAGTTTAATAGGTCCGATCTCGAAAAAAAGAGACCCGAGCTCGATGAAAAGAAGGTCGAAGGCAGACGGAAAGACTACGGATAGTCTTGAATAACCACTTGGGAGCTAAGAAGTCGGCAAAATAAGAAGTCTAAGTACAAGACTCGAGGAGTCAAACACTCGGATGCGTGAAAAGTTCGAATGACAAAACTGTAGGGATTCAGAAGATCACAAGAATCGATTGCTTAGGTGCACGAAGGACCTCGAGTAATCACTCGAGATGTAGTAGAATTCGATCACTTGAGGACCACGACAGAGATTTCTCTTAGCAACCATTACATATGATCCCCTAACAATCTATCATAATAATAATTATTACATACGTGGTATGCTACGTAGAGACTTTTGCTAGGATTGTCTCCTGACGACTTGCCAAAAGGTATCACAAGAGTAATCATAGAAGAATATAGTATCTCGGAGTAGTTATATAAATATAGGATTAAGGTAAAGAAGCTCTCTCTTAACACACTTTTTGCTACTGCATACTAAATATGACTATTATGTTCTTCTTCGTCTCTCTACCTGATTTAAGTTTAGAGAATCATCGTCGGAAGTGTCGACGACCTTTTAATGCATGTTAATTTTAATAGAATTATTGTTAAGGCCGTGAAAGCTTATCAAAAAATGATCGCATCAGTTGATATCGTCTGTTAAAACTTCTGAATAAGATATTAAGATGCAATCTCAAAAAGTTCCCTCTGAAACTTCCAAAGAGGAGGAGCCCTTCATCACTTTAACCTCCGTCAGAGGATTGAGTACCTCCAATCTCATTTCACATAACAATCAAGAAAAACAAAGAAATCATACATCCCCTCTTATAACCCTATTGAGCAGGAGATCACGCTAGAAAAAGAAGGAATTGCACGCATTAAAGGGCCGGCTCATCACATCCCGCTGGGGAGAAGAGAAAGCAAGAGGAAAATCATTCGAAAATATCTCAGACGGGGGTGTAAGTCGTCGTCCCTTCGTAGAAGAAATACTGATGGAAGAATTTTTCTCGATGATTTATCAAATAATACATGTGAAGTTTAGAATTATTCAAACAGTATTATATATTTTTATATTTATCAAATAACTTACTTAATTCTTTTTTTATCTCTCCCACAAATCGAATAGACATTGCTACGTGGTGATGTTAGGATTGTATCTGCTTGTGGTCTTTGATATTTAATTCCCTATCATCGCGTTTGGATGGTTCAAGATTTCTACTATAATACATGTCTATTTGACGTGAAAAATAAAAAAAAAATTAAGTATATTATTTGATAAATATGAGATATTGTTTAGATAACTTTAACTTTTAAAATTTAAAACTGTTCGAATTTCCCTTCAATTTTCACATATCCCATTAAAGAAAGTACAAAGACACTGTTGATTCAGAGGAATAACCGCATCACTATTTATAATGCATCGCACGTGAGAATAAAAAATTATGTTATTCATTTTAAGATAAAAATATAAATACCACAGCAACCAACGGTTAGCAGTGGCGCCAATTAGGTCGATCGTTCGGTCCAACTGGAACAATTTGGGCCCTTAGGCTACGTTTGGTACGTCGTAATCTGCCTTATAATGTAATTCAGATTACATTATAAGGTAGATTCTTTTGTTTGTTATTGTCTTAGAATTGTAATGTAATGTAATCTGGATTACAAAAGACACTAAAGTTTTGTAATCTGGATTACAAAGCAAAACCTATGTAATCCAGATTACATTACAAGCTTCCCATTTGTATGCAATAAATTACATTTGCATGCATGCAAATGTGATTTATTGCATGCATGCAAATGTGATTTATTGCATGCAAATGAGATTTATTACATGCAAATGGGATTTAGGCTGCGTTTGACGATCGACGACGGTCGATCGGCGGTCGGTCGACGATCGGCGGTGATCGACCGACGGCAAATAAATGATCGGCGACGATCAGCGGCCGATGGCGATCGCCGGCGGCCGGCGTGCCGATCGCGGCCCGGCAACCGGCCGTCAGCGATCAGCGGTGACCGATCGGTGGCGATGATGACCGAACGACGGTGGCGGCCGATCGACGGCACGCCATGGCGTGACCGGCAGCCGATCGCTGACGACAACCGTGATGGCGCGGCCACGCCGGCCGGCCGCCGTGATGGCGGCGGTGGCCGAAATATTGGCCGCGTGGCGGCGATCGGCGGTGACCCGGGATGCGATGATGGCCGAGTCGATCTCGGTTAATTAAATCGTCTATAAATCGTCGTTATCTCATCGTCGTCGATCCATTCCTATCGTCTTTGTAATGAAGCAAACAAAAGAATGTAATGGCGGCTGTAATTTAAGATTACATCTGATTTGTATCAATGATGTAATGTAATCAGATTACGATTGCGTTAATTTCTGGCTTGGATTACATTCTGATTTAGATTACATTACGTCTCTAAAGTTATGTGGGCACCAAATATTCATTAAAAAAAAATTGGACGGCAAATTTGAAGACTCTTGTTAACGATACGGCAACCAACCGTTTCCATCAATCACATTATAGAAATCTTAATAAATATGAAAAAAAATATTGCCTTTAAATTTTTTCATTTTTTTAATTATAAATTTAAAAGTTTTATTTATCTATTTTAAAAACATTAAACCAGAAGAAAAAAATCGTGAGAATTGTTAACTTTGTCACGTGAAAAAAAAAAAGGCATTTGATTGATGGATTTATAATGAATGAATAAAAATGAAAATTATATAGAGTTTTTGATTAATGTATTTGAAAATGAAGTTTAGGAATTATTTTTAATTAGTTGGGAATCAACAAAATCTATCATTGGTTTCATTTCCATCGATCCGTTATCCGTTGGTCGTCCACCGCTACCATCGGTAGTCGGTCGCTCGCCATCGGTCGTAGCTCGTCGATCATCGTTCATCGTCCGTCGTTAGCTAAGCAACCGACGATGGTCATCGATCGTCGACAGTCGTTGATTGTCGATCGTCGGCCACCAATGACTGACGGCCAGCGATCGACGGTCGTCGACAACCAACGGTTGATGGTTGCCGATGGTGTCGTCAACAACGATATTCACATTGTCTCCATCTCCATTTTCAATTTATAAATCAAATAATATTTTTGAAATGGTTAAATTTATTTTTATTTTAATCTAATATTAAATAATTTTAGATTCTTATTTTCACACTCAAACTAAACCTCACGACAATGACAAATAGAGGAGAGGTTCCGGCCAATGACCTCGAAGCTGGGCGGAACCCTCTTCGGGATGTTGTACCCAAGAAACCACTGGTTACGCTTTAAAAACTTCAGCAGAAAAACCTCCGATCCAACGAGGCTATGCAAAAATTGGATCTTTGACGGAATGCCTTCCATTTTGTGCTCGACGGCTAGGGTTGTAAACGAATCAAGCCAAGTTAAGCTTTATAGTATTCAGATTTGTTTGATAAGATAATCAAGCCGAGTCAAATCAAGTCTAAAATTAACCAAGCTATTGAAAAACATGTTCAAGATTGACTTGGTATTTATTTTTTGAACTTGAGCTTGACTTAAGCTTGAATTGAGCTTGGCTTGTTTAATGGGTATTAAGCTTCTAATCAAGCTTGATTTAAGCTTGTTTAAATTTGATTTATTTAAACGTTATCAAGCTCTTAAGTCAAACTTATTTGTTTATTTAAAATTTTACTAATTTAATCCTGATTTAAAAATAAGTATAAATAAATTCAAAAAAAAAATTAAAAGAGTATAATTATTAATCGGTTTGTTAATTTTCACGAACATTGTTCATGAATACCGTTCACGAACATTGTCATGAACATTAATGCTCGAACACATACTGTTCGCTCATTTATTTAATTTATCGTCGCTGCTCGCTTATTAATCGACTTTCACGCATATCGAATCTAACGTAAACGAACTCTTACCGAGTCGAACACTAAACTCGTTCATGAACATTTAGTTCATTTACAACTCTATCGACGACGATGGAATTTGACTGGACGAGATAGACGACGTCGGATCGGGAGAGACCAAGATCATGGAAAGCTCGGGACTTTGGGGCCAGAGATTTCTCTGCGTCCAAAACTAAAAGAAGACGTTGGGGGAAGAAAATTAGGATATTTTTCACAGATTTGTCCTCGAAGCCGTAACTTTTGAAAAAAGCAAGGACAGAGTCTGGCTGCTGCCGGGATTTGATGCCGCTGAGAAGCATTGGCGGCCTTCTTCTGGTCGAAGGCGCAGGATTCGACGGGGTACTGAGGCATGAACATGTCCTGCCCAGTGTTGGAGCCAGCTGAAACGCGTCCAAAAAGTAAAGTGATATCGAAAAAAATTAATCTATAACTAAATACATAATTATCTATACCACATCATTTATTGTACTCGATGCCTCTCGTCTTGACCCGTTATTATATCGGGCGCTCCGTGTTTCGGCTCGGTCAGCTATTATGCTAGGTGTCCTGCATCTCGGTCCAATATTAAGTCAGATGTCTCATGTCTCAACTCAGCTATCTCACTTCTCGACAGACACATTATCTCAAATGTATGACTTCTCGACACATGATTTATCTTATTTAATCAAAGGGCCTGACGGATATTTCCTGCTTGGGGGTCCACCAGACACTCTTTTGTCAGCATCTCGCTCCGATCAAGGAATAAATGCTCATACTGAATTTCAGAGGAATGTTTATCGTATTAATGAGGAATTGTCTTCTATCAGTCACACATTGTATATTAATTACGGTTCATGTATCTGTAGTATTTATGAAGGTGATGCCCCTATTATTTCTTGGTGCAGTCGTACACATCTTATGAAGTCATACCGTCCTTAACGAGAGTATCATTTGACAGGAGGATTTCTCCTCTATATATAGTCTCCCCAGCGAAGGAGAAAAGATATTCGTGCATTCTCTATTTCACTTGTTCATTCTCTACATCTCTTTGCTTACTAGTCTCTATCTTGAGCGTCGGAGGGGCCTTGTCGAGATCCATCTCGACGTCCTTAATCGCTTACTGTCTTGTAGGACTCTCGATTCGCCTCGGTCCACCTCATTCGGCTCGGCTCACCGTCGAGATAATGCTCCTGCTGTTTTCACTCTTCCTCCGTGTCAATCTTGTTTGTCTGAATTATCGATCCTTGTCGTCTTCTGTCACTGGGATATTTCACCATCCCGTCTCAATAGACAACATAAGAGAAGACGGGGAAGAGGACAGCACCGCGGGGACAAAGAAAACCAGTAGGAGGGAGAGTTTTGGAGATCAGGGAGAAGAAATGGAGCCTGTTCATCGATCGATCTCCACCTCTAATTTGTTACTCCAGCGGCGGTGTGATAGGCAGCGGATTGAGATCGATTTGAACGTCGCCGACGTATGTTAAAATAAAATTATTAAAGCGTATTTTAATATTAAACTACAAGAGTAATTTTCAATTCTTTTAACTAAAATCAATTTTTTAACCTTTCCAAATGCTCCTCTCCTAGTCCCCTTACAGTCAATTCCACGATTAGACGAAAGAATATGAATTTTATTCTTATAGCACAATGAGAGACCGACTTGAACCTATCTCTGTCCAAATTCAACCCTTACTTTACTATAACAATACTAGCCTGTGCTAACCAATTCATCTTTTCCATGGGAATCATAATTAATCACACAACGATATGATAATAGATAGTTAGATGTTCAAGTCAGTCTCCATTGGAAGCGCCTAGTGACTAGTGTATATAGATGTTACATTATAGGACAATGGATCAATCTCTCATAAATGCGAAGATGTCGTCCCTCTATATGTTAGTTACTAGTTTCAAGAGTCAAAGATCTAACGTGATTTACCTTCCTTATCATGATCCAGAAACTAACTGATAGAGATCATTAGGTTGATAAATTTCAATCTTTTACACTATAATTATAATTAGATGTTCAAGTCGCCTTCTTTTTGTAATATTTAAATCAGTTTTGAGAAAATAATAATCTAATCGACAAATTAACTTGTTTATTTATATATCTAATGACTGTGAACAGATCAATCGTAGGAAATACTATTAATCGACTGGTGAGATTCAAAAGGGGAGCATGACTGTCATTAAGTTTTTTGGCTGCATATATGGACCATTCAAACGTTAGAGATTAACGAGCTATAATATTACTTATTATTGTGTACAATTGAATCGAACAAACAAACAAATCGACTGCATTATCAAAATCCATCGTCGTCTCTCTTATTAACTTAGACCGTGCAATGTAACTAAGATCATTTGTGGTGATGTCAGAATTCATTTTCAGAATGTAATCCGCATTATATTACGATGCATTTCTTGTTTGACATCGCTGTTAAAATCAGAATGAATGTAATCCTGACATAAAAGACACTTGCGTGTTGGGGGTTTTTGTTGATAACCTTGTTAGGTTATCAATAAAAACCTTGTTTGGTTTAGGTTATAAACAATTACCTGGTAATTGATCATTACCAAGTTATGAACAAAAACCTTTTTAGGGGGAATCGAAAAACCTTAGAGAACCAAGGTTTTTGTTGATTCCCGGGGTTAAGGAAACTTTTTTCCAATATTACCCTAAGCAATATATTAAATGACAATTTGTCAAAACTCAATCGATTTGTCGTCCGTCGTCGGTCGTCGCCCGTCTTTGGCCGCCGTCGTCGGCCGCCCACCTCCACCCGCCACCGCTCGCTTACTTGCCGTCGCCGGCCACCGCCGCCGCTGCCGCCATGCTGCCGTCGTCGGTCGCCGCCGCCGTCGTCGCCACCGCTGCCGCCATCACGGCCGTCGCCATTCGCTGCTCACCGATCGCTGCTACCGTCGCCGGTTGTTTGCCGCCGTTGCCGCCGTCGCCACGCCGCCGTGCTGGCCGCCGCCGCCGGCTCGTTGCCGCCATCCGCTCGCTCATCGTCGCCGCCGCCGTCAGTGGCCGCCCGCCATACCGCTTGCCGCCGGTCGTCAGCTGCCGCCGGCCGCTGCCATTCTTCGCCGCTGCCGCTGATTTACCGCCGGGCCGGCCGTCGTAGTAAAATGTTAAACTAAGTTATATACTAAAACCTCCAACCAAACAAGGTTTTTATCTAAGGTTATACTTTATTCAAAGGTTATGTTTTATTCTCTGGTAATCACATAACTAAGGTTATGTATGATTACTTGAACCAAACACACCCTAAAATTTTGTAATCTGGATTACAAAGTAAAACCCATGTAATCAAGATTACATTACAAACTTCTCATTTGCATGCATGTAAATGTGATTTATTGCATGCATGCAAATCTGATTTATTGCATGTAAATGAGATTTAGGCTGCGTTTGGCGATCGGCGGCAGTCGACCGATGGTTCGTCGACGATCGGCGACGGTCGGTCGACGATCGACGACGGCCGACCGGCGATCGACGACGCGATCGCGACGCGCATGGCCGGCCGGTGGCTCGGCGATCGGCGATCGATCGACGGCGGCCGACCGACGATCGACGACGGCGATCGATAGCCGGGCGGCCGACGGCGACGGCGACGGCCGATCGGCGACGGCCGACTACGACCGACAATCGGTGGCCGATCGACATCGACGGACGGCACGGCCGACGGCCGACGATCGACGATCGATAATGCCGATCGGACGAACGCGGTGATCGATCGATGATGGACCGACCGACGATAGATAATCGATCATCAATTTGCCGCCGACCGATCGATCGCCGATTGGTCGTTGTCGATCATTCCTATCGTCTTTGTAATAGACACCAAACAAAAAAATGTAATTACCTTTGTAATCCAAAATTACATACAATTTGTATTCAAACATAGTAATGTAATCAAGATTACATTGCATTACATTACAATTTGAATTACATTACAACTTGGATTACATTACATCCTACCAAACGCAGCCTAAATGTTATTGATAACGAGCCCCTTGAGCTTCACTACCCACTCAACGTGCCCTTTCAACGCATTTAGTTCTAATGTAATTTTGAATCAACTCATCAAGGCTCTCAATGATATTTGTTGACCAATGGTTTGACCAATTTTCCATTATCCCTCACGAATAGTAGGTTTCGTGCTAGACTTTTTCTTTTATTTGTTGAATGTATCTCTTACTCAGTGAGGCTGAATCACTAAGATGAGATCCTTGACTAGGACGAGGATAACTCGGAGAAAGAGTTCCACTGATTCGGTTGAGGATGATTCGACAGGGTTGATGACTTGGTGGGGGGATGAAGTCACCTCCTATGCTCGGTAGACTAGATCAAAGGAGAAATAAGTGCATGTACAGAGACCAAGATTCCAAGAATCTAAACGGAGGAACGGGCTCCAGAAGCGTTGGTGGATGATGCTTGAGGAGCGGTGGAGGTAGTGACCTACAGGGGAGCAATAGTGAAAGAGGACGTCGAGAAATCCCTCGACAGTGCCTCTCCGAGTCTCAAGTTAGAACTCATCGGAGGGAGAAGAAAAATAGAGAAAAATGAGGGGATGTCAGAGGATTGAAAGAGAAGGAAGCAAGGAGAGCCTCCCTTCTCTTCTCCGATTATCTTTATATAAGCGGGGACAGCGACGCGGACCCCCATAGGTTTGTACAGGGGTATGGATTCTCCAATAGGGGGACCTACTATGGCTGAGAATGACAGGAGATACTATCTCATTAAATAAGGCAGACGCATGGAGCCTAATTAATTTCACCTATATAGTTGATGGGAGACAAAACCTCATTAATATTGGTAGAGCGCCTATAATTGTTGAAGATGTGCAGATATACATGCGGGTCCTGCGATATGTCGACCACGTAGTATTCTTAACCACCCGAGCCTATAGAGCAGTCCTAAAAGTAAAATACATCAAGACGAACATGCCTATCGCAATATGTCTATCTACCGAGATATAAATGAAATTTCATGTTGAGATATAGATGGACTTCCATCGAGACATAAATGAAGACTTCGCCGAGATATAAGCGAAGACTCCCGCCGAGATATAGTTGAAGGCTTCCACCAAGATATAAGCGAAGATTCCCACCTAGATACAGATGAAGACTTCGTCCAAGATATAAGCGAAGACTCCCATCGAAATATAGTTGAAGGCTTATGTCGAGATATAAGCGAAGACTCCCGCCGAGATATAGACTTCCGCTAAGATATAACTAAAGGCTTCCGCTGAGATATAGGCAAACTTTCGCCGAAATAGCTTTACTGGACCCTTCTGTTCGATCCCAGTTGGTTGATGTTGCTTTGCCCGAGCCTAATCTGATCTCTCCTAACCCAGATGTTGACCTAACCTCGCCATATAATTGAAATTTCATGTTAAGATATAGATGGACTCCTACCGAGACATAAATGAAGACTTCCGTCAAGATATAAGCGAAAACTCCCGCCGAGATATAGCTGAAGGCTTCCGTCGAGATATAAGCGAAGATTCCCGCCTAGATATAGATGAAGACTTCAACTGAAATATAAGCGAAGACTCTCGTCGAAATATAACTGAAGACTTATGTCGAGATATAAGCAAAGACTTCCGCCGAGATATAGACTTCTGTTGAGATATAACTGAAGGCTTCCGTCGAGATATAAGCAATCTTTCGCCGAAACAACTTTACTGGATGTTGCTTTGGTCGAGCCTAATCTGATCTATCCTAACTCAGATGTTGACCTAACCTCGCCACACGGCGAGGAGCTCTGCCCACACCACTATTATTTACTTGGTTAATATTTCAGCAACACAGATTTTACAATGGACTAGCTTGTATATTATATTTGGCAAGTCTTGTTTATGTAAAGGCATCCTATTTTGTTTATCAAAGTGATACATTTTCAAGAATATATCGTATGCACTCTTCACAATTCTTTTGTGGATTGTACTAGGCTTCTAGTCAAACATGCTTAAATCTTTTTCTAATTTCCTCAAGCACTATATATTTTTTCGAGCGCTAATGGTTATCTCGAATTCTAATAGAGTGCTAATTATGATAGTATTCGGGATAACCGGCTAAGGGTTAATCACTATGGCAAAGGTTTTCCGAATTCTAATGGTTTTCCCTAGCCCCGTAGTTTCGTTGAACACTATTGGCATTCTCAAGCACTATAGTTCCGTGAAGCGCCACTAACAACCCCAAGAATCATGGATTATCTTGAGCGCTATTAGTGCCCATGCAAAATTAGAAGCAATCCGTCTCAGACATCCATGCCAGCTATGCTAAATCGCGCAGCTCCTCCATGTGGCCATCCACGTGTCATTTCTATCTTAACAACGCATGACAAAGAATGAATGAGGCATGACATGGAGAGATTCCTTATAACTATTTTATCCCCTAACATCCCTACAGAGGTTAGGGGCGTCAAATACACTTGGTCGGCAAAGCAATTCTAATCTACAATATAAGATACGTAAGAAGCGCGGAAAAAAATGATTCTTTCTCTATTCTGATATGCGGAGACAACTCTTCCTCTCTGAATTTTCACCTCTCGTTCTCCTTTATTCTTTGATCTTGGCTTGCTACATCTACTGTGTTCTTTAGCCTTCTCATCGATGGATACTGACTTGAGCATCGGAGGGACTAGTAGTCCATCCCTAATGTTTCGTTCCATTACAGACCAAGATCTTCAATGGTAGCCCTTGAGATCAACGAACTTCATCCCTTGACAGAGAAAGAAGAAGAATTCAAGCGTATCGAAAAAAGAGCACCATCAATTATAATCTATATGTTGATGCAGGGGCATCAAATAATCGAACATGAGTTTTGATAATAACAAAGGTTCAAAGTTAAGTCATATTGTTGTCTAATATTTTATGTTAAGTATATAAAAATTAAATAGTCTTAGCTGAGTTTAAAGACATCAGGAGGAATGGTGGTCAAAGATTAGATACTAGGCAACGGGACAAAGGTCAAAAGACAAAGCAAGGTAAGCTCTGGGTATTGAGCAGTGATAAGGATGCGCCCTCGATATGGGGACAACCCTAGGCATCGATCCAACTAAGGATTCCGAACAAATGTCAAAGTCGAGATCGGACAGTCGAAAACTGTTGTTACCACTATTGTTGTATATTGTTTGTGCTAAACTTTTAATGCAGGTGAAAAACTGAATAAGAACAAAGTACATTTTCCAAACACCTTGCAACAGTCAACTAATACTGTGCTTCAAAGCCAACAAAGCCTAAATATAAGAGCAGTCGATTGGGATTGATCCACAGTCGACTGATGATGAACGACAGTCGATTGATGCTTGCGAATCAGCCAAAACGTCAAGTCAAAATTTGGATCAGTCAAAGCCGCCACCTCAGAATAAGATCCACGAGATTAGGATCTGGATCAGGATTCATTCTAAGGCTCTAGTCTATAAAAAAAAGACTCAAGGATCGCAAGCCTTAGACTAACAACCATTTGTCTGTGAACCAAGTAAAATCGACTTTGTCATCTTGTCTTGTATTTTCTCATATTTCCACGGGATTTAATTTTGTTTTAAAGAAAGAAAAAAAAAATTTAAAATACTATTCACTCCCTCTAGTGTGTTTTTCGATCCTACACTATACACCTTATCTCAGAAAACAAACATTTTGAGAGGTCTGAAATTTTAAATTATACAACATTATGTTACAATGGTTCTCAATTCACATGGGATTCAAGATCACCTGTAATAGTATTAGCATTCAAGAACTTAAATGGCCATTTGGAAGAACATAGAAAAATACGCTTTAAACAATAAGTATGGACCATAATTCTGATTCCATATTAGATTAAGGCATCAACATAAAAAATCTGAAGTGCATATTTGAAGAGGATAACTTCTGTATCAATCAGATTCTTTGAAATTTTATGGTAGCATGTATGTTGTAGTTGAAAGGGGTATAATACAGCATTGTGTTGTCATCGTTACACAACACATATGATTCATTATTGGACCTTATAACTAAAAACTCAGCAGTACTTCAAACCTTTTGTGTCCCTTTGCATTTGAGAAGAAAGAAGCTTTCATGATCCAGAAGGCAAACATTCAACAAAAGTGAATAACAAGCCAAGCTTGATAAAGTTGTGCTATTCACCATGAATACTGCTTTTACAATGGGATACAAAGCATTTGATATAACGAAGACAAGCAACTACTCAAAAAAGGAAAGGTTAGATGTCACTCTTGTAGTAGTGTCTACATAAATACCAGAATAACAATAATTTAATATAACAAGCCATGAATCTTCGAACTATTAGCTCCATTGCCATTCAAAACCAAGTTCATGATCCTGTGAATTGTTCTTATTTTTATGCACGAAGCCAAACTGTAATATGAAAGCTAATTTGCAGGGGGAAAAATAACCTAAATTTAGAATCAGAAGCATCAGTGTTTTTTTAAGCTTGCATAGAATTCAATCAGATCAGGAAACTCGTCCTTATAGCGGAGGATATACCTCTCCAAGAATTTCTTCTCTGAATTTATTATAAATGTTGATAATTTGCTAACGCTTTTGCAGTATCCCTTGGACTTCAAGAATGTCACGATCTTATATCTCGGAATCGACCTTTTCTCCAAGCTATATATTAATATTGTTGGACATATCATCACGTCAGATGAAGCAAATCCAGCCTCATTCACAAAAAACTCCATTTTTCTCTGCAAAATCTTCGGAGACATTCCTGGGAAGGTAGGACACTTTCGGAATGCAGCAATAAAATCGTCTTCCGACCACCCGAAGCCCCTGCACAACTCCATTAGCATCTTTAACTTCTTTGGACTGACCTGGTAAAGAATCCTCAGTGTTACGTGGAACATCCAAGATGTCGGCGGCACTCCCAAGTTCTCCACGCGACTGACCAAGGATTTCAATGAATCAGTTTTCTGCATCACAATCCTCGAATGATTCTTCAAGATAGAGGAGAGCTTCTGGCCAGTGACTCCACATTTCTGTAGAATCTCGATGTTGGGTTGGATCCTCTTCGGGATGCTGTACCCAAAAATCCACTTGTTATTCTTTAAAATCTTTAGCAGAAAAACCTCGGATCCAACAACCCTTTGCCAAAATTGGATCTTTGACACAATGGTTTCCAAACTGTACTTGAGGATGAAGTAAGTCGACTGGATGAGATGGGCAACGTCGGATCGGGAGAGACCCAGATCCAGGAAAGCTCGGAACTTAGGAGCCAGAGACTTCTCTACGTCCAAAAGAAGACATCGGGGGAAGACAACTATGAAATTTTTAACAGCTTGATCGTCGAAGCCGTTACTTTTGAGGAAAGCAAGGACGGAGTCTGGCTGCTGCCGGGATTTGATGCGGCAGAGTTGCTTCGAAACATCAGCTGCCTTCTCCTGGTCGAAACCACAGGATTCGACGAGGTACTGGGCCATGAACATGTTGTCCCTATTGCTGGAGCCAGTAGAAACGACGGCGGCAACGGAAGAGTAAGGGAACCTAGCGAAGAGGAGGGAGGCATCGTGGGGACGAGGAAAACGATTTGGAGCGAGAGTTTTGAAGAAGGAATGGAGCTTGTTCATCGATCTCTTCGCCTTTGATTTGTTCTTCCCTCAAAACCCAAAACCCTAGCGGCGGCGTTGTGGGTGGGTTCAGATTTTAGATCAGGTCGAAAGTCGCAATGCCTTATTGCATTCCTGTATAAAATAAAAAATATTCCAGTGTATTTTCATATTTATAAAATTGTAAGGTATTACAAAGAGTTATTCTTCTAACTTCAATAATTATATTTGAATAATCTTTTCATTCTCTATATGATATTATTGGAAAAGTTTAATAAAAAAGAGACCAAAGCTCGATGAAAAGGTCGAAGACATTGTGGATAATCTTGAATAATCACTTAGGAGTTGAGAAGTTGATAAAATAAGAAGGCTGAGTACAAGACTCGGAGAGTCAAACACTCGGATGTGTGGAAAGTTAGAATGACAAAATTGTAAAAATTCAGAACATCACAAGAATCGACCACTCAAATGCAAGAAGGATCGGGTAACGACTTGAGATGTAGTGGAAATCGATCATCTAAGGACCACGGCAAATATTTCTCTTAGCAACCATTACATTTGATCCCCTAACAATTGATCATAATAATAATTATGGCTCACGTGGTATATTACATAGAGACTTTTATTGGGATTATCTCTTAACGGCTTGCCAAAAAGTATCACAAGAGTAATCGTGGAAGAATAAAGTATCTCGGAGTAGCTATATAAATATAGGATCGAGATAAATAAAAAAAAACTCTCTGTGAACACATTTTTTGCTAGTGTATACTAAATATGACTATTATGTTCTTCTTCGTCGTCTCTTACCTGACTAAGTATCAATTAGAGAATTATCGTCGAAAGTGTCGGTGACCATTTGATACATGTTAATTTTAATAGAATTACTGTTGTGGGGATGAAGACAGCTTGTTACGAGGGTAAACCCTTATAAGAAGTGTAGATCTCTCAGAGAGCTTCGATTTGGTAGGTAACCCATTTTGTGGGTCCACTTGTACGAAAAGTTACGGCCGTTTTATTATCGGCTACTCTAAAAGAGAATACTTACAAAACAAAACCAAAAGAAAAGTATCAATACTTCGTCTTGGATTAGTAGTGCGGGAGAAAATGAACGAAAAAAGATTGGTAAAATTCAAAACAAATATGTAAAAAAGCTAGATTTGTGGTTTTACCAAATCTTATCGCCCCCGCTCTGATACCAATTGTTGGATCGAGAAGCGTTGCTAGAGGGGGGTGAATAGCGAGAGTAAAACTTTTCTTTTCTTTTCCTTCGTTCGATATACGAGCAAGCACAGCAGAAAAATAAAAAGAACAAGTTTATTTTTACTTGGTTCACAACCCAGCGGTTGTTACTCCAAGGCCCTGCGATCATTGACCGCGTACGAAGAGGCAATCCACTATAAAGTCTCCTTCTCGTTGGAGGTAGGAGACAACGATCACACAATTGAAAGTACGAGGATGAGACAACAAGCCTACCTCACCTCGTTACGATTAAAATAAAGAATACAGTAAACAAAAATATTACTTGCTGCTGCTGCCAACGAAAAAGATGAAAAATTGACGTCGCGTCGACGTTATGACGGTGTTGGAGCTTTGGCGTTGTAAGAGCACTTAAGAATAATCTTGATTAATATTTAGGTTGGAGTTCTCCCCTCCTTTTATAGAGTTTTGCCTTGAAATAAATCTCCTCATCTTTTGGAACTGATGACGAGGTGATACCATATTTTATCGCGAAATAGCTGCGTCAAACATTATCCGTTTTGACTTAGCACAAAAGGTTGATTCGTCGCCATCACCGATCGATGTCTATCACCGACCGATGAGCATCAAATGGTCATCGATCGGTCACGATCAACCCGTCACATCCTACTGAAGAGGTTAGCACGGAAAATGATAAATGTGACGGTTTCTTACGGTCCAATCTTGACCTAGACCTTCCACAAAAAGTCTTAGTCGGATCGCCGCCTACGTTCATCCCCGTACAAAGGACACGACCTTACCATCTCTCCCGGTGTCGCTTTGCTTCCGGTCTTCCATCTAGGTTCTTCGACTCCCACGAAGTTCTCCCGGTGTCGCCCGACCACCACGGTTTCCCAACTCGGAATTCTCCGGGTGTCGCTAACCTTCGGCTTAGCTTAATCATTTCCTGCATACTTAATTCAGCTCATGAGATAACAATATGATCACAATTTTAGATCTTTGTCATAATCAAAACTTAGGTTCGATTATCTAGTGCTCCTGGACCAACACGATCAAATATAAATTTTTTTGTATTCTCACTAAAGATCGAATGTTCATCTATGAAATACTTTTCCATTTTACCGTTGGGTCATGCCACACGAGGCAAAAACAAAAAACAAAACAAAACAAAACAAAAACACCCCTCTCTTCTCTCTTTTAGTAAGTATTATTGTGTACAATTGAATCGAACAAACAAACAAATCAACTGCATCATCAAAATCCAATCGCCATCTCTCCTATCCATTTAGACCGTGTAATGTTGTTGAATGTTATCGATATCGAGCCCCTTGAGCTTCACTACCCACTCAACGTGCCCTTTCAACGCGTTTAGTTCTAATCTAATTTTGAATCAACTCGTCAAGGCGTCTTAATGATATTTGTTGACCAATGGTTTGACCAATTTTCCATTTTCCCTCACGAATAGTAAGTAGGTTTCTTGCTAGACTTTTTCTTTTTTTTTTGTTGAATGTATCTCTTACTCAGTGAGACTGAATCACTAAGACGAGATCCTTGACAGCAAGGGTGGAGCCAGGTGTTTAGTTATCCGGGTTTTAGCTCGGGTAGTTTTTTTTTTTTTTTCGCTTTTACATGTTTTAAAAAAAAAATTTGGTATCTAGCCCGGAGAGATTTTCTTTTTTTTTATTAATTTAGGAGAAGCCCGGGGCTCAGCCCGTAGCTCCGCCAGTGCATGACTGGGACGAGAATAACTCGGAGGAAGAGTTTCATTGATTCGATTGAGGATGATTCGACAGGGCTGATGACTCGGTGGACGGATAAAGTCACCTCCTATTCTCCGTAGGCAAGATCAAAAGAGAAACAAGTGCACGTACAGAGACCAAGAATCTAAAAGGAGGAACGAGCTCTAGAAGCATTGGTAGATGATGCTTGAGGAGCGGTAGAGGCAGCGACCTAAAGGGGAGCAAGAGTGATATATAAGTGGGGACAACAACGTGGACCCCTATAGGTCTGTACGGGGTATGGATTCTCCAGTAGAGGGACCTACCATGGCTGAGAATGATAAGAGACACTATCTCATTAAATATAGCAAGCGTATTGAGCCTAATTAATTTCACTCGCATAGTTGATGGAATATAAGATCTCATTAATGTTGGTAGGAGGGCCTATAATTGTCGAAGGTGTGCTGATATACCTGCGGATCCCGCGATATGTCGGCCACGTAGAATTCTTAACCACCCGATCCTGTAGAGCAGTCTTGAAAGTAAAATACATCGAGACGCACGTGCTTGTCGCAATAAGTGCATCTGTCGGGATATAAATGAAATTTCATGTTGAGATATAGATGGACTCTTGTCGAGACAT
Source organism: Wurfbainia villosa (assembly GCA_025175895.1). Taxonomy (NCBI): domain Eukaryota; kingdom Viridiplantae; phylum Streptophyta; class Magnoliopsida; order Zingiberales; family Zingiberaceae; genus Wurfbainia; species Wurfbainia villosa. The sequence goes on along the minus strand of CM045998.1, from coordinate 3,164,529 downwards.
AAATAAAGACTTCCGTCGAGATATAAACGAAGACTCCCACCGAAATATAGCTGAAGGCTTCCGTCGAGATATAAGCGAAGACTCCCACCTAGATATAGATGAAGACTTCAGCCGAGATATAAGCAAAGACTTCCGTTGAGATATAGCTGAAGGCTTCCGCCGAGATACTCCCGCCGAGATATAGACTTCCACCGAGATATAACTGAAGGCTTTCGCCAAGATATAAACAAACTTTCGCCGAGATAATTTTATCGGGCCCTTCTGTTCGATCCCGATTCCTAACTTAGATATTGACCTAACCTCGCCACACGACGTGGCGAGGAGCTCTGCCCACACCACTATTATTTACTTATTTAATATTTTTCAGCAACAAAAATTTTACAGTGGACTAGCCTGTATATTATATTTGGCAAGTCTTGTTTATGTAAAGGTATTATATTTCGTTTATCAAAGTTATACATTTTCAAGATTATATCGTATGCGCTCTTCACTTTTCTTTTGTGGATTTTACTAGACTTCTAGCCAAACATGCTTAAATCTTTTTCTTTGAGAAATTATGTTATTTATGGTGCCAGGATCACCGCTAAGGATTAATCATCATATCCAGAGTTTTTCGAGTTCTAATGACTTCCTCAAGCACTATCTATTTTTTCAAGCACTAATGATTCTCTCAAATTCTAACAGAGTGCTAACTGTGATAGTATTCGGGATAACCGACTAAGGGTTAATCACTATGGCAGAGGTTTTCCGAATTCTAAGGTTTTTCCTTAGCACTATAATTTCGTTGAACACTATTGGCATTCTCAAGCACTATAGTTCTGTGGAGCACCACCAACATCCCCGAGCATCGTGGGTTATCCTGAGCGCTATTAGTGCCCATGCAAAATTAGAAGCAATACGTCTCAGACATCCAAGCCAGCTATGCTAAATTGCGCACCTCCTCCACGTGGTCATCCATGTGTCATATTTCTTTCTCAACAACTCATGATAAAGAAGGAATGAGACATGGCAAAGGGAGATTCCTTATAACTATTATCCCCTAACATCCCTACAAAGGGTAAGGGTGTCAAATGCACTTGGTCGACAAAGTAATTCCAATCTACTATATAAGATACGTAAGAAGCAAGGAAAAGAAGATTCTTTCTCTATTCTGATACACGAAGACAACTCTTCTTCTCTGAATTTTCATCTCTCGTTGTTCTCCTGTATTCTTTGATCTTTGCTTGCTACATCTACTGTGTTCTTTAGCCTTCTCATCGATGATACTGACTTGAGCATCGGAGAGATTAGTTAGTAGTCCATCCCTAATATTTTATTCCATTACAGGCTAAGATCATCAATGGTAACCCTTGAGAACGCAAACTTAGTCCCCTGACAAAGAAAGAAGAGGAATTCAAGCGTATCGGAAAAAGAACACCGTCAATTATAATCTATATGTTGGTGCAGGGGCATCAGATAATCGAACCTAAATTTTGATAATGACAAAGATTCAAAGTTAAGTCATATTGTTATCTAATATGTTATGTTAAGTATGCAGAAATTAAGTACTCTTAGCTGAGCTCAAATACACTAGGAGTAATGGTGGTCAAAGATCGGATGCTAAGTAACAGGACAAAGGATCAAAAGGTAACGCAAAGTCAGCTCCGGGTGTGGAGCGGTGGTAAGAATGCACCCTCGATATGGCGACAACCCTAGACGTCGATCCGACTAAGGGTTCCAAGGAAATGTCAGAGTCGAGATCGGACAGAGTTACCACTATTGTTGTATATTGCCTATGCTAATCTTGTAATGCATGTGAAAGACTGAATGAGAACCAAATACATTTTTCAAACACCTTGCAACAGCAGTCAACTGATATCGTGCTTCATGGCCAGTCGAGCCTAAATACAAGAGCAGTCGACTGATGATGAACGACAGTCGATTGATGCCTGCGAATAAGCCAAAATGTCAAATCACGATTTGGATCAGTCAAAGCCACCACCTCAGGATAAAATCCATGAGATTTGGATCTAAATTAGGATTCATTCTAAGGCTATAGACTATAAAAGAAAGCTCAAGGATCACGAGTCTTGGACTAGCAATCGTTTAACTATGAACCAAGTAAAATTGACTTTGTCATCTTGTCTTGTATTTTCTCATATTTCCACGGGATTTAATTTTGTTTTAAAGAAAGACAAGAAAATATTAAAAATACTATTCACCCCTCTAGAGTATTTTTCAATCCCACACTATACACCTTCATCTTGGGAAACATACATCTTGAGAGGTCTGAAATTTTAAATTATACAACATTATGTTACAATGGTTCTCAATTCACATGGGATTCTAGATCACCTGTTATAGTATTAGTATTCAAGAACTTAAATGGTCATTTGGAAGAACATAGAAAAATACGCTTTAAACAATAAATATGGACCATAATTCTGATTCCATATTAGATTAAGGTATCAACATAAAAAATCTGAAGTGCATATGTGAAGATGATAACTTCTGTATCAATCAGATTCTTTGAAATTTTATGGTAGCATGTATGTTGTAGTTGAAAGGGGTATAATACAGAATTGTGTTGTCATCGTTACACAACACATATGATTCATTATTGGACCTTATAACTAAAAACTCAGCAGTACTTCAAACCTTTTGTGTCCCTTTGCATTTGAGAAGAAAGAAGCTTGCATGATCCAGAAGGCAAACATTCAACAAAAGTGAATAACACGCCAAGCTTGATAAAGTTGTGCTATTCACCATGAATACTGCTTTTACAATGGGATACAAAGCATTTGATATAACGAAGACAAGCAACTACTCAAAAAAGGAAAGGTTAGATGTCACTCTTGTAGTAGTGTCTACATAAATACCAGAATAACAATAATTTAATATAACAAGCCATGAATCTTCGAACTATTAGCTCCATTGCCATTCAAAACCAAGTTCATGATCCTGTGAATTGTTCTTATTTTTATGCACGAAGCCAAACTGTAATATGAAAGCTAATTTGCAGGGGGAAAAATAACCTAAATTTAGAATCAGAAGCATCAGTGTTTTTTTAGGCTTGTATAGAATTCAATCAGATCAGGAAACTCGTCCTTATAGCGCAGGATATACCTCTCCAAGAATTTCTTCTCTGAATTTATTATAAATGATGACAATTTGCTAACGCTTTTGCAGTATCCCTTGGACTTCAAGAATGTCACGATCTTATATCTCGGAATCGACTTTTTCTCCAAGCTATATATTAATATTGTTGGACATATCATCACGTCAGATGAAGCAAATCCAGCCTCATTCACAAAAAACTCCATTTTTCTCTGCAAAGTCTTCGGAGACTGTGCTGGGAAGGTAGGACACTTTCGGAATGCAGCAATAAAATCGTCTTCCGACCACCCGAAGCCCCTAAACAACTCCATTAGCATCTTGAACTTCTTTGGACTGACCTCGTAAAGAATCCTCAGTGTTACGTGAAACATCCAAGATGTCCGTGGCACTCCCAAGTTATCCACGCGACTGACCAAGGATTTCAATGAATCAGTTGTTTGCATCACAATCCTCGGATGATTCTTCAAGATAGAGGAGAGCTTCTGGCCAGTGACTCCACATTTCTGTAGAATCTCGAGGTTGGGTTGGATCCTCTTCGGGATGTTGTACCCAAAAATCCACTTGTTTTTCTTTAAAATCTTCAGCAGAAAAACCTCGGATCCAACAAGCCTTTGCCAAAATTGGATCTTTGACACAATGGTTTCCAAACTGTACTTGAGGATGAAGTAAGTCGACGGGATGAAATGGGCAACGTCGGATCGGGAGAGACCCAGATCCAGGAAAGCTCGGAACTTAGGAGCCAGATACTTCTCTACGTCCAAACGAAGACATCGGGGGAAGACAACTATGAAATTTTTAACAGCTTGATCGTCGAAGCCGTAACTTCTGAGGAAAGAAAGGACGGAGTCTGGCTGCTGCCGGGATTTGATGCGGCGGAGTTGCTTCGAAAGATCAGCGGCCTTCTCCTGGTCAATACCACAGGATTCAACGAGGTACTGGGCCATGAACATGTTGTCCCTATTGCTGGAGCCAGTAGAAACGACGGCGGCAACGGAAGAGTAACGGAACCTAGCGAAGAGGAGGGCGGCATCGTGGGGACGAGGAAAACGATTCGGAGCGAGAGTTTTGAAGAAGGAATGGAGCTTGTTCATCGATCTCTTCACCTTTGATTTGTTCTTCCCTCAAAACCCAAAACCCTAGCGGCGGCGGCGGCGTTGTCGGTGGGTTCAGATTTTAGATCAGGTCGAAAGTCGCAATGCCTCATTGCATTCCTGTATAAAATAAAAATATTTTAGTGTATTTTCATATTAATAAAATTGTAAGTTATTACAAAGAGTTATTCTTCTAACTTCAATAATTATATTTGAATAATCTTTTCATTATCTATATGATATTATTGGAAAAGTTTAATAAAAAAGAGACGATGAAAAGAATATCAAAGACACGCGAAAAAGACTATGCATAATCTTGAATAATCACTTGGGAGCTGAGAAGTCGATAAAATAAGAAGTCTGAGTACAAGACTTGGAGAGTCAAACACTCGGACGTGTGGAAAGTTAGAATGACAAAATTGTAGAAATTTGGAACATCACAAGAACCGACCACTCAGATGCACGAAGGACCCGGGTAACCACTCGAAATGTAGTAGAAATCCATCATCTGAGGACCACGACAAAGATTTCTCTTAGCAATCATTACATTTGATCCTCTAACAGTTGGTCATAATAATAATTATGACACATGTGGTATACTACGTAGAGATTTTTATTGGGATTATCCCTTAACGACTTGCCAAAAGATATCACAAGAATAATCATGGAAGAATAAAGTATCTCGGAGTAGCTATATAAATATAGGATCGAGATAAAAAAAAACTCTCTCTGAACACATTTTTTGCTACTGTATACTAAATATGAATATTATGTTCTGCTTCGACATCTCTTGTCTGACTAAGTATCAATCAAAGAATCATCGTCGGAAGTGTCAATGACCATTTGATACATGTTAATTTTAATAGAATTATTGTTACGGTCGCGAGAACTCACCAAAAAATAATTACATCGTTGACATCATCTGTAAAAATTTCTAAATAAAATATTGAGATGCAGTTCCCTCTAAAACTTCCAAAGAGAAGGAGAAAAACATTCGACAAAGCAATCGATTACCACCTCTAATTTGTTACTCTACCATAACACTAGCGGCAGTGTAATAGGCAACGGATTGAGATCGGTTTGAACGTCACCGTATGCAGTTGCATTGATATATAAAATGAAATTATTAAAGAATAATTTAATATTAAAATACAAGAGTAATTTTCAATTCTTTTAACTTAATTTTTTTAACCTTTCCATATGTCTATGCAATCAATTAAAATTCAATTAAATTAAAATTTAATAAATCAAATTAAAAAAAAATTAACTGAACCGATAGAAATTTTCAATCAAATCGAATCAATTAAACTAAAAAAATCAATCGTCTAATGAATATAATAGTCGACTGATAAATATGAATCAATTGAGTCTCATAGTTGACTGATAAAATTTTGTATTGTATATTGTCAAGTCAACTGATGTATAATGTGAGTCTGTTGGTATAAATAAGTCAAATTGTACAATCGAATATAAAACATTTGACAATTATAATCATAAATTGATATAAACAAATCGAGCAAAAACTCTCCTTAGCCTGTAGATTATAATCATAAATTCAATAATTGACATAAAATGACTTAAGTTAAGAAGTCATGCAAATAAAATATCAACTAAATACATCAAAAATACATTTTCAAACTTACAAGTCACAGTTGAACAGTAATATTAAAATGATATATACTTTGGATAAAAGATTCAATTCACAAATCACATTATACAAAATGCATCAAACAAACTATAATCATATTGCAAAATACTAAACTACTAATCATCATCAATGTCATCATTATCAACTAGAGCTTGAGATGCCAGAGGAGGTGAGTGCATGTGGTGGTTGCTAATTATGAATCAAATTTCATAGCATCTCATATATGTCGAGCTGACGTTGCTCGAAAGTCTAGAATTGAGATTGCATCTGCATCATCTGAGAGTCATAAACAGAGTGTTTTATATTGAGTTCTTCAAGTTGAGTGTCAACAATCTCATAAAACTCCTCAAAGTGTGACTCAAGGCGTGCAAAATGATCCAAAATGCTCTCATAAGGTTCGTCATGTAACATAAGAGGTTTCTCCTCCAAAGCTTGGGGTTCATGTCCTTCCTCACCCTCCTCACCCTATAGGTATCCATCCTCCCACTCTAACGAGTGGAAACCCTTTTTCATGTCAGCCAAAAAGAAGTTTTGCAATGTGATTCGATCATGTGACTTTGTCATTGGCTTCAAAGCACGCCTATAGACATTAATTTCTAATGATGCAAGTCATGCAGTGATAATATTTCTGATGCGGTGAATGGGGGAGAAGGAAGCTCAGGGGGTTCTCTCCGCCCGTAACAGTAAAAAGTGAAAAATGTCAAGCAAAGACACGCAATCCAACATAGATAACAAAATAAGACATCGGATGTAACGTGGTTCGGAATAAGGATTCTTACTCCACGGAGGTGAGCTCTCTCACCGGATGTAGTGTCAAAGCACTTTCACTATGAACGTCCTCGTTCGCGGAAAAAAACTTCCGAAGGTGGAGGAGAAAACCTTTTACAGGCAAGTCAGGATATAACAAAAGAGTACATGAAGGGTGAAGATTGTAGGGAATCGGTTGGCCGGCTAGAGGGGGGTGAATAGCCCTCTTACGATGTATGTCGTATTTTGCTCGTCTACAAAACGTTAGCGCAAGCGGAATATGCATAAGCATTAGCCTCCCAAACCCCCACCCCCTTCCTTTTTATAGAGGAAGAGGGTTTCTTCCCGTTGACACAGGATCAATCGACTGATGCCCTCGATCAGTCGACTGATCCCGTAGCCGTTGCCCAATAACAGCCGCTTTCCACGTTGGATTCCATCCAACGGTATTGGCATCGGTCGACTGATCTTACCATCAGTTGACTGATACTCGATCAGTCGAGTGCTCAATGGAGTCGACCGCCATTCCTCGGCTGCCGTCATGATCGCCGCCGACATCACCGACCGCCAAGCACTAAATCGGTTTTATACCGCCGATCGACCCATCGATTCGAGCAATGATCGCCATGACATGGCAGTCGACTGGTGTCGGGAAAACTCATCCGACACTTGGCCAAAATGGCCTAGTTTCACCTAAGAGCTACCCTTCCCGGGTTACAATCGCTCACTCTCATCCCTCGGAGTCCCTCGCCTTCGAAGTTCTCTTCGTTCGCGGCCACATCCCTCGGCAGCATCAGGCGCACGGCAATGCAATGCTCCTTCGCGTCTCTTGCCTCGAAGTCTACTTCCTCCGGCTTCACTCCAAGCTCCTCGTCCGACGGTCCCTCGGATGCTCCAAGCGCACGGCTTCCGCAAAGCTATCCTTCACCGACTCAAGGCACGAGTCATGAGATGTGAAACTCGCCACGGCTCCATGTGCAAATTACTAAGCCCTGCACGACTTCAACGCACATATCAAATCACAATAACAACTTAACTTAAACCCTTTACCACACCATCAAAACCATATTACGACTAGAGATTGCCTTAACAATCTCTCCCTTTTTGATGTGTGGCAATCCGTTTAAGTTAGATAAAAATATTTGATAAAAATTTCTATGGTAAGAAAACATGTAAACATAAAACATGATATAGCAACATGCAACTCCCCCTTAATCCATGAAACTCCCCATACAATTTAAATTTCTCCCCCTATCACTTTTTAACAATTTCTCCCTCCTCCTATCACAATTTACTTAAACATAATTATCTCTCCCCCTTTGACACCATAAAAAAGATTAACACTAAGTTAAAAACTCATGGCATCAAGTATATTAGAAGGAAAAATACCAAAAATTACTCTAAAACCTGAATTCAGCCTCCATCAATGATCGTGGTTCGTATATCAATGACCGGGCACATGATTTTCAGGATTTCCTGATTTTCGGACCGAATTTCAGAAATGCGTTAAAAATTCCAGAAAATTCGAAAAATCATGAAATTTGGGGAACACATTTCTTTTAAGTATATCTATCAGTGAAAAATAGGTTTTCATGAAAAATCATTATATTTCCACATATTTGCCAAAAATCCAAAAGCTTTAAAAACTACTAGGTTTTTGATCATAAGAGTATCCATTTTAACACCTAGTCTTGCTTTGAATTGTTTCAAAACATGAATACATAGATTTTAGATTAAGAAATTGTTTTGAAAACATATGAAATATCCAACCATGATCTTTGGGCAATATGTCTATGAATTAAACATAAGCTTTCCCCATGATTGGTCTATTATTGCTATTTTGATACTTTGAATTACCATCTAAATGTCATAGGCATTAGTGGACATTTGTATCATCCTAACATCTCACTCATGCTAAGTTTTCAATCAAAGTAGTCTATGGTGAGTGTGAGATGCATCCTAGGGGGGTTTGTATATACTTAACCATTATATTCATACAATTCTATCAAGGTTAAGTATCAACCTAATAATCCTCATGATCATAAAGGCATATATGAATGAATTACACATTATGATCATTAAACACATGTATTCATCAAATAATAATCATGCATTAGGTATTATATCATCATAATGAGCAAAGCATCACCTAAAGCATGATTTAACCATATTTCTCATGATTATGTGCCAAATATCAATAGCATAAATCATGATTGCAAACATGTGTAGGAATTACTTCAATCATCATGATTTAAGCATTATTATCTATTTATGGGTACGTTATCATCACCCAACACTATTTAAAAATGTTGTCCCGTCATCCTAAGTCAACCAAAATATGATATAGGTCAATTGCATATGGTTGACTATCCTAGGGTTATCCTAACCCTTAAGGATGGATTTTGGAATTCCAAAATAAGTTCTTTCCTATTGGGTTCACTAAGTACTCCTTGGGGATCCATTTCTTAGCTATTTCTTTCTTCTTATCTTGTCTCCTAGCTATTAGGCATTTATAGGCCTTTTCATTTTTCTTTTCTTTGTATCCTAGGCCTTTCTTATTGAAACTAGCTCTTTGGCTCCCAATTATCATGTTAAGGGTGTTGGAGCCAATTGTAAATTTTTCTAGGGCTTTTGTCAAGTAATCTACCTTTTCCCTTAGAGTCCTATTTTCATCCATACATGCATCACTAACATTAAATGACATATATTCATGTGAGCATGCATCATTTAAGCTAGAAGAAATATTATCATTTAAGCATGCATTTTCTAGCTTATGCTCTAAATCCTTAATTTGATCAAGCATGCTTTTATTTTTCTTTTTCATTCCAAATAAGTCCTTAGTTAAACTAGAAATTATGGAAACTATTTTCTTAGGAGATACATTCGTTACCATAGTTTCCATGTCTTCTTCTTCTTCTGATGATGAGGATGTAAAAGCTCTCCCTTCATTTGAGCTCTCCCCACTTGTGCTTGATTCTTCATTTGAGGAGGAGGAGCAATCCGAGTCATGAAGAGCCATTAGTGCTAGGTTGGAGTAGACATGCTCTTCTTCGTCGGATGAGGATGAAGAGGCAAGGTCATCCCATGTATTCGCTTTGAGTGTCATCAGTCGACTGTCATTCCCTGGCAGTCGATTGCTGTCGACATCAGTCGACTGCCAAGCACTATACCACTTGTAGGGAATCGGTTGGTCGGCTAGAGGGGGGTGAATAGCCCTCTTACGATGTATGTCGTATTTTGCTCGTCTACAAAACGTTAACGCAAGCGGAATATGCAAATATAAATAAAGACAAGCAAAATATAAATAAGCAATACAAACACGAGATGTATCGTGGTTCACGGCTACGCCGCTAATCCACGGTCCGATTCGTCCAAGGTGAATCACTCCTCCAAATCTATCCACTAGATCTCTCCTTTGCACAAAGCTAGGTGGAGGTAACCTCTTTACACAAAAACACTCCTCTTACAAATATAATGGAAAATAAGCTTGAGTAAGAGGATGGAAAGCTTTAGGGAACTTGGGAGAGTATTAGAGCATAAGCATTAGCCTCCCAAACCCTCACCCCCTTCCTTTTTATAGAGGAAGAGGGTTTCTTCCCGTTGACACAGGATCACCGATCGATGCCTCGATCACCGACCGATCCCGTAGAGCCGCTGCCCAATAATCTGCCGCTTTCCACGCTGGATTCCATCCAGGCATCACGACCGATACCGATCAATGAGTGCTCAATGGAGTCGACTCCATTCGCGTTCGCAGCAGCGCCATCACGACCGCCATTCCCTCGGCAATGATCGCCGACATCACCGATCGCTACCATAGCAATGATCGCCAAACACTAAATCTGGTTTTATACCACCGATCGACCCATCGATAGACCGATCGCCATGACATGGCAATGACCGTGTCTGAAACCCATCCGACACTTGGCCAAAATGGCCAAGTTTCACCTAAGAGCTACCCTTCCCGGGTTATAATCGCTCACTCTCATCCCTCGGAGTCCCTCGCCTTCGAAGTTCTCTTCGTTCGCGGCCACGTCTCTCGGCAGCATCAGGCGCACGACTCTGCAATGCTCCTTCGCGTCTCTTGCCTCGAAGTCTACTTCCTCCGGCTTCACTCCAAGCTCCTCGTCCGACGGTCCCTCGGATGCTCCAAGCGCATGGCTTCCGCAAAGCTATCCTTCACTGACTCAAGGCACGAGTCATGAGATGTGAAACTCGCCACGACTCCATGTGCGAATTACTAAGCCCTGCACGACTTCAACGCACATATCAAATCACAATAACAACCTAACTTAAACCCTTTGCCACACCATCAAAACCATATTACGGCAAGAGATTGCCTTAACAAAGATTACCGCTCTCCTTCTCCGACGAAGTGGTAGCTCTCCTTCTCCTATGCGTCTTCGTTTCTTGCTGGTTGGAATAATGCGGGATCCCCCTCCTTCTGTCCTGTCTCTCCCTTTTATCCCCCCCCTCTGATCAGTTGTTGCCTCGCAAGCTTTCCCCATCGTACACGTGACCACCACATCCACCTGGAGAATAATTCTATTACATATACGAGGAGCGAAGACTCCTCGGAATATTGTGTGGGGACCCCTCTTCTGTTGTATAACACATTCTCATCTATATTTTGGGCACTAGGCTAGTCTGTCCCTTTCAACCACTTGCCTTTAGTGAAACTAATCTAGACCTATATAGCTTACGTGTGGCATAGCCCTTGGGCTCTTCAGCAGCCCGAACCGACTCCCCGTCTTTCCGTACCAAACTACTTCTGGACTGACTATGCCGAGCCGATTCTCCTCCGTCCCATTTGCTTCTAGGCCTACTGAGCCGAACCGTCTTTCGTTCATCTCCTAGCGAAGCGATCTCCACCTTTGCTTCGCCATGCCAATTACCTTAACTGATCCTCCCGTTCCAATTATCCCAAACAACCACGCTCGAACCATTCTCCTTTATCTTTTTCGCCAAACCAATTATTTAGTTCAGATAATGTCTTACACGTGAGCCCTTTTACCTGGTTCACAGAGAAAAAGGTAATAGCAGTATCAATTTCCTAAAGACATGTGAACCTTGCCTTGAACAGGGGTAATGAAATGGGCAATACAATGAAAGACATTCAATGTAATATTTATTTCTAAATATTAATGAAAAACATACATCAGGAATAAGTGAGGAGGTCGTACCAAAGCCGGTCGTGGGGTACTAGCAGTTGGGACCTGGGAGTCGCGGGCTCGCATGGCAATCGTGGGTTCGAGGGCTCACGTAGTAGTCATGGGGTCGGGGGCGACAATCAGGAGTCGTGAGAGAAATACGAGGATTTAGGGGTTGGGATTTGCCTAAGTCGTCCAGTCAAGGGTGGGAAGGAGGACGGGTCGTTGGAGGTTGCTCGAGCTTGACTGATCGAGGTGCTCCATGCTCGAGAATCGGAAGGAGTGGTCGGGGAGTTTAATGGGATGGGCAAAGGGTCGATTAGTCGGGGCATCGGGATCGGGATCGGGATAGGGATTCGGGAAGAAAAAATTATGATTTCATGATTTTTAAGTTCTGATTCGGGAAGAATAATCGACTGTTTATACAATTCAATCGATTGTATATAATCAGTCGATTGATGTGCCCTATCAATCGATTGATTTACTCCAGATTGATTAATCGATTAAATCGATTTTTTTTATTTCGAAATTGAAATAATAAAAAAAATTGATATTTTTATTTTGAAAAATCGAATTTACAAATAAATCGAACTAACTTTTTCGATCAATTATATCGATTTATCCATTTTAATCGAAGTTGTGCACATGCCTATTCGCTAGCTACTAATAGTTGATTGAGACAAAATATTTTTATTTTAATTTCATAAATATAATATTAAATGTGTTGCAAGCAAAATTAAAAATACAATATCACAGTCAAAATAATTTCTTTGATGAGTCAACATTAACTTGGAATCGACTATATATGGTTAAATGCTAACTAAAAGCATTTTTTTTTCAACATAGCAAAGTTTCATTGATGAAAAATATAGGAGATGTATTTATTGTTTCATTTGTCATATTACCATGTAATTTATTTTTCAAAATTAACTAATCCTCAGATAGACATGTTTATCGGTTCCTCGATTCCGATTCCGATTCCGATTCAGTTCTGATCGATTTTGAATTCATCGACATTGGAACCGGTCCGAACCAATTCCGATTCCAAAGTTTTAACTTTCGAACCAATTCAATCCGAACCGGTTCCGAAATGGTTCCGGACCGATTCCAAAATGGTTCCAGACCATCTTCTTCAAACTTGAGCTTTCAAATTCATCTAACATGCTGGCGATTCTATTTTTTTTTCTATCGTAAAATAATTTTGTAGATATATTAGCATGCTAAAAATTTCCACATTTAAATTAGCAACTGAAATCAGATCTAAATCAAAACCGGAATCGATTTCGAACCGATTCCAAAACGATTCCGAACCGGTTCAAAAATCGATTGAAATCGAACCAAATCGAAATCGATTCCAGAATCAATTCATTTGAATCGATTTCTATTCCGAATTTAACTGATTTAAATCGATTAAGCATGCCCTCATTTATACAATTATTTCAAGATTTTATTGTATAAAGGTTTTTTTTTTAACGAGACTAAATAAAAGACAAGGAAGAATGAAAACTGGAAGCAAGTTTTTCAAAAAAAAAAAAAACAAAATTTCATTAACGAAAAAAATGACAAGAATTTGTCATATATAGCCTCAAGCTCTACGAAAAAGCACTTCGCAATACATTCTCTTTCCCTCTCTTCTCTCTTAGACCGTATATATCGTTGTGTACAATTGAATTCGAACAAACAAACAAATCAACTGCATCATCAAAATCCATCGCCATATATCTCTTACCCATTTACTGATTTACACCGTGTAATGTTGTTGAATGTTATCGATATCGAGCCCCTTGAGCTTCACCACCGACTCAACGTGCCCTTTCAACGTGTGTAGCTCCCTCAGCCTGCAAAAAGGAACACGTTGTTATGATAACTGTGACAATTAATATTTGCAAATCAAAGAGTCGTCGTTACGAGTTTGATCGGAAAATTAAACAGGGATTCAATTGCTCACCGAGCAATCTCAGCGCGTCGCTTGGCCTGCTCGGCGATCTCCGACAGCTCCTCGTAGCTGCTTTTGAGCTCGGAGTTATTGCCTGTCTGAAGGCCGTGCAGAGTCCGCTGCGCCAACGCCCACTGTGCCTCCCTTTCCTCCTTTCCGTAATCCTTCTTCGTCGTGAACGCAGTCTGCCATGCATTTTTGATCGATCAGATTGAGCAAACCACGAAATTTGATTCTTGTAAAATTAAACCAGATGCATCGATCAATATAATGAGTCACCTTGTTGTCGAGGAGGTTGGCCCAGGCCTTGCCACTGAGGCCGTAGCGGATGATGAACTTGAGGAGGTCAAGAGGGACGTAGGTGACGATGCTAAAGAGCCAGATGATTCCTGCCCATCCCCATCCCATGCCTTGGATCCTAGCGAACTCCCACGAAGCATACACCGCGATCGTCGTCGCCACCAGTTGGGCCACGAGGAACGCCGTCAAGAGGAGAAGACCGGGGCGTTCCACGAAAGACCAGCTCCTCGACCTGGTCACGAAGATGAGAGCTTGGCTGATGATGCTCACTTGCAGGTACAGCGCTGCCATCAACTCGTGAGGACTGTCCCTGATTGATCTCACCCCAAATTTCTCCTGTTAAAGAATCAAGTTACATACATGATAGAAAACAAATTAGATTCAAAGTTTGAGGATATATAATGTATTAATTTATAGTATTACGCCGTTTGGATTGAATGGAATAATGCTGACGTACGGGGAAGAAGTCGGTGTCATGGGCGAGGTAGAAGAAGACGACGGTCATGATGGCTTGGTAGGTGCCGAGGACGACTCCTGTGGCGAAGATCTCCCTGAGCTTCCAGGAATCGGGTAGGGGCGAAGGTTTGACTCTGTCCTTGGAGATGGTCATGATGGTGCCGTCGTTGAGGATGGCGATGATGAGGACCATGAAGGGGGAGAAGTCGAACTGCCAGATGAGGGCGATGAGAAGGAAGCCTAGGACGATGCGGATGGTGATGGAGACGGCGTAGATGGTGTAGTTCTTCATCCGCTGGAAGATGGCGCGGCTTGTCAGCACGGCGCTCACGATCACGCTCAGCCCTGGCTCCGTCAGCACGATGTCGGAGGCGCTCCGGGCGGCGTCTGTGGCGTCGGCCACCGCGATCCCGATGTCCGCCTTTTTCAGCGCCGGCGCATCATTAACGCCGTCACCGGTCATGCCGCAGATGTGCTTCCTATCTTGCAACCTCTTCACGATCTCATACTTGTGCTCTGTACGCCGCAAACTGTTATCGATTGATCAACTAATCGAGCACGAGTATTGTTATTCCCAATATAATTACCGGGGAAGACTCCGGCAAAGCCGTCGGCCTTCTCTATGAGTTCGTCGATGTTGAGCCCGCTGACGTCGGCGTTCTTGTCGCCGAGGAGGGTGGAGGAGGGGTACATGTTGGTGCCCATGCCGAGTCTGCGACCTGTTTCCTTGCCGATGGCGAGCTGGTCTCCGGTGATCATCTTGACGTTGACGCCGAGGTTGAGTGCTCGGCGAATAGTCTCGGCGCTGTCGTGCCTCGGGGGGTCGAAGAGCGGAAGGAGGCCCATGAACTGCCACGGTCCACCGGCGCTCTCCTTGCTCGCTTCGGGAACCTCCTGCCTCGCAATGCCGAGAGAGCGAAGGCCGCGGTCAGCGAAGCTGTCGATCGCCCCGTGGACCTTCTTCTTTGCGTCGTCTTTCAGTTGGCAAAGGTCGATGATCTGATGCGTTCGATACACACAATCGATTATTGTTAGTAATTAGAGAAGATCACAAAGGTTTGATCGATCGCTGATTTGTGTAAACGAAATAGTTCGTGTCGTACTTGCTCAGGTGCT
Source organism: Wurfbainia villosa (assembly GCA_025175895.1). Taxonomy (NCBI): domain Eukaryota; kingdom Viridiplantae; phylum Streptophyta; class Magnoliopsida; order Zingiberales; family Zingiberaceae; genus Wurfbainia; species Wurfbainia villosa. The sequence continues at coordinate 3,148,989 of CM045998.1, read as the reverse complement.
CCCTTGCTTGATCTGTGCCATTTGCCATCAGAATCGATGTAGGTGATCGCAGTGCGCTTGTCGACCGGATTAAATGGCAGGAAATGGACTTCCTTGATCCCGGCACGTGCCTGCAAGCACAAAGATGATGAAGTGCGATGGAAGAAGAAAGAGAGATTTAGAAGAAACAAAGAAAAAAAAATTGTTAATTTTTTTGCTAGTGGATTGTAGTTTTCATTGGCGTAGTAGGAAGCACAGTACCTCCTTTGGATCGCCCAACATGTTAACAATTGAAGCATCAATGGCATCTTGGTTCTCCACCCTGGAAGCCCTAGCGGCATACAAGATCACCATATCCTTATCCACGCCGTCAGCAAACACCTGAAACAAACCAAATATCACATCCCTGATCATGCTCCGATCATGGAAGAAAGTGAAGGTTTTGCAGTGGAGGCATCACCTCGATCAGGTTCTGGTCGACAGTGAGCTTGTTGAGCGTGAGCGTCCCGGTCTTGTCGCTGCAGAGCACATCCATGCCGGCCATTTCCTCGATGGCGGTCATGCGCTTGGTGATGGCTCCCTGCTCGGACAGGCGGTGGGAACCAATGGCCATGGTGACCGAAAGCACGGTGGGCATGGCGATAGGGATCCCTCCGATGAGGAGAACGAGGAGGTTGTCGATGCCGTCGCGGTATCGGCGGTGCTGGATCGGGTACATGACGACGATCTCGATGAGCATGCCGAGGGCAATGGAGCAGATGCAGAAGTTTCCGATGGCGGTCAGGACCTTTTGGAAGTGGCCGACGTTGTTGGTGCTGTCGACGAGGTGGGCCGCCTTCCCAAAGAAGGTGTGGACGCCGGTGGCTATGACCACGGCCTCGATCTCCCCCTGTTTGCAAGTCGAACCAGAGAAGACCTCGTCTCCGGGGTGCTTGGTAACGGGAAGGGACTCCCCGGTGAGGGCGGATTGGTCGATCTTGAGAGGGTCTCCCTCCAGAAGCCGGGCGTCGGCCGGGATGATATCGCCGAGCTTGACACTGATGATGTCACCAGGGACGAGGATCGATGCCTCCTCCTCCGACCATCTGCCGTCCCTCAATACCTTCGTTTTAGGAGCAAGGCCGGCCATGAGCGCCGCGGCGGCATTGCCCGCGTTGTTCTCCTCGATGAAGCTGATGGTGGAATTGATGAAGAGGAGAACCACGATTCCGACGAAGTCTTGCCAGTCAGGCGCCTCGCCCTGCAAATTATTAATATATTTTTGATCGCTAATGAGAAATTAACATCAGAATTAATGTATCAAATCATGAACATCTTAATTTGTTTACCCCTCCATTATCCAACACAATGGCCATAATAGCAGCCAGCTCCATCACCCAGGAGAGCGGATTCCACATGAATCCTAAGAACTTGAGCAGTTTGCTCTCCTGCAATATCATCACTGATCATTACTCTTCCTCCAAAAAAACAAACATCCCTATTTTTTGTATTCATTCAAAACAAAAATGGAAAATTTCAGAGTTAAATACCTTTTTCTCCTCGAGCTTATTGAATCCGAAGATCTGCAAACGCTTCTCCCCTTCCGCCGCCGTGAGTCCCCCCTTCCCACATTTCAACTGTGCAAACACTTCCTCCACTGGAATGCTCTCCTGCACATTCAAATAGATAAAGCCAAATCAATCGCCAACACCGTAAGTTTACTCACCCAATTGAGGATATCCATTGACTCATTTACCAGATCGACGGTCTCGTTTTTTATGTTCTCTAAGCCCTCCGCCGCCATCAGATCAAAGATCAATCAAAACCCTAAGATATTTTTTAAATTTCCTTTTGAAGTTTACACTACTGCTCGCTACGGAGGAGAGGAGAATTCGTGCGCACTCCAACCATCCAATTCTCTACCCGTCAAGCGAGGTAAAGGGGATAGAGGAGACGACGCTACTCGAATTTCTTCTCCTCCTCTCCTTATTCAAGAGCTGCAAGCGAAGCGGAGGGAAGAGGAAGGAGGGTAGTAGTTCTTATAGGGGAGGAAGAGCGGTCGCGTGGGGATAGCCGCCCGGAGCGGCTCCGACCGTCGCGGTCTATCAATCCTCGCACAAAATATTAACACATTGACTTTGTTTAATTATAAGCCTTAGTAATTACTTAGCTAATAATATATAACACGAATATTTTCTAATTTTTCTCGATGATCAATAGAGCATATTTTTATCTAGGAGTTATTTAATAATCCCTTAGAGATTTATAGGATATAATAAAAACTAAGGTGACATTTTATTAGAGTGTGAAAATAAGAATGAGAAATTAAGAATAAATTTGATAGTAGATTGAAATGAAAATGAGTTTAACAATTTCAACAATGTTGATTGATTTATAAATTGAAAATAGAGGCGAAGGGCATGCAAGTGTCGTCGTCCACAAGCGGCGACATCGTCAGTTGCCAATCTTTAACGGTCGTTGTCTATCGCCAGACTGTCAATCGTCGACGACACCATCGACAGCTGGTGATCGACGATCTGTAATTGTCGCTTGCTATCGGATCGTCGACAACGGCTGGGCGATGATTGGCGATCTGCGATTGTCAATGACACCGTCGACAACCGGTGATTGACAATCTGCGACCGCCGACAATCATCGATCGTCAGCAGTTGGTGATCGGCAATTTGTGACGAGCGTCTATCGACGGGCATCGATCGACGATCGACGGACATCGATGGGGGGCGGCAGGTGGCGGGCAGCGGGGGATGGACGGTGGGCGGTTGGCGATGGGGCATCAATCGACGGGCGACGAGCATCAACTGATGGGTGACGGGCGTCGATGGGCAGGCGGTGATCAACGGGCATCGATCAGCGAGCAGGGGTCGACAAGCGTCGATCTGCGAGCGACGATCAATGGGCGATGGTCGGTGGCAGGCGAGCATCGCCCGATAGGCATTGGCCAATAGGCGTCGGACGACAGACATCGATCGACATGCGACAATCAATGAGCGTTGATTGACGAGCGTCAGCGATCGACAGGACAATGACCAACAAGCAATGGTGAACAACAACGAGCAATGACGGATCAATGAGAATGAGATTTAAATCCACCCTTATTGATTTCTAATTAATTAGAAATGATTTTCAAATTCATTACTCAAATATTTTATATGATTTTTATTTTCATTATCTCGCTCCAAATCCATAATTATTCTTAAAATTAATGAGGTTAAAGGTATATATATTTTATATTTAAAAAAAAGAGAGAAAAATAATCATTCAAATCTGCACAAATCTTCAGACAGGATTATTTGGGCCGGGCTTTCATATTCAGCCTTCGCCGACGCACTACTCTTGGCTTCCAGTGTCTATAAATAGGGCCCCTCATTGGAACAGACTCCGCTCCTCCTCCCAAACTCAAAACTCTTCCAATTCCGCGCTTACACTGTCGAGGAAGGGTTTTTATTTTCGAAGATTAACAATGTCGGCGGAAAGGAGCAAGCGATCAAGTTGGAAACCTACAGCTCCTGTTCCTCTTCTCCGGGGCTCCGATCTCCTCCCTCTCGAAATCGTCAAGCTCCTTACGTTCCAGATCTGTAGATGCATCCTGGGTTTGTAAACCTAATCTGTCCTCTCTTCTTCAGTTCCTCGTGTTTGCATTTTGATGTGGTGGTGCTCGTTTGGGGCAGATCGATGCAGCAGAGAGTCGTCCCGATGAGCATCTACTTGCCATGATCGCGGACCTTTCTAGGGTCGTCTTGCGTTGTTTCGACTGTCAATCTTTATGGATTATTTCGCCCGGTAGAGGTATAGGAATGCTTCTGATTGGGGTTTAAGGTCCGTATTATAACTGATGCTTTACTTTGGTACGGAATCTCTGTTGAGCTTACATCATTCTTCGCCTTGCCTTTCTCGTGTACCAGTTTGCTTCTGTGTTTTTTTTCGTATTATTTTTAATTATTATTATTTTTCGTTTACGATGTCTCTTTGAAAATATAAAATGAAAGTCCTACACGCTCCTACAATTTAAAGATGAATATTGAACTGTCAAGGAGTTTTTTACATAGTCAATTCTGTCACTCGGTAAAAGTTCTATGCCAATAGTGTATTGCTGCTTTTGTATTATATGTTTTTTTGTTTATGGAATTACAATCTTGTGGATATTAAGTATTCAGTTAGTTTATATGGTTGTACATGTTGATCAATATAGTACTGAGACAATTATTTTCCGGTCAAAGCATCGTGCCGAGGTATTTATTCTGAAGACGGTTACATTCTATTGTAGTATGATGCTGTGGTAGGGTGTCATGTTATATATATATGAGTTTACTTTCAGTTCCCAAAGTTATTTTATCTTATTGTTCTTTTACATAATATATCCGTATTGAATCTTCTTGCTACCTTGTAAGAGCATCTGCCATTCTAATGTCAAGTTAGATGCTGATTATGTACTACATTATCTTTCAAACCTCACGTTTTGTCATATGCTTGAATGCTTAGATAATTGCATCTAATATGCTTAACATTGATTGAGTTCCCTTGCTTGCATTATGTTTCTAATTTTCATGATCTGTTGTAAAGCTTCATGATGTAATTATTGCTGTCATTGAATTCATGCTATGAAACAGTTAAGATCATCGCCTTTTCCCTTACGTGATTACCTTTCTCAATTTAGTGTAGATGTATTTTGTTAATTAATGTCATATACATTATCCTATACTGTTGATATTTGTTCCTTGACATGTGGGTCTCCTGGAATGCCTTTAATTTTTTTTTAAGTGATAGCTGAACCATTGCTTCATGTACAATAACTACTTTTATGAGTTATATGACTATGTTGTATCTTAACCAACTAATTTCTTTTGCAGTTTAGCAAATTTAATGCAATCATTATGCTACAAGTTTAAATAAAACAAAGTTATTATATGTGAGCTATTACGTTTGGCCATCAGTAAACTAGAATAAGGATCTTCTATTGAGTCAGTAATTCTCCTTTGTTCATGTCATCTTGAAGTTAGCCTGGTGCTAGAAGAAGCAATCTAACTAATCAATGAAGATAGTTGCTCATTCGGTCCAGGAGGAGGTAAATATATTAACAATTAGTCAAGGACTTTGATATGATTTATTCCTCTGCCTAATTGTGAACACCACTTGAAATGTCTCACTTCCTTTTCTAAAGAAGGGTCAGGGGTATGATTCTCAAAAGCAGCTTGTTCACCAGAAAAACATGATCCAAATATTTTTCATCCTTTCATAAGCCTAGCAACTATTGCATAAGAACATGTTAGAGGATGACTAATAGTAATTGATGAGTGTGAGTCAATTGGCTTATGTAAGGTTAAAGTGTTTTGAGGTGGTAGTTGTTGCTCTGTACTACATCTTGTTAAATTCTAATGCATTAAAACTTGTCCATTTCTGTTCTTCCGGATGGAAATTATTAAGGTGTATTGAGTCACATTGTGCTGCCATCATCTATTTGATCTGGGAGGAAGATTCGCACCATAAAGGTACGTTCTGCTTTAATATTCAGTTTCATTGTGGTTATTACGCGACCAACTCGAGTGTGAAAAAGCTTCCAAAATTCTTTCTTAATTTCTTTATCACTTAATTAAACACCTTGTCTTCTAATAGTATCTTTTAATTTGTTTTATACATTTATAAAACAATAGTGTAACTAACTTCCATCTAATTCTTGTCTAATAATTTCTTCAATGGGAAGCTGTACATTTCACTCCCTACTCCCGCATTATGATCATCATGCATGTTTCATGCCCTTTGATTTGGTGATCGCATATTAGTATTTAAACCAGTTATTCTTCTTTGGCGTTGAGAGCCTAATTATTAGTAAGAGAGCATTTGCAAAAAAAAAAAAAAAAAAAAAAAAAAAAGTTCATTTCTTTTTGTCTAGAATATCCATTGCATTAATTATTTGAGAACTTTATTTAAGAACTCTGTTAATGATCTTCTAAGCATTAAACCCAATTGATTTTCCATCTCTTCCACACCGATTTAAAAGTATTAATCTTCTTTTAATTCTTTTGATTTAGTATTGAAAAAAAACTGATCTTTCCTTAATAGCTTTACCATCCAACTTGTTGCCTATTATATGCTTTAACTTCATTAACAATATAACCTTTTTGTTTTGATCTTCATTTTAGTTATTTTATTTATTCTTCTCATTTTTACTATATTTTATTCGCAAAAATATGATTTTGTTGAATTAGTAATCTTTTCTACCCGATATGTTGATGTGAAAACTTCTTTTTGTTCATCTTGGATCCCTAGTAACTCAAGATGATTTTGTCAATGACTCCTGTTCTGATGTAGCTTGCTCATTGGTTAACAACTAATATCCTACGAAGCATGTAGTTTTCTGTTATGATAATTTTGAAAATGTCATCAAGGTTTAACAATTTTCTCAAAACGTCCTTTAAAGTGTTATTAAATATCTTTTAACATTTCTATTCTATTACTAAATTGACCACTGTCTTTTAACAAACAATTGATTTAGAATGATTAAATAAATATTTTAGTTTATTGGTGGGAATATTTCCTCAACAAATTGAAAATATTAGGATATATTTTAATATTAATAAAACTTTTTAAGAGTTATGATAAAAGGGGTTTTATAATAAAAAAAAAAATGTAGAACTGCCGCATTAGCTGCCCTCCACTACTGCTCCTACGTGTGGAGGAGGGTTAAGCAGGTCTCAAGTGACTAGCGTAGAAATGCGGAGTCATCGGTAACTTGGTCGTCACCTCTAGGAATTGATCCCTTGTCCTTTCAAGTTTTAATACGACTGTGTTAGCCATCTGGGTTTGCTCTGGGGATTTTATAATTTAAAGGCTATTGATTCAAGTTTTGAAAATATTTTTTTATAAAATAGAATAAAATTGCTCACAATAGATTCTTCTCTTGAAATTTCTCATGGCAGGTTTTATTTTTTCAAGGGCTATGTTAAAATAAGCCGTTGCACCTTCTCTGTGTTATACGTTCTCATATTTTTCTACAAAATGCATTTGTAGTTTTCTGCTACACGTCAACTTATGGTTTGTTATGGACTAACGTGATAGAGTTTTTCATTTTAAACTGAATAACATGAACTTGTTGGCCGGAATGAGTCTTTTAAGAGTTTTTGCTTGTAGTTCATACAGCCGTCTACGTCATGGGGAAGTATCCAACTTGAATTGATTCTTTTTAAGGTTGATGTAGCACTAGCTAAGATAAACTGTGAAGAATTACAATTTACAACAATAATTGTAGTTTATTTGTGCCTACATTTTTTAGACGAAACATATTGTCATCTCTTGCAGAACCACACTAACATGTAGTTAATGACTGTGATGTATGCCTAACTAAAACTACGTCTAAGCTTTTATTTTTGGTGAAACCTCAAAGGGTCTTTTTTGATAAAATTAATCTGTCTTTTGATTATTTTCTTGTTTTTTCTGTCTCTACAATTCTTAGTTTCTTAGTATTTAAGTTTTTTCTCGGTCCTTTCTAAAATCCTTTCCTTCTAAAGGAAACTTGAAATAGTAATACCAGTTGAATTCTTCAGGATTTTTTTTCCCCCAGTTGCGAGAATGTTTCATAGCCTTCTGAAAAATGATTTTGCGTCTTATAGTAGTTCATATCATAGCATTCTGCACGGAGAAGTATCCAACTTGAAATGATGCTTCCAAGGATTTTGTAGCACGAGCTAACATAAAACTTTGAGAAGCATAATATGTAATAACAATGGTACTTTATTGGACGTTGACATTTATTACATCAAAAATATTTGTTTTCCTTTGCATAATTGCTCGAAAATGTGCTTTATGACTTAAGTGTGCGTCTTAAAAGTTTACTTTTGATTAAAAAAAAAGCATATCATATTTATTCTGTCTTTTGATCGTATCCTTTCTTATCTCAATTTTGTCATTCTGATTCTTGGGCAAAGCTTATATGAATAACGATTATCTAATAAATCATTTAATCAGAATAAAGATTGAATGTCTTTTTTTGGTTTTTAAGTATCCAAAGTCTGGTTTTGTTAATGATTTTCTGTCATTGGTAATTCTGGATTAACAAGTATGTCCCAATACGCACATTGTATCAAGTGGGCCGATTGTAACGTCCTGTAACGGAACATGGCAAGAAAATTAGGCGCTATTAGGATCCGATAACGGCCCAAAAACCGGGTAGTTATCATTGCTTATTATTGGCCCACAAAGCAAATTGTTCAAGAAAATACAGATTTTGGCGCTTTATGCCCAATAATAGCTCAGCCTGGAAACTGGGCTGCTATTGCAACGCAAAACGGTCCTATGTAAACCTTATTTGCTATCCTATAACAATAAGGAGGGCCCATTGTTAAAAGTCCCGGCCATTAACACAAAAAATCAATGAGAACATAAGCTTCAACACAAAAAAGGGCACACATTGTCGTTCCTTCTGTTTCTCCTCGTCATTGAACCCGGCAAATATTGTTGCAGATAGTGTGCCGTCCAACTGCGAGTTGTGCAACGCCTCGATTATTAGCACCGTCGGATGAGGAGGATATAAATGATTTTGTATGTAAAAAACTATAATTCATTACTTTTTTGGGGCTCAAATAAAACCTCTCGTGCACATATCTAACGATAAAAGTTCAACTTCAGCGGCATACTAAAATGATGATAGACTATATTAGGCATCGTTCAACTGCTATTATACCATAAGCAATTATGGAATAAAACCAATGAAAGTGAAGTTGCTATCCAGAATACTTTAAGGTGTGATGGCTATGTTGGACCCAGACTGTTCGTCCGAAATGCCTCAAACATGATATGCACAAATCGAACAGAGTTTTGTGGAAGGTGCAGTCTATTGCATAGATAGAGCATTATTCTAGTTTACTTCCACTATATAGCATTTGCCCATATGACAAAAAATAGGTAGAAATTTGCTATAGTTTACAAACTAATTGAAGTGACCACCTGAAATTGAGAAAAATAGCAACAACACCTCTATACATAGATAGAGTTTTATTCTGTCCCGCGGGAAAGACCTAGTGACTAGCGCATGTAAATATTGCATCATAAGACAACGGGTCAATTTCTCACAAATATGAGGGTGTCATCTCTCTATGTGTTAATTACTAGTCTCAAGGTCAAAGAATTACCGTGATTTACCTCTTTTACGATGATCCGGAGGCGGACTGGTAGAAGCTGCTAAATTGACGGATTCTAACCTTTGCATCATAGTAGAGCTTTATTATAGTTTACATCATCCATATAGCATTTGGCCATATGACCAATCATAAACATCAAGTTGCCGGTAGTTTATTTAACATTGGCCTTATGCAAGAAGTGCCTACTACCAATAGTGCCTGTGTGTGTCCTTTTAACTCAACATAAATTATGTATAATCTAATGTATGCATCAAATTCAAAATAATTATAGAATACTAGTATTTTTTAAGTTCACACTGCAAGTCGAGAAGAGCTTTACCTGGAAACTATTTATTGCAGCTTCCATGAACAATACAAGAAAATTAACCACAAGAATCAACCGTGTTCTTGTTTTTGACCATCTCAAGGTCTCACCCCGAAATCCCGCACCGTTGAAAGATACAGATGAAGCTTCCTCTTTATGTGGCCAGCTCCCTCATGTTACTAAACCTGCTTCATTGTCACTACAAATATGAACAAAGCACATAGAAAACAAACGAAAACGTGGAACAAAAATTATGATTATTTAAAGATATGACATCTAAATGGCTATATGATATTTTAGCATAGTTTGCTAAACAAAAGTTTCATGGAGAAAACAAATATTAAGTAATTGTCAAAGAATTACCTTGAAGCTAAGATATATGTTGGAAACTAAAATGATTCTTAGAACTACATCCTATTGGAATTATAAAAATTTAACATGATGGAACTATAACTACACCTTATTGGAAACACAATCTATTTACTTGGAATTATAATCGGATTAATTGAGTTTTTGTTTTTTCATAGTTAATGTTTTTATTGGTAGACTACTTCATTAAGAAGCAAGTCTGAATTGTTATTTTAGGTTGTATTTGAGGGGATCAACTCTAAGCATTTGTAATTCAAGTGAAGTGGCCGTGTTAGTGGACCGATCCAACTACAGAGTGTGGAGGACTTGTCTGGGTTCTTATCTTATTGTTGAAGATTTATGAGATATTGTCAACGAAGGACAGGCTCTCATGGCTTGTTTGATCATATTGTGCAATGCAAATCAACTTATGAAATGGGGCAAACTCTCGATCAGTTATTCAATAATGAAGCTCGATAGCAAATTTTGGAGAATGAACAAACAAAAACCACACAATGCTATCTTTTTATATTGGAGTATTTTCTAAAGATTATGAATATATTTCAGAAATTTCTCTTCTGAATCCAAAAGAAACAATTTCTGACTAAAGGGTAGGTTCAACAACCAACTTTAGAGGAGTTAGAGAACCTGCTATCGAAATTCACTAGCTAAGCAAATGATTATTTCAATTAAAGAAGATGGAAGTGTCCTTGTGGCTAGAAACAAAAGTTTTAGAAGCGACTCAACTCCATTTAAAAAGAAAGAAGAGTCTTTTAACACCACTAGGAAGACGATCCTCGTATGCTACAGATGCAGCAAGATAGGGCACATCAAGAAATTTGGGTGAACTAAGTTAAACGAAGACAATGTTGCGGAAACAAAAAAAAGTTATAAATGAAGAAGATTGAGGAAAGTGTTTTATGGCAGAAACATAGAGAGTAAATGCCGTGACTACCATTGATTTTGAGAATGACTAGATTATAAATTTTGATTATGGACATTTTACTGGAAGTCAATCTAAATTTTTTAGCCTTAAAGAATACATGATTGTGATGCCATTATAACAGCAAATAACACAATTCAACGCGTGGAGAATGAAGGCACTATTGTCATCAACCAAAAGCAAGAAGATTCCATTACACTCAACGACGTGTTTACTCTAGGTATGAAGAAAAATTTAGTTTCAATTGCAAATGCTGTTGATGCTGGAAACTTTGTACTTTTAGCCCACAAGATGTAAAGTTTCTTCAAAATATCAAGGAGCTCAAGGCACATGTCATTCAGACGGGTAAGAGAGTTAATGATGTATTTGTTTTATCTAACTTTGGTCCATATATTAAGAAGCCAACTAACATAGAAAACACACGTATATGGCATATTAGGTTGGAACATCTTAAAAGGCAACCGGGTGCACGAAGATCCCGCCAATGTAGAATTTCAGGGAAGAGTCAAACCACATTAAGTCTACTGTACGTATCCTACATTGCACGAGATTATTTCTATAACTTGAATTTGTGACTACAAGATCATACGATATCAATTTTATCATTGCATAAAGACTCCCTTTTAGATTGGGACATCTTAGTATGAAAAAAATTAAAAGCTATGGAAAAATTGAATCTAGTCAAAGGATTGCCTAGCTTAACTAATTTTTGTGAAGGATGTCTATTTAGAAAGGCTAATCAACTTCCTTTTGATAAGTCAACTTCATAATGCAAAGCCCCATTAGAACTCATTCATAGTGATTTATTGGGACCAACTAGAATAACTCCTTTTTTAGGATATTCATATATGTTGATTTTTATTGATATAATAGATTCACATGAGTATACTTTGTGAAGCGCAAATTAGAAATTTTCAGCAATTTTTTGGAATTCAAAAAAATAGTTGAAGGAGAGCTTAATTCCAAAATAAAGCAACTACGAACCCACAATGGTGGTCAGTTTATTGCAAGACAGTTTTTATCCTTCTCCAATCAGCATGACATTCAGAGAGAACTCACTTGTGCTGAGACACCATAACAAAATGCTATAGCAGAAACAAAAATCAGATAAGAATCTATCCAAAGCTTTATAGGGGGAAGGTATGAAATGTGCATCATATGTAATTAATAGAATGACTCTTTCTCCCATTAATATGAAGTCACCTTATAAATTAATTAATGATTGAAGAAAAAGCCTAGTGTTGAACATTTAAAATTTTTTGGCTCTATTAGTTATGCTCATGTGCCAAAGTCTCAAAGAAGCAAACTAGATGCCAAGGCAAGAAAATGCATTTTTATTGGGTATGATGAAAGGAAAAAAAGGTCAGATATGCATGAATCCTAAATCTCATCTAGTTGTTGTTTCAAGCGATATTGTCTTTGATGAAATATCATTATATTATAAAAGAGATGAGGTTGGTAGGGAATTGCCTGTTAATTCCCCTCCTCCAACAAACTCATCTTCATCAACTATTAAGGAGCAAAGTGATGACTAAACAAATGATTCACCTGAGGCGCTCAACTCACAAAGGCCAAAGAGAACCATTGTCAAGCCAGCTCATTACAATTGATAATGAAGAACCTAAGTCTTGTCCTAAGCCCCCAAATGTGCAATCTATTTCTTGCAAATGGTTGTACAAAATCTAGAGGAAAGCTGATAGTAGCATTAATAGATATACAACAAGTCTGGTTGCTCAACGGTTTTTTCAAAAACATGGTGAAGATTACAAAGAAACCTTTAGTCTTGTGGCTAAGGTGATTTCAGTCCATATGATGATATCTTTAGCAGTTTTTTATGATTGAAAATTATAGCAACTTGATTTGAAGAATGTCTTCTTATATGGAGAGCTTGATAAAGATATTGGCATGGATCAACCACTAGGTTATGTGTCTAACTTGCATCCTGATTATACTTGCAAACTCAAAGCTCTTTATGGGTTGAAGCAAGCTTTGCGGTTTGGTATGGAAAAATTTCTCATCAAATTCCAATTTATTTGTTAAAAAGAAAGGAAATCTTATTCTTCTATATGTAGATGATTTGATAATAATAGAAAATGACAAAGGGGAAGTTGAACAACTTCAAGAAGAGCTTGACATAAGATTTGCCATCAAGAAACTAGGGAGTTGCATCAATTTCTCAGTTTAGAAATTATGAATATGGATAATCGAATTTTTCTCACATGACAAGGCTATTTCAAGAAGTTGGTTAAGCGATTTGAATTACAAAGCAGATGATGTTGTGTATTCCTTTCGATCCAAATGTAAAGCTAAGGCATGATGAAGGATCACTCTTCCCAAATCCTAAACCTTATCGTGCTCTTGTTAGAAGCTTTTTATATATATCAAATTATATCTTTCTGTATGGCGATAAAATTTTGTGTCATTATCAACTACAGATTACAAAGCTACTGCACTTGTTGCTCAAGAATGTATATATGTACAAAGACTCACTGAAGATCTACATGCTCCTATCTATAAGCCAATTGCAATTTTTGGAGACAACCAGAGTGTTATCAAGCCTATGTGACATGCAAAGACTAAACATATTGAGCTTAAGCATCGCTACATTCGAGACAAAATTCTTGAGGCTACTATTGATACAATGGAAATTTGTAGCAATGAGAATACAATAGACGTATTCACCAAAGCGCTTCTTAAAGGACAATTTGAACTGCTTTAGAGTCAGGTTGGACTAATTTTTAAACAATTCTTAAGCAGAAGTGTTGGAAATTAAAGTGATTCTTGGAACTACATCCTGTTGGGATTACAACTTGTTGGAAAGTTGACTACCTGGAACTATAGCTACATTTTGTTGGAAACACAAGCTATCTACTTGAAACTATAATAGGATTAATTGAGGTTTAGTTTTTTTTTATAGCTTATGTTTTCAATGATGGACTACTTCATTAAGAAAGTAAGTCTAGATTGTTCTTTTGAGTTGAGGGAATGAAGTCTAAGCATTTGTAATCCAAATGATTAATGTTGAAAGTATTGAGAATACAATCAAAGTTCCACATTGGTAAGACATAGAAAAGATCATGTGCTTATAAGATGAAAAGATATTTCTATTGGTACGAAACCTTTTGGATAAAGTTCAATAATAAAAATCATGAGGGTTTAGACCCAAAGTGGATAATATCATATCATTGTGGAGATATATGAATCTTATAGACACTAACAATTGATATCAAAGTCATGGTCCATGTCAAGTCATGCACTTCAAACGAAGGAAGTAGAGCTTCCATGTCCGAATCAAGAGAACCAGAGACCAGACAAGAAGTCCAATTGGATCAAAAAGATCGAACAACTAGAAGGAAGTCCAGTTGAGTCAGAAGGGTCACGGACAACTGGCAAGAAGTCCAGCTGGATCAGGAGGACTAAACAGTTGACAGGAAGTCCGGATGGGTTAAGAATCAGACATCGAACAAAGAAAGTACTTCAAGGACGATAAGATGAAAAGATATCTCCATTAGTATGAGATCTTTTGAATAAAGGTCAAAAACAAAAACCACGAGGGTTTTAATCCAAAGTGGACAATATCATATCATTGTGGAGATGTATGAATCTTATAGATATTTACAATTAAGTCCTTAAGTATTTTTCTTAGTAATGTTTTTCTTCGGTCTTGTCTTCATTTAGAGACAATTTACTTCTTTGGTTGTCAAAAGTGAAGATCTTGGTCCATCAAAAGTGAAGATAATTTTTACAATAGATAGTTATCCTTGGTTCATCCATATGTTCAAAATTCCATGACTTGAAATAAAGCTGAAGGAAACCTGCCTCATTCTTCACATCAATATAGTTGCAACCTTGATTTAGTCAAATAGAACCCAAATTATTCCTTATGCTCAATGTCTTTAGATTGGAGATGTGAACTCAATCAGATAGATCTCATAACATCACACACAATAAAATCAGCATCAACAAATTTGAACAGTTAACAAAATTCTTGTTCAAGTATAAACTTCAACATATTAGTGCACATAATAAGTCGCAGCTTAAACAACAGTAGACGAATTAACAATGCCATGATTTGAAGAGTAAAAGAGAAACTTACCTCCAACAACTCTGAGTCAAAGTCCCAAAAAATCTCTTGATCTTCGTAGCCACATCGGATCTAGTGCTATTTCAACAATGAAAAATCTCCATATAATCCATGGAGCCTTGATATGCTCCAGCCACAGACAGACCAGAAACAACCTCGCCAACCAAACATACTAGATCCTCCTTCCAACTGAAGACCAAATCAGTCTGCAAATCACATGAAGAGTCTGAAAAAAACAAGATAGATGGTCAGCACCCTCGACAGGAATCTTAGAAGAAAGGCATGAACTATATTCCAACACCAGACTCGTTGCTCTATTAGATCTTAAAAAAATCCACACTCAACAATAACACGGACAATCACAAAACCAAAAGGGATAACGACGCAAGTGAAAGAGAAGAACTCATCTCATTTCGTTGTTGGGTCAGATGACAATCCGGACAGGAATAAAGAAATAGAGTTGTGCAGCAAGCAATCCGGACTAAAATCCTATACCCTAACCAGAGAGGATAGTGATCGGAATTGGGAGATCAAGCGAATTAGAGAGGAAGAAATCGAAGAAGAAACAATAAAGTGAAGAATAATAATAAATCTACCCAAAACTACAACAGGATGAAAGAGAATGATTTGCAAAACAAGAAATCCAGGTTTAAACTCTACCCAGAGAGGCTACTGATCGGCATTTGGAGCTCGAGGATAATAAGCAGAAGAAGTGAAGAAGAACTCACCTGTAGATCGTCACCGGATCAGATCTGACGACCAAACCAAAACTGCAACAAGCTGAAAGAAATCGAGCAGCACAGCGAGAAATCCGGGTTTAAACCCTACCCATAGAGGCTAGTGAACGGGATTTGGAGCTCGAGGATAATAAGCGGAAGAAGTGAAGAATACCTCACCTCAGTTCGTCGCCGGATCGGATATGCACACGACGAAACCAAATCTGCAACAGGCGAAGAGAAATAGAGCTGTGCAACAACAAACCCAGATTGAAACCTAACGAAACCAACGGAGAAGGTAACGACCTGGCAGTGATTTGAATTGCTGGAGCTCGCGCGAAAGGGAAAGGAGCAGATGCAAACCGAGGGGCGATGCGAGTAGAAGAGTGCGTTTCTTTCAGTACCCTGCTTTTATAGGGCACAAGAAGGCCCAACCCATAAATCAAAAGGCCCAAAATTTGAATAACAATCGGGAAAAGGACGGTGCGAGTGTACATAACTGAACGAAGTTTGAATCATACAATTTCAAATGACACGTTTATTCTATAAGAGGAAAATTCTATAAGAATATAGTGATATTTATCGATCTGTCAATCTATGAATTTTGTTGTGGTAGTGGTCAAGATGCGTAAAAGTCAAGATATGTAGAGATCATCTGAATTTAGAAAAGGACTTTAGACTTTCTTTGAAATCGATTAATATCACTTCTATAAATATCAGTGTGTCTTAACTATCATATCATTTCCGTGGATACTACAGGAAGAAAATTCTATATCATACGTGTATAAATTATTTTTGAATTTATTTGACGAAAAAGATAAAGAACATCTCTCTCCAAAATTAATAAAGTAAAAAAGATGTCCTCAGCGCAATGACGTGTCGGTAAGAGATTGGGCGGTCACTGTGGTAGTCATGGTTCGATCCTTGCCGACCACAGTTCACGAAGGGGATTTCGTCGCTTTCCACTCGCTCGCGGATTGCGGAGATGGGTCCTCGCTTTCTAATTGGATCGGTATGGGGTGCGGATCCAATTGGCGTACATACCTTTTACGGCGATTTGACGGTACATACTCTTCGGAGGCCGTGGGACAAGATCAATTTATCAAGTGAATTAGTAGGGCAAAACTTGGATACCACTTATTAATAAAAAAAATAAAAATAAAGTAAAAAAGATGAGATGAAAGAAGACGTTAGGTTTGCTATATCATTGTACATTTTGCCTTATGACTCAATCTCAAGTGCAGTACAGCGGTAAGACGATGTAGCATTTCACAGTTAAACATAGTGGTTTTTGACTGAAGCATATAATAAAAAAAATTTATGTATTTAATGATTTTGGATAAAAAATTTATCTTTCACGGACGAAGTATAATTTTAATGTCGGATAATCTTATCACGACGACATGACTGTGGAAGTTCAGACTTCGCAAATAGACCGCGAACAATTCCTGAGTTTATCCGACGTGATCGATGAAAAAATTTCGTCTCTGTTTAAAAATAAATAAAGAAATATATATATGCGATAATTTTCTATCGTTCGATTCATCGCGATTGTATCGGGAATGACAAATATACAGTGCTTCTTCCATTGCGACTTTCTATCGTCTGCAGTTCGGAATCATCGATGCCCAATCAGATTTCGATCGAAATTCGATCATGATTCGATCGGACTCCTATGTTGGTCGAATCGTGGTCGGATTGCGATCGCAAATGCTGTAACCACTAGCGACTGCAATCGCGACTATTTCCGATTAGAATCTGACCGCGATCATATCAAGACTCCGATGTCGACCAGATCGTGATCGGATTGATAGGACCACAATTAGAATCCGACCGGATCGCAGTCGGAATCCGGCCTTCCGTCGATGATTCTGAGATGCCATTGCGATGTGATTACTGTGTATTTTTTTCACACACAGGATATTAGTTTTGATATTTTAATTTGAGCATCCACGTTTGCATGTCTCATGTGCGATGGAGGAAAATGTACAGTAATCTGCGTTCGATGCCGCTCGATTTCACCAACTGGAGGTCGGATTCTGGCCATGATCCGACCGAAATACAACAGCGGTCCGACCGAATCGCGACTGGATTTCGATTGGAATCCAGTCGATTGCCAATGAATTTGACGCCCACAGTCGATGAAATCGCACACAGAGAAAATATTATGCATTTTTCATTACTATACAATCGTAATCGATCGGACGACGAAAAAACTATCGTGCATAAGATGTTCAAGAAGAGATGCTCAGGATATGAAACTAGTGTGTGTATATATATATAATGAGATATTTTTATACGGCATTAATACTTGGACAGTTAACTTTGTTATTGTAACCTTTTTATATCCGGTTCAAAAGTCATTAACAATCAAAGTTTACGTACCTCACTTTTATTTTATGTTCATCCAATTTATATAAATTACTTAAACTACATTTTCTTTCGTCTAACTATTTAACCTTTCGCTTGAAATAATTGATTCGACTGTTTACTTGGTGCAAAAAAAAAAAAAGATATCTTTCATTGTTAGCTCTATAATTAGACGAAAGAAAATAAATGACAATCAACTTTTGATCATATTAATACTTAATAAATACCATCGCAAATAAAAATAATAATTCTTACTCATTCAGTATTAATTTATATTGTATTAGAGCGTTCAACTGTTTTGTTATCTATTACTCTTTTTTATCATTTGTAAATTTATTTAATTTTTTATATTGTATCAGAGAGTTCAACTCTTTTGTTATCTATTACTCTTTTTTATCATTTGTAAATTCATTAAAAAAGAATAAAAATCTTATATTATATATAGAGAGAGAGAGTTCTGTCCTGCCGCGCGTCCGAACCGTCCGTGACACGTCGACCCATCGTCACTGTCGCCGCGTCGTCCGGCCACCTCCGGCCGTTGGACCCGGCGCGATCGATGCCCACCTCGCTGGCGGTCCGGTGGGGCTCGGGCGGTGCCGGATTCCGGCCGCGATTCGATCGAATCAAGCGTCGCGATCGGCAGTTCCACGACCACCGCCGCCGCGATCGGCAATTTTGCGGCCGAATCGGCAATTCGCGGCCGACAATTTCGGGCGAATTCAATCGGTGTGGCCGGAATCCAAACAATTTCGCGGCCGGCAATTCGCGTCGGCCGAATTCCGGTCGAATCCGGCGATTGTGATCGGCGGTTTAGTAGCCATCGTACGATTGTGAGTCGCCCGATCGCGGCCGCGGCGATGACTTACAAAATCGTCGATTCGGTCGGAACCCGACGGCGCTCACCGTCGGACCATGAGGTGCAGCGTCGATCGCGTAGTCCGTGGCGGAGAGGTGGTCAGACGGAGCGCGGCGGCGATGCGGCGATCGATAGGTGGGCGTATCGCCGACGGGCACGGAAGATTCGGATGCGCAGCAGATAAAAATCGTATATTTGTATATGTTATATATATATATATATATATATATATATATATATATATATATATATATATTATTGCCATCTCGACCTCACACTGCTGTCTTCTTCCACGTGCTTTGACCATCGCCACGACAGCGCAGTACGACAAAAGACTAATTGCCCAAGTGCGACAAACGTGTATGGGTCAATGTCTTTCACCGAAAGGTTTTTAATTCCTTTAGCGGGAGAGAAACGGAGCGAGCTCATCCGCAACCGCAGCTTTTCTGGTGGATTTTTTTTTTATAGGCACCGAAATATTTAAATTTTCGATCCCATTAATTTTTTAAAATGATCGATCTGTCTGTAGACTTTCAAAATATCTCATTGACAATTGAACTGAGCTGAATAAAAACGAAATCCAATTCATCTTTATTAGCCATAAAAATAAATCAGAAAAATATTCATAATTTTTTTATGATTTAATCTGAATTTCACAATCGTATTATCCCAGGACGACGATCTAATATCAAAATCGTATTTCGTCCACTGAATAAATTTTTCATTCTTAATGAATTTTTTCTAAATTCGCTATTGAATAATATCATAATAGAGGATCGAATAATGCTTCCTCGATTAGAACGGTTAAGTTGGGTTATGTCTGTCAGATTGATCCACCCCGTCAAATAATTTAAATGAGTTGGATTGAAATTTTATCGACCCGTCATTTTGGCGGGTCTAGTCGGATCGACCCGTGCGGATTGCGTATATAAACGGGTTGACCCACCGTGGGCACCGATTGACCCGCAGATTAAGAAATATCAAAAGATTAAATATTTGAAAATAAAATTATATAAATTTTTTAATCAATATTTTAATTTTAAAAGATAAGTTTTTCACCATTATAATCTTTTTCAATCACACATACATCTAAATAAAGTATAAAAGAAATTAACAGAGAAGAACAAAAGAATATTTAATAATAAAAAAATTCTTGATATACTCTAATTATTTTATATTATCTTGTCATTATTATTTTAATCAATGTAAAAAATAATAACATATCAAAATCAAATAATTACAAGAACTAAAAAATCTCAATTGAATGTTGATTTGGAGAAGTAAAAATTTCCATTTACATATTATTAAGATTTGTATATTTTAAAATATTTAAAAGGAATTAAAAATATCATTACTCAACTTTGTAAGTCGATAATTAAATCTCAATTATAAAATTTTAGTTACTTATTTTTTAATCATGGTACTCATTTATATTACCGATCATTATCTCAAGTCATCAATATCTCAGTAATTTTAAATATATATTTTTAATTTTTTAGCTCATAGATTGATCCGCCCAATCCGTAACCCGCCTTGAGTTGGATTGGATTGAAAATTTCTTAATCCACCGAGATGACGGGTCAGCCCGCTCCTCCCCATTAAATATTGAGTTTACGATGAATTAATTCACTCCATCATAGATCGATACGTTTGACAGCTCTATCCTCGATAGCTCTTATAGTCCAAATTGACCGCACAATGAGGCACAAATTAAAGTAAGCTCGATCATGATCAAAGAAGAAAATTTGATGCAACAGAAAGTAACTGAGGTTGTTATCTGACTAATTCCCTCAAAGTCAACAATCAACGGAAAGAGATGGCCCGCAAAGTCAGCTGTAAATCATCTACTTTTCCGAATTCAGATTTTCTTCGTCGTCCTCCTCCGTTTCGTGGTGGAGTCGGAGATCAGGCTTTGGAGGCGACGACGCATTCCTTGGCGGCGGCGCCGACGTTGGCCATGGGGGAGTGGGCCAAGAGACCCGACGCGGATGGGGCGTCGCCGGCTCCAGCGTTGGGGAGTGAGAGGAGGTGCCCGTGGGCGGCGGAGCTGGAAGAGGAGAGGGGACGGGGGAAGGAAGAGACGCCGGTGGCGGAGGAAATCGCGGAGGCGAGGGAGATGGGCATGAGGCACAGACCCTTCCCTTGCAGGTACTGCATCGCCGAGCCCATGTCTTCCTCCATCAGCTTCGCCACTTGCTGCTCCGTCACTGTCAACCCGTCACCGTTCTGCACCTGCTCATTAAAAAAACATCATAAAGGAGGAAAGCCATATCAAAAGAATCATTAAAAAAAAGAAAAGGTCAATACCTCGCGAGGTATGTCGGCGCCGGCGTTAAGCGGCGCAGCGGCGGCAGCTCCACCTAGTCTGCTCATGCTCAGAACCTGTTTGAAGAAAGTGCTTATAACTAGTAAACCGTGCTGAAACAACATATGATTGAATATCTTGAGACGAGAAGAGAAAGGAGAGTTTGCCTTGACTTGGAGTTGGAGGAACTTAACGTAGTCGATGATCTCATCGAGCATCGAAGCCTTGTCCGTCTGCAATTCATCACGAACCAAACAAGCTTTTATATGGCAAGTGCATTCAAAGTTTTGGACAGAATCATTCACCCGATTTTCTATTCATGACCATGTTCTGTAATTAACTTCTTGAAATCGTTCATATCGCCATCAACGGGGATGCGACAAACAAGATGTAACATTGATCTAATCTTTAATAGCAGCGACTTAATATCAAAATATTCCCGTGTGAAAATTAAAGCAGGAGAAGACAAGGAGAAAGCTCTGATACCTTGTTGGCGTTGGGCACCAACTCCTGCAGAACTTTCATCCGCTCCGCTATTCTCTCCCTTCGCAGCTGTTAACAGGAACAGAGAATAACACAGAAGGGAGCAGGATTCAATAAAACTGGTACTGTACAATCAGACAAACGCAAGACGAGGCGAAAGGGATTCGTCAGAGCACTCAATTCGCAACCCAGTCGATTCGAAAACAATGGAAAAAAAAAAACAATGGATTTTGGTGGAGAAATTCAAATTATTTTTGTCGGTTGATGTCCTCGCTCACCCTCTCGGCGATGCTGTGGGGATCGGTGGCTTGGCCCCTCCGCGCCCTCACCTTCTGCCTCGGAGGTGCCGTGCCACTGCCGGCGGTCACTGAGGCGACGGGGTTGACTGATCCGCAGTTCTGGCCCGGCGTCGACGACGCTCCCTGCGTTTAATTTGGGCTATCATGAGTAAAAAGGAAATGCTTGAGAAAAACAACAGAAAGATGGAACTTTTAGGTTTAGAATGTTCCAAATTTTGGGGTTTTGCAAAACCTTGAGATGGGGCAAGCTGTGTTGATTCGCCGAATCAGTGTGTAGAATCGCTCCTCCGAAACCATTGTAAAGCGCGTCGACCACCTTCCATTCCGAAATCGAATGGTGAGCAGAAAATCAGGCTTTCGTTGTTTCAAATATGAAGAAGAGAGAACGAGGAAATTAGGGCGGCGTACAGTAGAATTGGGCGAATCGATGGAACCGGCCCTCCCAAGCGTCATCGGAAGGGGTCGGAGCACAGAGTTTCCGGAGCCGGCGACGAGCGGCTGCTGCTGGCAATCATGGCCGAGCGGCAGCATCATAGTCTTCTCCGCCGACGAGCTCCCACCGCTGATCTGGTACTGCCACAGCCGGTTCGTGAGAAGCGTCGACTCATCGAATGGAGCATACTGCAACCCCTCCTCCGGAACATCCCCGATCCCGACGATCCACTGCCGATCGGAAGCCGAGGCGTCCCCGGAAGTGGCCAGACCGGATAGGATCTCGTCGAGAAAATCGTCGTGACCGGAGGAGACATCGAGATCGAACAGCCTTTCCGATCCATGGCCGTTCTGCAGCTCGGGGACCGCGATCTGGGCAGCCATGGCATTGAGCGACCCCGCGGCCATGCCATGCACTTGATTCTGTCTCGTGCTCGGATGCATTAGCCCCCAAATCGACGGTAAGATTTATGGTTTTGAAATTGAAAAGGCAACGTCTTCTGCTCTTCTTCGTCTTCTCGAGGAAGAAGACGACGACGAACAGGGAGAAGCGACTAGACGGGATATGGCGAGAGTTTGTTGTATGGGTCGTAACTTATAGCGGAATTTTTATGGTTAATTTAATCCTTTAATAAAAAATTCATTTCCACACTTTTTTTTTTTTTGAATTTCTCTTTTAATTTTATAAATTCAGTATTTTCTTTTTTTTTTTTCTTTCAATTATTAATTCAACTGTCAACTCCAGTTAAATTATGTAAAACACAGCTAAAAAAAAAGAGAGAATTTTTAAACTTTTAAAAATAATAAAATATTGTCAAAATAGAGTTTTGATATTCCGAGCGTCCGTATGTACGTGCTCCATGTGTTATGAAAGAAAATGTATAGTAATCACATTCGACGCTCGCTCGTACTCATCGATGAGAGGCTGAAATATGATCGAATCATAGTCGTTTCCGATTGCAATCCGATCAGACTTCGGTGCATATCGTTTTCAGTCAGAATACGATCGCGATCCGATGTCCACGGACCACGATTGAATTTCGATCAGAATTCAATTGACCATTGATGAATTCAAGCGGTTGGCGAGTGAAATCGCGACGGATGAAACATTGTATATTTTTTCATTCGCTGTACAATCGTGATCGATCGGACGGTAAAAGAAAATCATCGTGCATGAATCGCACAAGTCACAACGAATGACGCTCAGGATAACAAACTAGGTTCAAAATATATAAATGAATCGCATAAAGTCACCATTTTTATTGTTATTTTGATTGAATCGTGGTCGCTTCCGGTCGTAATCAGACCGGACTCCGATGCAGACCATTTTCAGTCAAAATTCAATCGCGATTCGATGTCGATCGAATTGCGATTGAATTTCAATCGGAATCTAATCAATCGTCGATAAATTCAAACAGTTGGCGGGTGAAATCGCGACGAATAAAATACTATATATTTTTTTCATTTACTGTACAATTATGATCGATCGAATAATAAAAAAAAATTATCATGCATGAATCGCACAACGAATGCCGCTAAGGATAACAAACTCGAGTCAAAATATATAAATGGATGATGACAAAATTAATATACGGCCCTATGATTACAGATATATAATATGCGAAATGTGCAAAAAATAATTATAATATTTATAATTTAGAGTTTGAAAATTAATTGTATGGGCAAAAATAAAAATGTCTCTCTGTATTTTGTTTTCCTTTAATATTTATTATGACGAAAAAAATATAGAAATATTTTTTCATAAACAAATTATTAGCAAATTTGACTGAAATTTATTAGTTAATTTTGATATATTTGAGTTGATGTGAAAGTGTTTTTATTAAAATCGATTGAAGAAAATACAAAGAGTATTTTATATGAAAAAATAGGATGCGATGGATTTTTAGTTAATTTTGAATTTTTTTTTCTTCGAGATGAAAATAAAATTAAGGGATGTACTTTTAATTTTATATCTAATTTTTTTTTATTACTTTATCAAAAACAGAGGTGACAACTACCTAGAACTCGCAAGTTACGTCGTATCAATCATATCTTCCACAAATTGGACGCTTCCTCTCATTATTAAAATTATTTAAAATGATATAAAATTTATTTGTATATCATATATCATTTTATACAAATAAATTTTTCAAATCTTTTTAGAGTCTTCTAAAAATAAATTGAAATAGTAAATCTAATAATCTTTATCGATCTGTTTATGATCATTATGAGTGAGGTAAATCATAGAGGTTTCTATGAACTTTAACGTGATGATCAAAATATATAAATATCATCTGAATCCAAAAAAAAATTTTAAACCTAAATCAATCTATATCATTTCTATAAATATCGTTGTATTTTAACTACTACGTCATCCATGTGAAAACACATTTTTAGAGTCTTAAACCTTCGGATTCCAAGCAATCATTTGCACTAAGATCTTTAAAAAAATATTGCTAAAATTGCATAGCAATTAATGTTCACTTGTTTATGAAAAAAATAATCACACTGGCTAAGACTTTGAATTGTATATTATTATTATTATTATTATTTATTATTTCATTCATTATTAGCTTATTTTTTTAGATAATTAACCACAATTATAGAGAATTTGTAATCCATGCAATGAAGCACATCTTAAAGTCAAACATTGACTTGATAATAGTTATTAACTTATCTTCGCCGGCATTTATGATCTCATTATTGCGATGGATTATTTGATGTTAAGTGCCACATGTCATGCAAAAACAATACTCGATCACGAGAAGAACAATTTCAAAATACGAAATTAACACACACAAAAATATATTTAAAAACATAAAGAATAAATCATGATGGCACTAATTAAGGCTTCATTAAATGAAGCGTGATGGAATAATGATCATCGTTTGCTTTGAAGTTGTTTAATTGTGGGATTACATGCATTGATTAAACACCACTCTTCCACCATTTCCTCTCTTGCATTCATTGTTTTTGGGGATTTGAGATTGAGATCTCTTGGTTTAACGTGATTGCGGATGTTCTATAAATTTCAATCGAAAGGATAATAAATGTTATTTTTGTTAGGTAAATTTTGTATTAGGTTAATGGTCTAAAATATTCAAGGTCAATAAATAGGCTGTTTATTTCTAAAATTATACAGTAATTTATCAAACAACACACATGAAATTTATAACTGTCCAAACAACGATCTATATTTTCATATTTATCAAATAGCACATTTAATTTCTTTTTTACCCCTCCCGCAAAACAGACTTATACCATAGTAAAAATTTCGAATGTAATGCTGAGAATTTAAATTCCAAAGCACTTATTTGTTAATTCGATCTCAACATCATCATGTAGTCTTGAAATTTATAATTCAATCATCATTAATTAGTATTGGAATTATAAATTACTAAATCTGAGAGATAAGAAGAGAATTAGTATGTTATTTAGTAAATATAAAAATATGAGATGTTGTTTAAACAATTCTAAATTTCACATGGGTTGTTTCATAAATCGTCAAAAATTATAATGTCATCTAGATGGAATATGTTATTGATGTTAAAATTTATAAAGAAGTTGATAATGGCTCTTATAAAATACTATTATTTAGTAATATCTAATTGTATTTTGACATATATATATATATAACGCTTATGCTCTATTTGCTTTAAAATGTGAATTCAAAAAAAAAAAGGAAAGGAATAAAAAATAAAATAAAAAAAAGCAAAAGAACAATTAAAAACTAGGCTGTTAAAAATTAAAAATAAAATAAAATAAAATCATCTTTATTATTATTATTTTTGTTATATCAATAAAATCATGGTTGTTATATATCGCGATTGATTAAAACTTTATCAGCGATTGATGTGTGTGAATTGATTTTATTATAGTTAGGAACGATAATTTCTTTTGATATATAATCGAATGGAAGAGATTTTTTTAAATCCGATTAAATAATTTGAGTATGTAAAATTTTGAATTTGGATATGGAGGTGATATTTTATTATTTTTCTATGATATTTAATTTTTTAAATTTTTATTTTTAAATTTGTTTTCTTATTTTTCACTTAAAATTTTAATAAATATCATAAATAATTTAAATTTGGGGAAAAAAATATAATTATAAATAAGTAATAGATTATTTGGGTAGAATATAAATATTCGACCTTCAAGATATAAAAATATAAACGAGGATTAAAATTAAATATAGAATAGAGAGATAGATATAATAAATGAGGATAAAAATAAAGAATATATCGGAAATTGTTACATTGCGAATCTTATTGTGTGTAACTCGTGCATGACTATGAAAATATATAGTAATTAAAAATGTATAGTGCTCTATCTCTGTTTGCTCGCCGTTTGATATCATCGTCGATCGATTAAATTTCAATCGGATCATAATTGAAATTCGATCGGATACTATGATTCGACTGTAATTGGACGACACGTATATCCACTGGTTCAGGTAATAAATTACAGCGCGAATTCAATCTTCTCATTGTCATCCCTAACTCCACTCGTTCTTGTTTGCTACTTAGAACACCTTCTCTTGCCTGCTGTTGACTTTGTGGTGGTTGTTTTGACGTGTCTCTTGACAAAAAAGTCAAACACGCAATTGAGTGACAACGACTCGTTGACCACGGTGCAGTCTTCCCGTGGCCGCCATCCCGTGATCGTCGTTTCCTTCCTCTGAAAGGGGTCGTCCACAAGCAAGATTTAGCTTTTGGAAAAGTAGGATCCGCCTTCGATTTCGTCATCTTTTTTCTGTCCTTCCGCTTTGTCTGTTCCGTGTAAAATTCACTATTTCACTTAATTCTTAAAAAAAAAAAAAAGGAAAAAAAAAATAGAAAAAATCATATTGTTTCTGCCACTTACTTGAACTGAATTGAACACGTGAAATTATATAATAAAGTAATTCGATGTGCGAAATTTTAATCATACGGAATTTTGTTGAAAGATTTATTGTATATAATTTTATTTTATTTTTTATAAAAAATTATTTTCGAAATAATTTTATCGTTGTATCAAAACTCGTATAAGTCACTATTTCAATTTAGTTCAGCTAAGCGAAAAGCAAAATGTTTCCTATAACTAATATGTCATCGACATACAATACTAGGAACACGATCGCACTCCCACTAACCTTCTTATACACACAGGGCTCCTCAGGATTTTGTGAGAAATCAAACTGTTTGATTGCCTCATCAAAACGGATATTCCAACTCTTGGATACTTGCTTCAATCCATAAATGGATCATTAAGGCTTGCATACTTTATTCTTGTCAATGGATGTGAAACCTTCATGTTGTATCATATATACATCCTTAGACAGGTTTCCGTTAAGAAAAGTTATTTTCATATCCATCTAACATATCTCATAATTAAAATGAGCCGCTATGGCAAGGAGTATCCGAATGGATTTAAGCATAGCTACTGGTGAAAAGGTTTCATCATAGTCACAACTTTGTCTTTGACGATAGCCTTTTGCTACTAATCTAGCTTTATAGGTAATAACATTACCATCAATGTCAGTTTTCTTCTTGAAAACCCATTTGCACCCTATAGGCGTTATGCCTTCGGGTGGGTCTACCAAATTTTAAACTTGGTTTTCATACATGGAGTCCATTTTTGATTTCATGGCTATTAGCCACCTATCCCTGTCTGAACTGTTCAGTACCTCTTCATAACTAGTGGGTTCCTCATCCTCTATGAGCAACACGTCATTAGATTCACTTATGAGAAATTCATATCTCTCAGGAATCCTAAGTGTCCTACTAGATCTATAAGGAAGTGGTGTATTATCAGATTCAGCTATTACCTCATTTGAATGAGTTATCAACTGTGGTTCTTGACTAGGCATCTCTTCTATGTCTATTGGAGTTTCTTGAACTACGCTTAGTTCAATCTCACTCCAACTATTTTCGTATAAGAGAAACTTCTTCTCTAGGAATACAACATGCCTTGAAACAAACACCTTTTGTTCCAAGGGATGATAGAATTGGTAACCCCTTGTTTCCTTAGGGTAACCAATAAATAGACACTTATCAGACTTAGCCTCCAAATTGTCTAATACTGTCCTCTTCACATAAGCAGGACAATCCCATATCTTTAAATAAGATAAATGAGATTTTCTACTATGCCACATCTCATATGGAGTAGTAGAGATTGCCTTAGTCGGAACTCTATTTAACAAGTAAACAGCGGTCTCAAGTGCGTAACTCCAAAAGATTTTTAGAAGACTTTCATGCTACATCATTGACCTAACCATGTCTAACATGGTTCGATTTTGCCTTTCAGCCACACCATTATGTGCATGTAAAGTGGAGTCATTTGGGACAAGATGTCATTGTCTTTTAGATAATCTTGAAACTCTTGGCTTAAGTATTCACCACATCGATCCGATTGAAGTACTTTAATACTTTTCCCAAGTTGTTTCTCTACTTCCTTCTGAAATCTTTAAATATTTCAAAGACTTCAAATTTATATCTTAACAAATACAAATACCCATATCGTGAATAATCACTGATAAAGGTAACAAAGTAGCTATAACCTCCTATGACATGAGTTGACATTGGTCCACATACATCAATATATATAAGGCCCAATACTTCAACTGCTCATTCACCTTTTCAACTAAAAGGTAATTTAGTCATCTTTCCGTTTAAGCATGAAATACATGTGTCTAATGAATCTGATTCATAAGACTCCAAAATGCCAAGCTTATGCAGTTTGGACATGCGTTCATTGCTTATGTGGCCAAGACGATAATGTCATAATTGCGAGGTTAACTGATTATCTACTTAGCATGTTTGCTATTTGATTCGATATTGAATATCTCGTTGGATGTATCTAACGTGTAGATTCCATTATTTTTTTCCCTTGTCCTCCAGCAGATTAAGTAAACCATAATAATGTTTTGTTCAACTTGATCAATTATAAACACAAAAAAATATAAAATAATAATTATTTTAATTCGGTTAGATTATATAGCCGAACAAGCACACCTTGACTTATATATAGAGAAAAACATCAAACGCCCTCGGAGTACAATACAGTTGTAAAGGGGAGAAAAATATAGTTCGAATTCTCTGTAATATCATTCGATAAATTAAAAAAAATATATTTAAGCAATTCTGAAATATATGAGGTTATCCGATACGATTTTGATATTTAACTATCGTTCAGAAATAACACGACTACAGAGTTCGAACTGAACTATAAAAAGGTCACAAACATTTTTTTTTATTTATCTTTGATGTTCGATAGAAGCCATTTGGACTCCAATTTTATTCGACTCAGTTGTTAGCGAAGCGTTCCGAAGATCCATGGAGCAGGGCCGATCACTCCCACGGATTAGTCTAATCGAAGGTTCGGATACCTTGATGCCAATACAAAAAAAAAAAAAAAAGCATCAAATGTCCTAGGGTCACAATGCAACGACAAAACACAAAAGACATTCCACATAAGAACGCAATTCGATTTTTTACTGTGACATTGTTCGACGACAAATTTAAGAAAAATCCATTCGGATGACCCTGAAGCTCAGGAGTTTGTTCGGTGAACGGAGTATGATTTTGATGTTGGATCGTTATTCAGGGATGACGCGACTATGAAGTCTAGATTAAACCATGAAAAAACTGAGTATTTCTCTGATTTATCTTTGGTATCCGATAGAGATCATTTGACTTTCGACCTTACTCCGCTGAGCTATTAGTGAGGCCTTCTGAAAATTCATAGAATAGAATTGATCACTCTTAGAGATTAATCGGATTTAACATGCGACAGCGTAAAAGAAAAAACAAAGAGCTTCATCGAATTAGTGGCAATGCAACGCTTCGACAAGTCGACTTCACTCGACAAATTAAAACACGCGCCGAACAGACACGAAATTGGAACGCCCTCCCCTCCCTCTATCCGCCATTACTCCTCCTCCGATCATCATCGCCCCGGTCGTTGATCGGAATCCGCCCTTCAGCTCCCAATTCAATCGGTTCCCCAATCAAAATTTCATCTTTCCTTCTCTCCTTTTTCTCCCTTGAGGAATTCACCGGTAAACCGCCTCCGTCTTATGCTCTGCGACCAGCCTTGCAGTGTCCCTCCACCAGCAGATCTCCCTCTCCTTGTCTCTCAGCCTCCTCTCCGCGCACTGCAACGCCGACTCCAGCTCCGCGATCCTCTCTCGCTGCCTCGCCTCCAGCAGTCCGTGGAGCCTCCGCTCGAGCTCGATCGCGCAAACCCCGCAGTCACTGCCGCTGCTGGTTTGTTCGACCATTAATTCGCCAGAGCTGTCGGAGAAATTGTTGCACCTGCGGTTGAACGAGGACTCTATCTGCGAGATGCCCTCTTGTCGCCTCGTCTGGAGGAGTTGATTCAGTTTTATGGTCAGCTCGTGGGGCGAAACACCAAAGTGACTGCTACTTGCTGCTGCATAGTTTGCAGTGAGGCTTTCACAGGCTTGAGGTTGATACTCAGGAAGCAACTGCAATCGAATTTTATCTAGTTCGTGATTTTCTAATACGTTTTATTTTTTATGAAGTAAATCGAAAACACACCTCCATTGAAGCTTTGCCATCGAAGCTCCACTGCAAA
Source organism: Wurfbainia villosa (assembly GCA_025175895.1). Classification (NCBI taxonomy): domain Eukaryota; kingdom Viridiplantae; phylum Streptophyta; class Magnoliopsida; order Zingiberales; family Zingiberaceae; genus Wurfbainia; species Wurfbainia villosa. The sequence continues at coordinate 3,118,159 of CM045998.1, read as the reverse complement.
TGTTCTAGCTGTTCTCGCAGTTCCACTTCCATCTCATCCATTTTCAGACACCTTCTGACTTTCCGATTTCTCTCGTACTCTTCTTCTTCCACAAACACTGCTCGTTGTAGTGCTTCGTCTTCCGCTCTGATCAAGTTGCAGGATTCTTCGTCATCCTGTGAGATATGACAATCACTTTTCTTCACGTTCGTCACGGAAGAGGCGTGATTGCTGGACTCTGCGCTGTTGTCGGAAGAAAAATCTTTCTTTTGGAACTCACTTTTAATGTCCTTGAGTAGAATCTCCATCTCTTGTCGCAGTTCCACCATCTTGTTCATCTCGGCGGCGCTCCTCGCAAGAAGGTAGACGAGGCCTACTCCCATTCCCAGATTCAAGGAGCGATCGTCGTTGATTTTTCCTGAAAACATAGAGAATAATTTGATTATTTGTTAAACATGAAAGATAATTTTTAAAATGCACATTATATTTTACATAAAGAATTTGAAAAATTTTCAAAACTGAATTATGAAAGCTAGCAAGGTAAGACCTGAGTTAATGGCGAGTTCCGGACGGCTTCCGGCAGCTTCCACGGCCGTTTCCGGGATCGCCACTGCTGTTAGTGGTGCTTCTCTCTTCTCCATCTCCTTCCTGTTTCCAGTGCCCCGCCTTGGCAGCCACACCCGGCAGCGCACAACCTGCTCGCCGCCTGCTGTGGCGGCGTTTCGGCCCAGAGAAGGGCGGAGGAGAGGAAGGAGCACCCGGGAGATCAAGCTCCGGGGAGAAAAACCCTCGAAAGAAGAAGCAGTGGTGGAGGCCGCGGCTGAAGGAGCAGAAGAGGGAGGCGGCAGGCGAAGGCAAAGCTCCCGCCTTTTGGCTCCCCTCGCAGCCTCCGTCTCCCGGTCGAGTCTTTCCTCTAGGCAGTCGGCCACTCTCATCTCCTGCTCCGCCGGAACCTCTTCCCCACCTCCCTCCGGCGCCACGCAGAAGCAGAGCACGTTCCCCTGTTTCTGCGAAGAAGCCATCGTCATCGTCGTTTCAACGCGAGGAAGAAGACGATGCGGAAATCCAGAAATGAAATCAGTGCATCATGGGACGATTGCTTCACCTACCGTGATTTATAAGCCATGGATTCGCGGAGGAGAGCGAGGAGGAGGAGGAAGAGGCGGAGGTCGGCGGGCCCGCCGCCAGCGAATTGCTCTGCTGCTTCGCGGGAATGAAACTGCCGGCTTGTCCTCACCCGGCAGTTAATGCAGACTTCTTCAGTTCCCGCGAACACGTTATACCGCTAAATCGCTAATCACCAATTTAAAACTCCAATAATTATATTTCATCACAAATATTAATTAATTTTATTTAAAAAATAATCTAGAGATCAATTTATACCTATTTAAATATTCATCTTGACATTAGAATTATAATCTTATTAATGTTTCCAATAAATATTTTACCCCGCTAAAACTAACTCAATTTTATCGGTAATTTATTTCTAATAAATATTTTACCCTGCTAAAACTAACTCAATTTTATCGATAATTTATCAAAGGATACACCTCAAGTTTAAAATTTATTAAATACAATTTCATAATTTCATATTTACTAAAGGACACATCTCATTCTTTTTTCACTCCTCCTGCTAAATGTGGATAACAAGTTGGTCGAAAAAAATATTGTGTTGGGAATTATATTTTCAGGAACACAGTGATTCTGAGATTTGAATTTCCACCACCACGTACAATATCAAGCTCGTATAACAAATGATAGTGCTGAAAATTATATTCCCAGGAACACAGTGGTCCTGAGATTTAAATTTTTAGGAACACGGTGATTATGAAATTTAAATTTCCAACACCACATACAATATCAAATTATCTTAAGAAAAATATAGTATTGGAAATTATATTATCAGGAACACAGTGGTGCTGGAATTTAAATTCTCAGCATCACATACAATATTAATTGGTCGAAAAAAAGATGGTGTTAGGAATTCAAATCTCAAGACCACTGTGTTCATGGGAATATAATTCTCGACACCATATTTTTTTCGGCCAGTTTGATATCTACGTTTGACGGGAGGAGTAAAAAAAAATGAGATATGTCCTTTAGTAAATATGAAATTATAGAAGTATTTAGACAATTTTGCTAAATTGCCACAATTTTATTTTTAAAAGTACTTTAAAATCGTTTTAATAAACTTTAAACAAATCATCACTAAAATTTTATCATCTATTTGTTCAATCAATTTCAATAGAAAGTGTTATAATTTGACAAACCCTAACTTACTCTTGCGATTTACTCTTTGATTGTAATATTTTCTTTTTTTTGAAAATATATAGTATTTAATTTATTTATAATAGGAAGTTAAAAGCATAAATAACAACAATTTTAACATGGCCAAGAAATTGCAGCAATTGATACTAGCAATTAATAGTTGGATCTTTCGTCACGTGCATATAAAAATATTAATTGCTGATGAACGAAACATGACTCTCGTGCTCCTACACATTAAATTCCCTCATTTCAAATTTTTGAGCCAAATCTTGCAATCAACTCAATTATAGCGAATGATCAATTTGCACTTTGCCTTCCTACAGTTCACTAAATTACATTTTGCCCTTAACTTTGCAAAATTATCATACTATTTATCATTGACTATTTTTTTACGGATAATATTAATATGACTTAGTTAATTACATACCAATTTTGGTATATATATATAGAGAGTTTAGATATAATCCGTGCGTAATTCGTGCACGACTCAATCTTTGTCGTCCGATCGAACAGAGATGAACAGTAATGAAAATGCATAGTAACTTCACCCTCTTCTTCATTAATTCTCAAGTGTGCACTATAGTCAACGCGTCAACCCATCGAGTCGTCGTCGCCATCATTGTCGACGATCTATTGATTGGCCGACATAATCACGGTCTAATTTCGGACGAATTTCGATCAGAATTTGGTCGAATCACGGTCGCAATCGCAACTTTTTCCAGTCGAAATTTGATCGCGATCCGTTCGGAATCCGACTATGATTCGGCCAGGACCAGAGTCACATTGAATTCCGCCTAAAAAGGTCACGATTGTGTCCGCCAGCGATTGCAGTACTAGCTAGTGGTCATTTTCGGTGGGATTGCGGTCGGAATCAGAGCGAATTGCAGCTGCCAACGCTGCAACCACTGTCGACGACAATCGATCGAGGTCATTTTCGATTGAAATCCGACTTCAGTTCGATCGGACTCCGACGACGGTCGACCCGTGGTTGGATCGCGGTCGTGATCTAGTCGAACTTCGACGTCGACCAACACGTGACCGGATTGCGACCGTGGTTTGACTGGACTCCGACGTCGATCAATCCGTGATTGAAATTATACCGTTCGACAACGATGTCAAACGACGGTTCTTGAGTGATTGCTCCAAGTGGAAAATATACAGCGACGAAAATATTGTGTATTTTCGTCTTCACGCACGAACCACACAGTGAGTGTGTGTGTGTGTCTATATATATATATATAGAGAGAGATATCCCTCTCATCGGATCTTTAGGAGAATGTGTGGTTCTTATGATCACAATAAAATTCTGTCAAATGTAACACGAGTCAAACGACCACCGATGCTTCAGTTATGATTCTCTAATACTTAAGTCAAATAGAAAGATGAAAAAATAAAATGTAACTAGAGAAAAAAATACGTAGAAGAGAAATATCTTCTTTACCTCACTCATCCTCTTATATAGGAGCTCTCATTCACTTCACCGATCGAAATTATCTACTAGTTGTGCTCTTTGATGGACTGTTAGGGGATAGTCGTGACAGAAAATCTTCATCTGCCTTGTCATGTGTTTCAGAATTATCATTTGACAATGTTATTGACCAGATGTGATAGTTGCTGATAAGCATCTCATAAATGATTCCCAAGTTTCCGACTTCTGCTATTCTCGACTCCTTTTGTCGTCAACTCCTATATATATATACTCTTGACTTCTTGAGCTGTCGAACTCCCAACTCCTTTAACTTTTCAGAGTCATCGAGTTCCCTACTCCTCCAACTCTTGATTTCTCGAGTTCTAAATTCTCAACTTCCACCTGACTCCTAATCCTAAGTGCCCGACTTTCCGAGCTCCTGACTATCAAGACTCTTGACTTCGTAAACTCCCAACTCCTCATGCTCTTGACTTCTTCCTCTCTTGATTTCTTCATCTTCCGACATCTTCACCTCTCGACTCATGTCGTTCTCTGACTCCTTATATTATCGAACTCTTATGTGCCCAGGGGCGGAGCCACGTGGTAGGTTACCCAGGTGTTAGCTCAGGATAAAAAAAAAATACTGTAGCACACTATATCACCTTTAATTTTTTTCTTTTACTATTAGCCCGGGGAAAAAAATTGAACGGTTGATTAGCCCGGAAAATAGCCCCGAACTGACTCTGCCCGTGTATGTGCCCACCTCTAAGGTCCTCCGGATCTCTTTCCTTTCCTCTACTATTCCAATTCTCCACGCTTCCTTGAACTTAATTGAGAATCCATTTCCAACTATATCAATATATATAAATTTTGTATAAGAATGTAATATATCAAATTTACGAGGTGAACATAAAAAAACGTCAACAAATATAGCTAGGGTCAAAGAGAAATTTTCAGTGCCTGATTAATTAAACTTGCATGGGAGGGGATTTTGATATATTAATGTTTGGCCCTTCATAATTGAGTCACAAGCAAAGCGTGAGGCATTGAATGTGTGGCTATTATCTCTGAAGAATCTAGGAATTTATTAACGTCCCAGATCTTCCAATAATTGGATCTACCTCAATAATGAGAGAATTTAATGAATTATCATTTGCGTTGGTGGAAAATAATTTAACTTTTGGATTCGAGTGAAATTTAATACGACGATGTAATTATAAAGCGAGAGACACACACACACAGTAAATGATGATACCGTTATAAAACTAATTGGATTCGTGGGCTGCAGTATTTGATAAGATAATCCAGTGAAGTAAATTTAAAATTAATCAAGGATAAACAATTTGATCATGATCGTGATATCATAATTTATAAATTTTATTCAAAAGTATAATTTATAAGTTTTGAATACTGTTCATCAATATTAACAAATTGAATATATATAAAATTTAATTTATTAAATTGTTTAAATTTATTTATTTAATTGACTACGTAAATAAATTTTTTATAAAATTTATTTATAAAAATTCGATTCATTTACGACCTTAAATATCACTCTCAGTATTAGTAAAAATTTATAAAAGGTGATTAATTTGGTAAAAAATATAATTTATGAGTTTTCAGCAGCCGCATGGGGATGTTAGTTGAGAAGTAAATGAAGATGAAAAAGGTTGAGAAAAAAGTGATATTAGAAACCAAAACTTTTGGGTCCAACTAGACAGGATTATCGGGTTATTCAATTTCGATTTCGATTCGATTCTAATCAGTTTTAGATCCGTCGATATTAGAATCGGTTCAGAATCGATTTGAATTGGTTCCGATTCTAAAATTTTAACTTTGAAACCAATTCAATCTGGACCGATTCCGAATCGGTTCCAAATCGATTTCGAACAGTTCTAGATTAATTCCGAAACGGTTCTGGACAATTTTTTTCAAACTTGAGCTTCCAAATTCATCTATCGTGTCGATGATCCTATTCTTTTTTTCTGTCGCAAAATAATCTCGTAGACATGTTAACATGCTAAAAGTTTCCACCTTTAAATTAGCAACCGGAACCAGATCCAAATCGGAATAAGAATTGATTCCGAAATAGTTCCGAAATCGATTGAAACCGAACCGAACTAGAACTGAAACGGTTCCAATTTAGTTTCAAAATCGATTCATCTGAATCGATTCCAATTTCGAATTTAACAGATTAATTCCGATTTGATTCCAGATCGAATCGGTCTGTTAAGCATATCTAAGTCCAACTCACTCTACCACACCTCATATATTCAGATAACGCGTTGACTGAAGCAGTGTGATATTTATAGAGTTGATATAGGTCGATTCTGAAGGAAGATCTAAAATCCTTCTTTGAACTCAGATGATCTTCTATTATCTTTGGGCAACGTGTCAAAGTCCAAAGGGCCCCGTCATTTACTTCCCTCATAATGGTCGTGGGACAGATCGACAAGGGTCATTTGGTTGACGGTTTCAACCTTTTGCAGAGATAGTGTTATCCAAACTTTAAAAAGAAAAAAAAAATAAATATATCGTAACAAGTTAATCGAGTTAGACATAGATCGGACATGATAGGACTGACTTCTTAACATGACTAATCAGATCCGATTGGAAGCAGGTTGCTTGGTTAGACCTCGATCAGCCTGGGCTCAATTAGGCACACAAGTTCAGTGTAGTGATTCACCCAATAGCCGACTAAGAAAAATAAAATATAAAATTGTCACATTAGCAGTCTCTTACAACCGTTCTATATTAAAAAAAAAAATAAAAAATCAAAATACGAAACTAATTAAATATAGATATAATATAATATACTTAATTTTAAAAAAAAATTACTGTATAAATTTAAATAAAATAAAATTTAAAAAAAAAAATGGACCCATGTGAGCAGTTGTCCACACTACTGGACCCATATAACTCTGTCTCTCTGCACACGGACCATTTCAATTTTTTTAAATATCATCGTAGTTAAAGATTAGCGTATGCTGTTTATAACGACGATCACACAGTATTCTTTAGGAAAAGCGAAAGAATAATTCGCTTTGTGATCAACACACAGCTGCGTAGCCATCAGGCTGAGAAGCTCTCCCATGAGTTCGTCAGGCTCAGTTTTGAGCTCCTGCAATCAACTTCGATGCGAGACATCATCAGATACTTATTTTATTTACTTTTTAAATGGTGCATTCATCGTGGATTTACAGATAATTCCACCTCAAATTTTCTTCCAAAATGCTGCATTGGCTGCTGTGTCGATGGCTTAGAAAGCTAAGTCTGAGCTAAGTTAAATCGTCATACGTAATTACTCTGTAAAAGTTACCATTTCATTTTTGACCACGAACCACCTCAAAATAAGGCTGCTAAGTGTTCGAGAGAAGCCACAAACTGTCTCCACGGAAATGACGTGGTGATGACTAACGTACGTCGAAGTTTGTGGATAAAATAAGGATCGATTTCGAATTAAATTTAAAGTCCTTTTTTGAATTCAGATGATTTTTATATGTCTTGGCTACTATATTTCTCATCATAACCGTGAAATAAATCGATGAAAATTATCGTATTCACATATTCTAACATTTTACGGATTGCGAAGAAACCACAGACTACGTAAAGGGAACACGGCGAAGCAGAAACAACTGCAATTTATATGAAACTGACGAAAAGTTGCATCACCATCCCACAAACAGAACAGTAAAAGAAAGAAAAGCGTTGCCAATAGCCGATTCTTTATTTTGTTCCAATCCGCAGTTTCCTAAACTGCCAAACTTCTCGATAAGATTTCAATAGCGCATGCAGTGACCAGTGAAGTTCTTGAAAAAAATGACTACGACATCGATCGATCGATCGAACTTCAGTAGTCACTGTGTTTATGATTCAGGACTCTGCAACTCTAGAAAGACAGCAAACAATCTGGTGTAAAACTTAATTTTGAACTTGCATAAGCTGAATTCTCCCGGAGATGGCACTGGCAAGCGCTGCAGTGAAATTTGGATCCTTAGTCAGTGACGAAGCCATCTTCTCTGCTACGACCCTTTGGAATTCACTGTCCTTATCACCTCCAAGATCGACAGTAACTGTGGAGTCTGAAGATCTGGGAGACACAAAATAGAGATGTGATGGGTTCTCATGCACTGCTTCAGTAATGTCAACTGATGAAGGCCGGCAATGGTTGTGCTTGCCTTGGTAAGTAGTCACCAACACTGTCCTATCTTTTACACTCTTCTGTACCTGATGGAAGCAAAGATGATATAAATTCATTCAAATATAGATGAAAATATAATAGAAAATTGATGTAGTAATATGTATTGCCACTAGTACCTTCTTCTTTACGGGACAAGAAGGGGCATAAGAGCATCTAAAGTAAGCTCTCGGAGATGGATTATCTTTAGTGACCTTTTGGCCATATTTCTTCCAATGGTAACCATCTCTCACAGTCTAAAAGAAAACAGAACATACATGAGACAACTATCCTCACACAAAGAAGACTTCAATTTTCGATGGATCGAGCTAGTCTCGATCGAAATTACTCACCAGGCTCGAATCGGATGCATCGACTATCGTATAAGTCGTGTGGGCATTGGGCTTGGCTTCTTCTTTGAATCTTTTGCATGAATTTCCACATAAAATGCTCTCACTGAAAGTGTTCATTTCAGTGTTTTCCATCTTCCTCTTTCTTGTCATCCAAAAGGATCTTTCAGCTGGAGGAAAAACTGTGAAGTCCATTAATTCTTCAATTTTCTTGATTAATCTCTTATTCTCCTCATTTAATTCATACCACTTGATTTTCCAACCTTGATGTTCGACCTAGTAAAAGTTTATTTATGTTCATTCAATATACGCACGGTCAATTAAAATGAACAATCCAAAACAACTTATTAAACTAAATTAACAAGAGCTTGAAAGTTTATGAACCACATCCATCCACAAAACTCACTAAAATAAGATTAGTAGGCAACTAAAGTGGCATGGGCTTTTGAGCAAGAAGAAGAAGAAGGAGAAGAAGAAGAAGAAGAGCTATAAACAAGTAGATAAAAACTCACAGAAAGAACATTGCTGGACTGTCCAATGTTAAGATCAAGATTAAGTGAGGATGGATTAGTCCACTCTTGGTCCATTGAAAGAGCTAACACCACTTAACTAGCTGATGGTTTTGGTGTGTTCTAGAGGAAGGGAAACCCTCAAAAGATCTGAGGACCTTTATATAGACTTTCATTTGGTTACAAGAGGCAGGAAGAGTTCAGTTTTCAGTGGAAATTGGAAGGAAAGTGTCTGATGATTTGTTGGCTACAGAAGTTCTCAGAGTTCAAAAATTTCTGCTTGACTTAAAAAACCTTTTCCTATTTAGTAATGTAAACTGTTTCCTAAATCCAGTTCCTCATGCAATTGAATGGCAATTGCACATGACTTGACTCCAGGGACCTTTTTTTAAAGGAAGTCAAGCAAGTCTTGTAGTTTATTGTTATCACCTTGACCATGACAATGTCAGATTTTCATTGTTTTTTACTAGGAAATTTTAATTTTTCCTTGGATGTTTGCTTTCTGTTTTTTAAAATAATTTTTAGTATTTTTAAAATCTCTTCAGAAATTACGTTTTCTAGCTCTGTGTTGAATGATTCAATAGCTTTACTTTTCTAGGAAGGAATCATAAAGACGTGAATGATGTGGTAGATGAAATTAAAGTCTTCTGCATTTTATGTTCTGTGTTGAATAATTCAATCAGTTCATATTTAGGTTTTGAGAATATTTAGAATGGCTTACATTTGTTTTTTTTTTTTTTTTTTTTTGAGCGTAGAAATCATTCTCTGGAATTTTCTGTTGGTCCTTCTTTATAATCTGAACCTGTTTAGTTTAATTACACGCAAGAGTTTTTTGTTTTTGTTTTTAATAATACAAGTGTCCGAACTTTACTGGGTCGATAATATTCTCTTTCTTTTTTTTTTTTCACTTATTGGATAAATAAAAAATATAAATAATTTATGTACATTCAAAAATTAACCTCCATGATTGATACTGATAGGATCGATTTTTATATCCCTTTCATCGAACCGTCAGAGAAGAATGGGTTCTCTCATGGTCGCAACGTGTAGATCTCCTCTTGTCAAGATCATCAGCACTTCTAACAACACAGTCCTCGATCCTCTGATATTTAATTCAAACAAGTGGAAAATGAGAAAAGATAGAAGTAAAAAAAATAGCAAAGTCTATTTTGGATGAGAGAGAATATTTTTTTTCCTTCCATCTTTTTTTTCTATAGCTACTCTGATATATCTATTTTCTCCTATGATCGCTCTCTATAAAAGATTGAAATTCACCAATCTAACGGCCTCCACTAGCCTGTTCTACGACCATTATGAGAGAGGTAATTCACGAAGGATCCTATGGACCTTGACGTGATGGCCTCCAGAATCGATCATTGCCTTATATGTAAGCTCCATCATGCCCTAGCTACCATGTCATCCCCGTGGGGACCTCCCATGACCACCCTCGAAATGTTTTTTGACAAGTTATTACGGGACAATCTCTGTACAAAATCTCCATTTGGTATGCTACATATGTCATAATTATCATTGAGGTAGACTATTAGACGACTGAATGTAATGACGGTTGGAGAGGAATCTCTGTCATAGTCCTCTCGGTGCCCAACTTCGACGGTGACTTGAGTGGCCGAATCTTGTGATATCCCAGGTAGACTTCGATCCTTGTGCTCACGAGTGACGTCCTCCATATACAAGAGTGGTCGATTTTCTAAACCTCCTTAATTTTAAAATCTCATTCTTCCCTACGTTCGAGTGCTTGTGCACTTGAGTATTTGACTCCAGAGCCGACCCATATGATTTGGAGGTCTTGAGCAAAATCCTGATAAATGAGCCCCGATCCATGATTAATTTTAATATATAAAATTTTTGGAGTCATATATAAGAGTATTAATATTGTTACAAGACGAGTCCTGGACAAGCACCCCACATGCCTTGGCCTAGGGTGGGCCCTACTTGACTCCTCGAGTCTTGTGCACATACTTCATATTTTACCGATATAATAATCTTCGGAATAACCATTTAGAAATCTCCATGTTCCTCTGTATGTCTTCGATCCGTTAGGTTCGCTCCTAGTGGACTTCTTGTTTAAAGGTTTGACCCGTTAAGATTTTCCGGAATATTCATATTATTTTGCATTTAAACCTCTAAATCTTTTATTATTACTGCTTTAAATATTATTTTATCGTTACATCACACTCGTGAAAGCTACGTAGAAAAGACTCGTTACATAGTCTTCTCATGGTGCATTATGCAAAGTTACATGATTAATTATCTATTTAATTGAACTATATGATTTTTAGGGAAGCAATTCAAGCCACTTCAAGTCTTTAGTCCATGCAATAATATTTTTGTACGGGTGGTCGAATCCTTATGAAATTATATAAAATAATATAAAATTTTACCAAAATATTAATTCGACAATAATATTTAAAAGACTAATAATATCGATCAATCATTGATGAGGTCAAAGATCATGAATAAAATAGACTTGTCTCAATGAGGATGACATAATAGTTAAGATATGACGATATTTACAAAAGTGATAAATCAATTTCAGAGAAGATCTAAAATTCTTTTCTGGATTCAGATGACCCTCGCATGTCTTGACCGTCACGTTAAGGCTCATATGACCCTTCGTGATTTATCTCCCTCACAATGGTCGTGAGACAGGTCGATGGGAGGCGCTAGGTTGATAATTCTAATCTTTTACAGATGAATAAAATAATTTAATGCATTAATTATTAGTCTCAAAGACCAAATATCTACTGTGATTAACCTCCCTTATGATGATCCAGAAGCGGATTAGTAGGGTCACTAGATTGATGAATTCCAATCTTCTGTATCAAGAATAAAATAGATTTAGTAATTTTTATATTTCATAATTTGAATTTTTTAAAAGGCTTTGTCAATCTTAAATTATATAAAAATTAGGAAAAAAATTTAAGAATTTCTACATTAATTAAATTGACATTCATTTTAAATTTGTCTAATTTAATTTAATTATAATTGCAAATTAAATTAAATTTATAAGGACAAAAGGGTGTTGCATAATTAAAAATATTTCAAAAAACATTTCATCTAATTTTCCATTAAAAATATTCTTATTTCGGTATTATATTTTAATTAAAATTAAAATATTTTTTCATAAGTAAAATATGCATTATGTGGCAGAAATATATGCATTATAATTTTTTCATTAAAATATTTTAATAAAAAATAATTTCTTAAGTAAATTATTTTTAAAAAAATAATATTAAAATATCTACTTGCGTATCTGACACGGAGATATAGACTATAGTCAATGGCCATTTTCTCATATTTTCTTATTGTCAAAAATTAATAATCAACCTAATTTCAAGGAGATAAAAATTATTGTTTTTTTTATTTTTATTTATTTATTTTTATTGACACCAAATCATCTGAATCTTTATCCGACTAATCTTTAAAAGTGACTGACTCTATCTCATTTAGTCGGATAATATCTCAAGTCAAGCTCCATCGACACAAAAGATAAAAGTGTTAGATAGCTTTTTTCTGCTCAATCCGGACTCACAATGATCATCCTTGAACGACGGTCCAATATCGAAATCATACTTCATTCACCGGATAAACGCTCTTGGGTCTTAGGACGACTCGAATGAATTTTTTTTAAATTTATCGTCAAATAATAATATTACAACGGAGGATCAAACTGAATTTTTTTATGAAATATCTTTTTATTTTTACCATTGCACCGTGCGACTGGGGTAATTATTATTCTTTTTACGATCTTTGATTAGGTATTATCGATCTAAAGTCTTAGAACATCAGAATGTAGATACATACGAAAAAAAGGTTTGATGTGTAAAAGGAAAGGATTCCATTTATTTTGATGTAGGATAAATTTCATATATCATTGATTAGTTATATCCAAGATACCTAAAGATATGGATGCATGAACTCAAAATCCTCTCTACCTCCCAACCAATCGTCTCCAAATCTATCTATAGTTATTTTTAGCCGCCCATCCATGATATATATATATATGGACGGTTATCCGTCTCCTATCGATGGCTAGAGCAACGTAGATAATGTTATAGATGGGCAGGAGTTAAATATCGATGTGAGATTTAGAATCCTTATTCGAGCTCAGAAGTCCTCTATTATTTCTGATCATTATCGGGTCATGGGACATAGTCCCTTTATGATTTTCCTCCCTTCACCATCACCAAGAGGGATTGACGGTGAGGGATGATGGGGGGGGGGGGGCAACGAAATAGTCTTTTACTGTAGATAATGGATGGTGATCCGGTTCAAAATCAATGGATGAAAAGATTTCGCAAAATATTTACGATCGAACTCCTTCCACCGGCTAAGTTGTACATATCAGATTGGTCTTCAAGGTGCCAAGTTAATCAAATCATCCTTCTTTTATAGAGCTTCGTCAGATTGACCTTCAAGGTGTTGAGTTGGCTAGGTCGATCGTATATGCGATTTTCGGAGATTAGGGGGTTGGATGTTCATAGGTTGGTCTTTTGCAAGTCGACCTTCTTCAGATCGATTGTCATAACGAGAGGTACAATTCAGATATGAAAGGATTCGAAAACGGATGAGAAGGGGGGTCGAGGTATAGTTCGGCGAGACCCTTCTTACGCTCAAGTCATAAAGTGAAGAAAAGTGAAAACACGAAAAAATAAAAATAGAAAATTAAAGATTACTTGATCCCCACGTTCCTCTCCTCTTACTTTATATAGAAAGAGAAGAACTTATCTTTTCTGGGGAGACTCAATATGGAGAAGTGACTTCCTGGAAAGAAATTAAATCGTGGAAACATAATGTAGAGACATGACTTCTTGGAGGAAAGTTGCAGAGATGTGACATGGAGACGTGTCATGGGGACATACCGAACTAACTGTCGATCTGAGCTTGAAAGCACTTCGGATGAACATGAGTTAACTTACGTTTAATTTGACGGGACCCGAATTTGAATTCCACCCCCTTTGACTATTGACTTGACCCTACGACTTGATGAGGAGTATTTCCGTCGTATCATATAACATGGGCCACATGGCTAAGTGTTTGATCTTCATCAACATCCTTGTATCCTAATTGAAAATTTTAAGTATTAGTAGATAGATATTTCTTGATGCACCACAACAATATCCTCTCCTCCTTTGTTGTTGTTGTTGGCTCCATCATAATCTTCCTAATCGACGTATCCTATCTCCTTCTCTCATTCTCTGTGCGACTCTCCTTATTAAGGCATGCTCTCACCTTGTCCCCCGTTCCCCTTCAAAGTGCATCGAAGAGAAGGTCATCTATCATGAGGACCAGTTTCTCATTGGAGTACTTGTGTTGCCTCCGATTGATCTCTCCCAGATTCGTCCACACCGCTTTGCGGAACACGTCAAAGAAGCCGATCTAGTGAGAATGAAGTTGGTACAAGTATGGTTTAGCACGACGTCATGCTCGTGGTAGATCATCGGGAGGAGGTACTAGTGCCTCATCAAGAATAGCTAGCCACATGATGTCAATCCCATCTAACTTTAATTTGTCGTCCATTGGTCATCATCAGTGGTCTCCAAGAACAAGTGTTGTGCTTTGGTCCTGCTGGCTCATCCTTCTTCATTCCCTTCACGAGCAAGGGCAGTCAGAAGATAGAGACAATGGTTTTCCGTCGCCAAAGACCCACTATCGGAACTTATTCTCTTTGCCATCGCGATAGGCGAGGTTGGGCAATTCTGCAATGGCGAGGAGGAACTTGAGCTGGTTTGTGAGCCATGAAGTCACCAACGAAGACTTGTTGCCAATAAATCAAGAAATACGTTCGAGTCGAAGGGCGACGATGATCATCATCACAGCTACCATCGCAAGTGGAGGTAGCTGGTGTCTAAGTGGTCGTGCTCTATGTAATTTTAGGCTGCGTTGATCGTCGACGAGTGCAATCCTCCACCTTTGTAGAAGTATCTTGACAATATAAAGAAATCATAAACACGTGTTTATCATGTGCAAATCATACTGTCAGTCTGCGTGTAGGCAGTGTAGCACCCTTTGAGGAATCGATATCTACGTACCCATATAAGATCAGTAATATAAAAATATATGCGGATTGTATTTATTTATTTTTAAATATATGCCGGAAAATTTTTGTCAATATAAAAATATTTTGTTCAGGATTGTCAAATTAATTGATTCGACGTTTCCTTAATCATTAATTAATTTACCCGTCTGTTCAAAGCTCTGGACACACAGAAGACATCATTTTACCGAATCCTGTGACGGGTACACTTCGCGGGTGCGGACGATTAAATGCAATGACGGACGACATGAGCTCACGTTGCACTGGGAAAGGAAAAAATAATCCCCGACTTTGTACAGCCTGCGCGACACCTGTGCACCCACAAGGACGGTAGCCAATCAGTATCTCGTTTGCTGCGGGGCCTACGATTCTACCTCCCGGAGAGAGGGAGAGAGTGCAAACGAGGCTGTGGGAAGTGAGTCAGCGTACGGTCTTCTGCTCAATCAGAAGTCGACAAGTAGAGAGACGGGATGCCATAAGCGAACACGTGTTTGCCGTTACGAGATAAGAGAGAGAAGGGTCGACAGAGTGGCGTAGTAGAACCCTAACATTGGATGAGACGGCGCAGGCGGCGGAGTGGCTCGATCCCGAGCTGCTCTCTCTCGATCTCTTCGATTCGAGTTGGTTTCTTCTTCGTCTCGATCATCCTCCTGATTTTTCATCTTTGGTTTTTTTATTTGTAATCCACGAGGTTCGTGGCGTCTTCGAGGGGATCAATCGGGTTGACAGAAGAGAGTGAGCACACAGCGGCGATCGGCAGGTCGCTGGCGCTCTGATGCGTGCTCACTGCTCTGTCTGTCATCGCCGGCGATCTCCCTGGCGGTGCTCAGTGCTGATCAATGATTGCCTTGGAGAAGTGTTCAGCCACCGGATAGGGCCGATAGGAAAGAGACGAGCTCGACAGAGACAGCCGCTGAGCATGCAGAATCCCCTCGCCTTTTTCACTTTCCTCGAAATTTGATTCTTTTCTGATCTCATGTCTATCTCTGTCGTCAACTTGTCGTCTTCTCTTCGGCTAAGGGCTCTCATCTGACCTGGTTCTCGAGGCTTGTACTTAAAATATTTCTAGATTTGGTCGTTCTATTTTGGGTGCAAGTGAAAGAGGCAAAACTTGATGGGGGTACCGTCGCAGCGTGGAGCGTGACTTTTGAGATGAAGCTTAGTCGTTTGTCATATGAAATAGTAGGGGAAGCCGAAGCCGAGGACGCAATCCTATCACTTTCACTCTTATCTTCTTGGTACTGATGTTTTGTAGGTTAATTTGACAAAAAATCACAGTGTGAGTGGTGGTCTTTGATCCTCTCCTTTCCACCCTTCGATTTCCGGATCTACCTCCACCTTCCCCTCATGAGATCATGTAATTACGCATCTCTCTCTTTTTTTTTGTTACGTTATATAGACTGCTGATTTATTTCACTGTTTATGTGTCTGACTGATGTGTCACCACTTGCTTTTTTTCCCCCTCCTTAGATGTACAGCTTTCTCTTGTTCCCATTTTGTTCTTGTTATCTGATATGTCGTTTTCTCATTTGCCCACTGTGGATGCTTATCAAGACCTGAGACCTTGCCTCTTTGCTGGGGTAGAAAAATAATCATTTATTGTTGCAGAGTACGTACACATTGATATGCGAAATCATAAATTCAGGCTGTCTTGATAATAGGATGGCAAAACCAAAACTTAGGTACACGCTCCATGCTTAATTACCGAGACCAATTGCTATGAGTTTGTTGCAGGGAGGTGTGGGAAATGCATTATGCCGCTACCCTTTGTTTAAATATATAAGTTGAGTTATATAGTGATAGAAACTTCGGCATGGAACTTAGTTTCATGGTGTTTCAGCACTGTGAGAATTTGACAACTTTAGCAGTTAATTAGATCAGTTTGTGTGATGAACTTAGGTACGTTAAATTACTAGCATATAAACCTCTAGCATTTCTGTTTGTCTTGTTTTCCCTCTGATATTGATATCATCTGGACATCATGAGAATTTTCCATTTATATTGCCCATTTCCTGATAGTAATATGCAACTGATATCTTCTCAGATTGTTTGCTTTTGCATATTTTTACCATAGTGTTTGAGATATATCATACTTCTTGCATTCTTTGTTAATTTTCCTACTTAATCAACATGCATGATACGGAGAATTCCTTCAATGATTTGGTTTAATTTAGCTTTGTCTCATGCGGAAAATGAAAGACACCTTGGTCTCCCTTACTTTCAGAAGATATAACCCCAGCTTGCAGAATGGGATTTATTAGCTATTAGGGTGTGAAATCTAAATGATATATTTTCTATTTTCATTCAACTTTTTTGAGTTTGTATATATATGTAAACTCATATATTACATCAAATATTCAGATTAATAGACCATCTAAATAAGTTTGACGGAGTTAACATCGAGTAGCCTAATTAATACATTCAATTCAACCAAGATAGTATGACATTTATGACTACACAGTGAATTCATTTTTATTTTTTTTTGCAAAAAAATGTATCGATACTGTGCCAAATTTCGACTCTAATTTCTTTATATTTGTTGGACATCTGGTCTCTTTAAATTTCAAACTATGTAAAATCATATCGTTTTACATATTTCTTCTAGTTTCATCCTCTATAAAGATTGCATGGAATTGACATCCAATAATAATATTTCTTATATTTGATTTCTTTTTGAATTTTCAGCTTTGTTGTATACTTGTGTGCTTTTTATTGTGAACCCCTCTAATCAATATAAAGTATATATGGAAACGAACTCTTCCTTGTTAGTGTCAGGGACATTTTGCCATTGAATTGTTTCAAGAAGTAATCAAATGCTGTTCCTAACATCCAAGTACGCGTTCATGCATGGTTGAATGGAAATTGTTAAGGTATTGTAGTTGCATTTATTTAATTTGTATCTTCATCTAGTGCTTTTGTTATTCCAACATCAACATTAATCTTGCTGATTCTAAACGATAAACAAGTACTTTTGATCTGCTTGGAAAAAATTGACATTTCCATGTTTTTGTAGGAAGGATTTTCTTCAGCATCATTCTTCAATCGGTAAGAAGACGGTATTGCTTTTATTTTATTTCTTTATCAATTTTGCAGTGGTCATGTTTTATATATGAGAATTTTCCTAAGAATTCTTACTTCGATTCTATCTTTAGATTTAAGAATATTGAAATTCTAGTTCTCTAGGAATCATAAAACATGAAAACATACATTTAGTATCATATTGTATAGCATTATTTATGTAGTCCCAAGAATATAGAAAACTATCATAAATATTCACGCCAGCAAGAATCATATAAAAGCATATTTTGAAGCCGCATATTCTTTTTTCTCTGGTCCAACAGTTCATAAATAATAAGCTAAAGGATTACAAAACAAGGTTCAATGTGGAACCTATTTCTCAGGGCCATCACTCATCAATTCAAATCTTGTAGGTTCACTAAATAGCTAGCATCTGAAAAAAGTTTCTCCTTAATTAGAGCCTTGCTTGCCAGTAGCTAGGTCGCCATCTTATTCAACTCCATATTGAAATGGCAATTCTTATGTCCTACTCTCGATCACAGAGCACTTTTAATTAGTTGGCCTTTGCTTTTACACTCCAGACAATGGATATATAGGCCGATCTCTACGGCATGAATCTGTGTAAAAGCAGCTTTCAATTCTCATCTGGGTAAAAGCTTCGGTGGATCAATTAGGATACCTCTCTAGCTTATACATGATGAGCATTCCTCTTGTTTTGATTCTATTGGGTTCTCAAACATTTTTTTGGCATGGGTAATGGCAGCTTTCAGTTAACATGTCTAAAAAAAAGTTGTGTATGTTTAGATCTTACATTACATGAGCTTCAGTGGCAGGCTTTCTTTTTTTTTTTTTTTTTTGTCATTTCTTAGAATCTAAAATCTTAAAGTTAACAAAGATAAATTTCAAATCATGTGATACATTCTTTTCTCTCTTTAAAATTTACAGGGAGCCGGTCCTCAAATTCCAGAATCCAAGGTAAGTTGGCACCTTTATTCATATAGTTTAGGATCAAGTTCAAAATTTGCTAGCGAACTTTTTATACAAGTTTTTTTTTTTTTTTTTTTGGCCCCAAGGATTGTCCCAGTTGGTAAATGAAAAGGGATAATTTTTAAATGAACAGGGATCAATTTTCGAGAATTTCACTATCCGGAGCTATTAACTGACCTCCTCCTTTGCATTTGTTATATGGGATCCTGATTTATCTTCTTCATCAATAAGGACAGCTGGAAATGATCGTTAACGTAGCGATTCTATATTTTTTTATATAAATTTTATTTTTCTATGACAAAAGATATATAGACAAGTATGAACACCCCTCAAGATATATTATATTGAACAAATAGTTATAATATATATAGCTATTCGTTTTTAAATTATTTTTAAAAAAATCAAGAATTGATTATTCTCATAATAAAATTGGTTAGCTTTATATCTTAATACTAAGTTAAAATTAAATTGATATTGTTAAATTAGTTCAGTGCGATTTAGTTTAAATAGAATTAGTATAGTATTCTTTTTTTTTTTCAACGAAAAATGTCTGTATCATTAACATTGTAAAATCATATTTACAATTAAATTTTTTAATGTATATTATTAAAAACATTCAATATTAAATTAGCTAAGTTGACTGATTTATAAAACAAACATTTAATTTAAAACTCTTTATATGATAAAGGATAAAATCCAAAAACAATCTTTAATATATAATTACCATAAAATTCTCAAACTATTTGTTGGTTTATAATACAAATAGATGCTATATAGAAATGATTAATAGGGTAGGAAACCTTCAGTTTATTATTTATTTATCTTTGCTATACTTTAAAGAGTTTAATCTTATTTCTTTCCTTTTGATAGAAATGTTTTCACAACCGGTACACCTGCAGGAAAACAACAATCCCACCAGCTGGACCGGTCAAATAACTTTGAGGGAGACACCCTGGAAGAGTGACAGCTCTACCGGTACCGGTTCCGTAAGTGTTGGAGGGAATGCTAAAACCCCTACTTTTGTTTTGTCGGGCCTTATTGGGCCCTTAATGGGCCTACACGTGCTCTTATAAGCCAGAATATATTAATGGGCTTTCATCAGCTTTAACAGGTTAGAATACTTGAAATTGACCATTTATTTTCTGAAAGGCAAAATTATTGTTTTTCTTTTGAAAAAAATAAAAGAAAATTTCTTAGATGGGTAAACAAGGAAAATCAGGTGCGATTTCTGAGTTTGATCGTTTGCAAGTGAACGGTCAAGATTAGAGGAGGTCCTTCAAGTTGAAGCCATGAAGAATTAGAGCAAACATCATTAAACTTAGCCAAAAGAAGATAACAACAATGATGGTGGTGATGATACAAAGCAGAGATCTTTCCCTCTGCTCATAACTTCCCTTCATGGAAACAAAACAACAACAAAAAACAAAAATAAATTGCATCACCCTCATCATCATGATCTAAACACACAAATTTATACACAATCTAATCCAACAAAATAACTTCCTTTTTTGCAATTTTTTGTTTTTCCCTTGATCATGAAATTGAGTATCTAATGTGCCTTGAAGAACCACAAGACTTGGCTTCTCCAGGCTTGACAGAAATAGGAGGGCTTTGAGAGCTCCCTGATGTCTCAGAGCTCCTAATGGTCTCCCCCTTCGCTGACCACAGCTTGTCGAACAACCTCCTCGATCTTGACGACGACGACAGCAGGCTACCGCTGCCCTTCTCGCTCATGCTTTTGCTCCGCTTGTCGTCGCTGCTTCGGCAGTCATCCACCTTTATCTTCAAACTCCCTAGCTGCTGTTTCAGGCTGCACTGATGCTCCGACACAACTCGCCCTTCCCACTCTTCGTCCACGGTTGTTCGAGGTACCGAAGCATTGTCGGTCATTGCTGGTGCACTCCTGGATGCCTTCAGCTGCTCGAAGAAGAGGACTTGAACGACAGTTCGAAGTGGCAATCGCTCGTTTTGTGCTGCGTGGACATACGCCTCCGACGATAGCTTCCTAACGTTAATCAAGTTGCAAATCTTCCTTTTATCCGCCTTCATCAAGTCTGGATGTTCCTGAGATATTTTCAATTGTCGAGAGGCTAAAAGTATAACATCATATCGACACAATCCAATCACAATACTCTATAACTTAATACCTAGAATGGTATTAAACCTGTTCAACAAGTAATTGTGGCGATTATTTCTAACCGCAATTCTATCGACGAGATTATATTGCAAGATTGATATTAAAACAAACAACAGTAAAAGGTTTTCGAGAGCTACCTTTAAGTAGATATCAATGGCCGTGTACAATCCATCATGAACCGGTCGTGCTGAATCAGGAATTGACTCACTGAGCTTACTAAATCTAGATATCGATAAATTCGGATCGTTCGCTATTTCATTAAGATAACCATCAATCAGTTTCCCTAAAGCTAGCAACGATTCGTCGTCTAAATTGAACTCTTTATATCTGCTACCATTCTTATCGATAAAGCTGCAACCAATATGCATTGTAAATTTATGAATGAGACTTTGCACGAGATCGACATCGTACATTGTACCGCCGCCAGAGTTTGAAGGAATCAGCAGACTTTTGACCGAAGCTTTGTGGAGCTGGATGCTAATTCTATCGATGAGTTCATCCTTCAATGCATCCCTAGCTCCAACCAAGATAGCAACTTTTAGCAATTTGAGTAAAAACTTGCATGAGCACCCTGAGCACTCATCAGGAGGCAAAAGTGAGATGATGGTTTCTGCTATAATCCTGTTCTTTTTCATGGACTCGTCGTCATTGATCAAAGATTCGTAAGAATCGGGCAACCATCGAGCTGCATAGGCCTTGAGCGCCTCCCTGATCATGTCGGAGGACATCATCCCCTTTGATTTCACCACGAGCATTACTCTCTTATAAAGATCAACATCCAACTCACACAGATCTTCCACCCACCAGTCACTAGGAATTTTGTGCATCCCTTGCCGGGTCTCAACTATTTCAGTAGAGGCAGCAGATTTGCGATCGTAGGTGTACGACCAGTTGACACTAATAGGATCGACCGATGTCTTCCAAGCAATGCAGTCAATGCACCTTCCTACAATCTTCAGCTCTTCAGACCAGGGCATCAATGACTTTGTCGTCTGAAAAACGATGATCGAATCTTTCCAACTCCGTAACACACTCGTGTTGAGGAAAACCTCTATTTTGTGTATCAGATTCCCTTTCTCGACGCTTTCATCCATCTCGAGATACTCCGCGGCACACCTTGCTGAAACAACATTGTAGGCATTGAGAGTCACTGTGATGCCATAGCAAAATTTCGCACAAATCTCAAATGCTTTCGGTCCACCGGGCAAATCGTGCAAGACGATTTCATCCGAATTATCTTCGGTGGCTCTGAGTACCAAACCTTGCAATCGATTGCTCTTCGCCAAAAGAGGAAACTGCATTTAGATATAACCAGTGAAACATTTGAGCAACCTGAATAGCACCAAGTCTACAATCAGATACAAATTGAAGTCCATGCAAATTATCGAGAGATCGAAAAGGACAGGTTTTTTCATCAACAACTTGAAACTTGTGATTCCTTTGTGCAAAATGCCGGAACCGCTAGTCGAGCGGCCCCTCATCAGGCCCCACCGAAATTGTGAGGGAGTAATAAGACAATGAATGACGATCTGAGTCCGGAGCAAGATTTTAGATCGGTCTCCGAAATCAATCCTTGTCCATTGTACAAATATCCCCACCTACACTTCTCTCACTTCCTCCCAAACAAGAAACTGATCAACTTTGACATTGACCCATTAGACATACAAACTCAGTCGTCGTTTACATGAGAAGATGGTAAGGATGGAAGAGGATCAATAATTTAGTTTGTCTTGTTTACTAGGAGAACCTCCTTTTCATCAGCCTAAACAGTTTTACATTCTCACAGATCTCCTCCACCCAATTCAGTAAACATAATCCTTCATTATAGATCAAATAAACACAATTGAAAGAGTTGTTCAGTTCATTTACTGAACTAAGCAAAACGAACAACTGACCTTGTGCAAGAAAAATCTCACATCTTCAACCTGTATGACGACGTCAGTTGGCAGCTCAGACACCACAAACCTGCATCAGTTCGATATCAATAAAAGAAGATAAAAGCTTGTTCAGTAATAAGGGGGCTTTTGACGTCGAGCGAACGGCCATGATTAAATCAGACCTGGATCATGCGGCTATTAAGGGGCTGTAGGAAACTAGGCAACAATCTATTCCCCACAATAACTTTACACGACGAAGATATCTGATACATTTACGCTGAAAGAGTCTTCCGTTCTACCGAAGCAAGAACACCGAAATTTGAAGGAAGGAAGGAAGGAAGAAAAAAATACAGAATATCACAAAATCGACGGCAAGAACCGATTTTGATCGCGAGAACGATCGCGGAGAAGGAAAAAGGTCAAACCTGATACAGCTCCCGTCCGACCGGAACGCGTCCGGCTTCGATCCGAGCTTCATGAACTTCATCTCCGTCGCCGCCGGGAAAAAAAAAACTGCTCCCCTCTGTCCTCAGACCATTTACTTCACCGCCCTCCCGCGCCGCTCGTGCCTTAAAAGCCCTCGCCCACACGCCGCCTCCTCCGCACGAATCACAGCCTACGCCATTCAATTCGATTCAATGCATCCTTCTGGAAATCGCCGCCCCGCTCCGCGACGCTGCTCTCGATTTCCTCGCACCAACTCCCGCTGTTAATTGCAGGCCTTGGTGCTGCACATCATAAAAGAGAAAGAGAAAGAGAGAAAGAGAGAAAGAGAGAGAGAGGGAGTATGTGTGTGTTGGGAAGAGGAGAAGAATAGCGTGTCGTGTAGTGTGGCGATGGTGATGATTACATGAGCTTATCTGCGCCTTCTGCTTCGCAACAACGCACTTCTTTTCCAGTTTCCGCTTCCTTTTTGGCAATTATGCGCTACGATTTATACATCACAGACTCAAAGCACCACTCCGCTCTGTTCCTCTCCCGCTTCCATTAATTATATAAAGTATCCACAATCCAAACGCAGTTTCTCTTCCTCCCCGTCGCCCTCGCTCCTGCTCTTCCGTTTGCGATCGATTATGCCAACTGGGCCGCCTCCGCCACGGCCAGCGCTGGCGTCGCTTTCGGTGGTGGTGCAGCACAGGGCAGCGCGGCGCGGCGCCTCAAAAAGTTAGGAGCGGATGCTCTGTTTCTGTATTGCCTCTGTATTTAATGTGTACGAGTGCGATGGAACGTAGCTGGCTAACACTCAACACTCCTGTGTTTATTTATTTATTTATTTATTTTATTTTTTTAATAATTTGAGTGTCTAAATCCATCGAATGGAAATGAAATAAACCGAATTTTTTTAATAAATTAAATCGATCGAATTTTTTAATAAAATGATAAAAAATCAATTAATTATAAATTAATTTTTTTTTATCATCAATCAATTTTTATCGATCGATTAATTATGATCAGTGATGATAGAGATCGTGAGATTCAAAGTAATCGTTTCTACGGGGATGACGGATTGGTTAAGATAGAGGTGCTTGCAGATGAAGGTTGGGGGATCGATTCCAGGGAAAGACAGGATTTATCCTGCCGCCCTGGCAGAACCCCCTCTGCTGTTACCAGCCAAAGGCCCAAGGCTCAGCCCAAGAAGGGTAACGTCCCCGATTGGGCTACCCTGTGATTAACCCCTTCGTGCATTCTCCTTGAGACCGGAGGCCGGAGGCTCCTGGGTTGGGAGTTCCAACCTTTTACATGTGAGATTCAAAGTAATCAGTCGTCTGTCCAATTTAATTTAATCAGTTTAATCAATTATTTTCTAAATTAAAATTGAATCAAATTAGGGAAAAAAATTTATTTGAAAATAAAATTAAACTGATTTATATCGGTTAATAAAATCGATATCAAATAATTGAACTGAAAAAATTTTGATTTCGATTTAATCAAAATTTTGTTCACCCATACTTAGGGAAAAAAAAAAAGAAATTAAAGTAGATTTATATCGGTTATATTAATTTAAAAATTATGCTTTTTGTTGATTTTTTTAAAATGTATTTCTCTAAACAAACACGATCGTATCTGTAGTTATTTAACTACTCAAAATTATGCTTAATGCTTTAGATTTTAAATTTAATTTTAAGAGGATTAAAAATAATAATAATAATAGGAGACATTGAAAGGCATATTTTCCAACTCTCCGACCAGTTTAGACCAAGAAATTAGCTTCTTTGACATACTGCAATGCCAATTAAATGCTAAATAGTGAAGGTACATTCAAATAAAAAAGAATTTTAAAAAAATATTTATTTTTTTTACTTTTTTCGTTATCATTTTATATTTGATAGTTTACATTTTATTTTGACAAAAGATGGTAATTTAAGGAATGCTAATTACTTCATTTGTTGCTAAGATATCATGAATTAAACTAAATTGATTATTAAATTTGATCAGATTGATTAATCTAACTTTAGACCAATTGTTATATTATATTTGTCTCTGCGGATGACGTGGTAGCTAAGGTACGACGGAACTTATAGATAAAATAAAAGTTGATTTTTGAGAAGGTATAAAGTTTTTTTCTGGATTCAGATAATCTCCACCTGTCTTGGCTACCACGTCAAAGCCCATAAGACCCTTCGTGATTTATCTCTCTCACAATGACCGTAGAAAAGGCTGGTGGAGGCCGCTAGGTTGATAGATTCCAATCTTTTTATGGTTCTATTATATTTATCTATAGTAAAAATCGATTATGTTCGCTCTTAGTGTTCTTCATCGTTGATTTTCTCGGTAATGGTGAAAGAAAGTAAATCACAAGAGAATTGTACTCCTTGACTCGTTTGATAGAAACGATAAAGAACTTTTAAATCCGACAGAGAGTTTTAGATCGGACATTGGAATTCGATCTCTATTTATCCGTAGAATCTACGACAATTTATCAAAGGGCACACCTCAAATTTGGAATTGTCCAAACACAATCCCATAATTTCGTAAGAGCGCACCTCATTCCCTTTTTACTCCTCCCACCATATGTGGATATCAAGCAGGACGAAAAAAGATGGTACTGAGAATTTAAATTTCAAGTCCACTGTGGTCCTGGGAATATAATTTTCAGCACCACTTTTTTTTCGGGCAGTTGATATTGTACGTGGTGCTGGGAATTTAAATCTCAGCATCACTGTATTCCTGAGAATATAATTTTCAGTACCACCTTTTTCCTAAGGCAACTTGATATTGTATGTGGTGCCGAAAATTGAAATCTCAGAACTACTGTATTTATGGGAATTTAAATATCATGATCACTGTGTTCTTAGAAATATAATTGTTAACACTATCTTTTTTCTAAACGAATTTGATATTGTATATGGTGCTGGAAATTCAAATTTCATGACCACTGTGTTATTGGAAATATAATTCCTAGCACTATATTTTTTTCGGTCTGCTTGATATTCACGTTTGACGAGAAAAATTAAAAAAGAATTAAGTACAATTTTTGATAAATATGAAACTATGGAACTGTATTTAGACAATTTCAAATTTAAAATGCGCCCTTTGATAAATTACCACAATATCTATATTAATAGTATCTATACCGTTCTAAATAATGGGTCATCCTAAAAAGACAATTGCTATATTATATTTATACATTACAATAATTTGAAGATGAATCTAGCAATCTGTATTCGAAAAAGAAATGCTTTTTTAATTCGATCCGTCTCAATAAGAATACGCTGCGAGAGACGAGAAGTATGTAGCAAGACAAGGCAACATGGCAAAACGAATAAACGTTAACAAATCACAACAACAACAATAACAATATATCAATCAACATATCAATCAACTATGTGGGCGATCTAATGCCACCAAAACACTAGATTGGATTTAGTTATGGACCGAAGTAACGGTCGAAAGGCCACCGTCACGTGCTCGCTCGTGCAACGACAACTCCTCTTCTGCTTGTCGCACCCGGACAAAGTTAGCTAAGTGCAAAGTTTAAGGCGCGATGTGTCCAAGTTCAGGCCTCTTACGTTAGAGGATGCACGTCAAAATAAAACAAAAAGAATTGGCTGAATTTGATAAAAAAAAAAAAATGAATTATTTTATTTGTTACCATTTTAAATTTGTAATATATTTTAATATGGATTATTAAAAATAATGAAATATTGTAATCTGAATTATAAATTAAAATTGATATAATTTGATTACGTTAGGAGGTCAAAAATTTTAATGTCAAATATATCCTTAATTTTATATTTCATTTTTTCAATTAAATCAGTGATCAACGATCGATGATCGACGACCGTCGACATCTGACAACGACCGACGATTATTGATGGTCGAGGACCATTGATCGGTGATAGGCGATCGACGATCGATGGATGTCGATCATCGACGAATAACGATCGCAGGCGGGCAATGACTGATGATGACTAGGAATCAATGCCGTCGAGCTCGAGGCCAATGACAGACAATCGACGGTCGATAGTTGAAAGCCGACAACCGCTGATGACTGACGATCGCCAACCTAGGATCAATGATTGCGATGATGGTCATAGAGAATCAATTAGAATTTTCATTATATTCGGACGAAGTTATAAAAATATTTTTATACTTCTATAATAGTATGAATTAAGTTCATTATAAAAAAAATATGAATTGTAAGATAAAATTGATGCAATCTTGATTATGTTACAAGGTTAAAAATTTAAATGTCAAATATACTCTTAATCTTAGCTCCCGTTCTTTTGATCAAATCAGTGATCGACGATCGATGACCGACGACCGTCGACGTCTGACAGTGGCCAATGATCATTGATGACAGAGGACCATTGGTCGGCGACAGGTGACCGCCGATCGACGAGTGTCAATCATCGAAGAATGACGATCGCAAGCGGCCAATGACCGACGATGGCCAGGAATCAACGCTACTGACGATCGAGGCCTAATAGCCATCGACGATCGACGATCAATAGTTGAAAGTCGACAGGCGCCGATGACTGACAATCGCCAATCTAGGATCGATGATTGCGATGACGGTCACGAAAAATCAATTAGAATTTTGTTTATATTCGGACGAAGTTATAAAAATATTTTTATAATTATATAATAATATGAATTAAGTTCATTATAATAAAAATATGGATTGTAAGGTAAAATTGATGTAATCCGATTACGCTATGAGATTAAAAATTTAAATGTCAAAAATACTCTTAATCTTAGCTCTCGTTCTTTCGATCAAATCAGTGCTCGACGATTGATGACCGACGACCGTCAACGTCTGACAGTGGCCGACGATCGTCGATGACTGAGGATCATTGGTCGACGACAGATGACTGGCGATCGATGGGTGTCGATCGTCGATGAATGACGATTGCAAGCGGCCAATGACCGACGACAACCAAGAATCAACGCTACTGACGATGGAGGCCTGATAGTCGTCGACAATCGACGGTTGATAGTTGAAAGCCGACAGCCGTCGATGACTGACGATCGCCAACCTAGGATCGATGATTGCGATGACGGTCACAGAGAATCAATTAGAATTTTGATTATATTCGGACGAAATTATAAAAATATTTTTATACTTGTATAATAATATGAATTAAGTTCGTTATAAAAGAATATGGATTGTAAGGTAAAAATTTAAATGTGAAATATACCCTTAATATTAGTTCTTGTTCTTTCGATCAAATCGGTGACCGACGATCGTTGACATCCAACAATGCCCGATGATCACTAATGACCGAGGACCACTGGTTGGCAACTAGCGATCAACAGACACTGACTGTTAATGAATGGCGACCGTCGATGGCCAACGGTCGACAACTGACGCTACCGATGGCCGAGGGCCAATAGTCGAGAGCTGATAGCCATCGGCGACCAACGACCACCAACCAAGGATCAACAATTGTGATGACAATCACAAAGAATCAACTAGAATTTTGATTATATTCAGACCAAATTATAAAAGTATGTTTATCATTTTATAATAATATAAATTAAGTTAGTTATAAAAAATAATAGATATCAAATAAAAAAAATATAATAATCTTTATAATCAAAAGATTACACATTAATCGCCGATAAAATACAATAATATAATATATATTATATTATAAATTTTATTACAAATTTGATAGATATAAAAACATAAATTCAATGAAGACTCCCTTTCTACCATCCAATTCAATTGGGATCAAATACTGACCGTCGAGATCCAATTCGACCGAATGATCGATCTCGATCTCGATCTCGATCAATCTCGATCTCGATCTCGATCTCGATCTCGATCTCGATCGTAACTAATAGAGAGGAAACAAAGGGAGGCAAGTGACAGAGTGATGGGGACTAAGTGGTCCATGGATCCACCCTCCAAAACACCTCTTTTCAACAAGCAGGGAATAAGATTCTCCTTTGGATTTGAATGGCATCGAGCTCGGCAAGAACCTGCTGAAGCTTGTCTGTACTTACCGAGCCAATGTGGCTCAGGACTCAGGAGGTGGGGTTCCTTTGTTTCTACTGTTTACCCAGGGGTCGACCTCATTCCCTAAACACGAGCTAATGTTTTGAACATTGAATCGGCAAATGACACGTCGAACCGATTGCGATTCAATTATTTCTTTCGTCGGTCGGACACATCGACCCATGTTGTACTTTTTAGTTAGGACCTGAAATACAAGACGTGAAAGAGTAGGATCTGAAATAAGATTCATCTGTTCATGGAGAAAACATAGGACATCTTAGGACTCCACGAATCTAATTTATCTAAAGGTCACGAAATAAGATAAATCAACTCGGAGAGGTTGTGGGACCCGTGACAAGGGCAGCCCATTGATAGAAATTAACTACCCGAGCTCTGTGGATCCGAAATGGATGCTCTGTTATATTAGGTAATTCCCACGTAGTATCAAAAATTTATTGGGATTAAACTTGATGATCTTCTTACACAAGATCGAAATTGAAGAACCTAGGAACATAAATAAATGACGTGTTCAACGTTGCATAAGTGAAATCGAAATCCTGAAATCTTATCCTTAGCCTCGAGTAAAACCCTTGCCTTACTATGCATTATACCAATCTAAAGCTAAGTCCATGATCAAAAACTCTCAACACTGAAATTTTCTCTACACAATCATCATTCACTGGACAGACAAATAATCGAACACCAGTCTTTATGGAGTCGATAATTTTTATTACTCGACGACAACCGTGCACTTGCGGGGTTGAGCGTAAGCCAATCTTTAATCTTGCAGTTAGAGATTGGGTTCGCGTGCATCGAGTTTTTTAACATCTTCGTCAGGGATTTGATGACATGTTTACACCCACCATCGAGTTGGAATTAAGTTTCGATGTTTGACAATATGACTATAGATGATATAGGACATCCATAATCATATTGATAAGAATATTGATATAATCATCATCACGATGGATAAGAGTGTTAGTGTTTCTAAAAGCTACGTAGGTCGAAGTTGACTAGAGATTTAACGAGTAAAGTCCAATCGAATATTAACGAGTGAAAAATTTAAATCGATCAAAGAAGATCGAACACTCGATGAATAAAAGTATTGTCGGACAACTCAGCCCCATTTGACACATGTAGAATAGTAGAAGGGTGTGTAACAACTTTAAGACCAGTCCACTGAAAAGAAATCAAAAGAAAGTTAAAGCCCCTGAATGTGTTCATACAAGGATTCATTGAAGCGTAACATCAAACAAAGCCTCTTTGCTTTATTTTTTTTCCCAAACACTGATGCCAACTTTTGGGGCAGTCTTCGAGCTCATCATCCTCTCCCACTTCTTCCCCTGCCTTTGCCTTTTTGAAGTGAGAAGGCCTAAAAAAAGTATGCAGTCGAAGTCCTTTTGTGGGTCAGAGTTTGGATGAGTTGTTACATCACTAAATAACTTCCTTTTTTTTTATTTTTTATTGGTATTAGAATATTTAAACCTTCCATTCGATTGATATTTAAGTGTGATCAATTCAGTTCTCAGGGCAAATCCAGATAGCTAGCACAGTCATATTAAGGTTCGAAAGGGCAAGAGATCGATTCCTGGAGGTGACGACCAAGCTACCGATGACTCCGCATTTCTGCGCTAGCCACTTGGGATCTGATTTACCTCCCTCCACACGTAGGGGCAGCGATGGGAGACCGCTAATGTGACGATTCCATATTTTTTTAAGCGTGATCAATTCTATCTCATAAATTTGCAGGACGTCTTACCAACAACTGAACTGGATAAGATTGGAGCCCAAGTGACCTCTATCGACCATCAAGGATAGATTAGAAAAACACTCGTAATTTTTTCACGATTCAGCTTGGATTCCACAGTCACGTCATCTCTGAACGGCGGTCCGTCGGAATTATAATTCGTTCATCAAACAAATTCTTAAGACTCATGGCTATCCGAATGAATATTTCTTAAATTCATTGTCGAACGATATCACAGTAAAAGATCGAATTGTATTCTTTTGTATAAT
Source organism: Wurfbainia villosa (assembly GCA_025175895.1). NCBI lineage: Eukaryota > Viridiplantae > Streptophyta > Magnoliopsida > Zingiberales > Zingiberaceae > Wurfbainia > Wurfbainia villosa. Next base: position 3,086,930 of record CM045998.1, on the reverse strand, counting down.
ATCTCTCTATTTTTACCGGTGTACAGTATCCATGGGGTAATAACTCTCTTCTTTCTTCTTTTTTTGAAGAATTGTGAAGGAGAATTTGAGAATAAGTTTTGAATTATAAATTATTGGTTAAATAAAATGAACATAGTAAAAATAGAATATATAAAATTAAAATTTAGTAATATTAAATGTAATAAAATAAATATTAAAAAAAATAAAGAATTATATGAAATTGAATGCTTTAAATATTCTTACACGATGATAGAGAGATGAAGATATATATTTTATATAAAATGCAAATCAAATAATTGAAATAAAATAAAACATCAGATGTTTTATATGATCGTAAAATACTTTTAAAATTTAAAAAAAAATTGTAAAATGATGGTTAGACATACTATATTATAGGATGTTGAATGTTAGACTATGACTCGAACACATGAGTAGAGATACAGAAATGAAGATGTTAAGATCGATGTGTGGACATACAAGGATAAGCAAAATAAGAAATGAGACTATTAGAGAGAAAATCATAATTATATTGGTTGGTATTATTGATTTGTTGCATAAATTTAAAATGCTGAAAATAAAATTAGACTGTAAATTAAAATCTCACTGTGAGTCATCAGAATCTTTGTGCTTCCCGGATTTATAGGGACAACGATCTCTCGATCGTTTGCTCATTGTCTGGAAGACAATTAAGTACGAACAGTCTCCTCTGATCCACGAACTAAAATCCAATCGTGCCTTGATATTCTCCAAATCACTCTGTTCTCTCTGATAGAGCTTCCGTTGCGATCCACAAATCACGCATGGATTCCGATAGCCTTTCGGCGATCCACATATCTTGCCCACATACAACTTGGGTGCACCCTTTTATAGAGATTTGAGTTATCAGTCGACTAAGAAATATTCTGTGCTCCTGTCCACTAGATCCAGTTGACTGATTGAACCATCAATCGATTAATTTGAGTCATTAGTCGACTATTCATAAAAAATTGATTTTTTCGGTTTTTAATCGAAAAAATGTTTTTTTTTGCCAAATCGGTTCGGTTTGATGAAAAATTTCAATCGGTTCAATTTAGTTAAAAAAAAATCGATTTATTCGATTTTGATCTTAATTGATACGGTAAATTCGATTTTAATCGATTGCACCCTCTAGAATTAAGCATTGAAGTTTCGTCGATTACGAGGCAGTAGAGTTTCTTTTGAGCAGTTCTTTGAATGAAACAATACTAAGCCAATAAAAAATCCAAAAACTTTCATTCTCTTCCATGAGGATTCAAAGATTCTTTAATCATCACAATGTGTTTGATCAAAGACTAATTATTTATCATGCTTTTGTACAGTGGATTGAATGAAACACACCAACTGTTTTTGCATCTAATCGTGCTTTTGCACTGTGGCTCGGTGACTCTCGAGCTCAGTAAATGGACCAATAAACTTTAAAAAGTTGCCATCGACTTGTTCTTTAAGATAATTGGGGATTCGAATGATGATCCCCTCGACGTTAAGGGCACCTGCATCGCACCGTTAATAGGGGTGTTATAACATTTTTTTCTATTAATATGGATTGTGGAGGGGTGTTATAACACCCCTCCAACGCGTTCATTGTCTTGAATGCGTTCAAGTTTTTTTTTTATTTTTTAATTATATTTGTATTTTTTAATTATTTTTTGATGAGGTGACAAATGTTATAATAGGTGTGCATTATGGATGCTCCAAGTGATAGAAGGTTCAATGCATTTAGAAGTTCTCCCAAGATACAACGATGATGCATAATTGCCCTATACAAGCCCTCCAAGCAACCTCTTATGTGACCGCTCAACTGTCAAGGAGATAACAATTTGTTTAAAGGGGCTTTAAGCCCAATTTAGGAGTTGGAATTCCAGCATTATAAGAAAGTGATCTTATCTTGATTCGACTACACTCCATCGCGAAATAATTATGTTGCGGAATGAGACAGAGAGATGAAATGGTTGAGGTAAGAGGGGGGCGTCTATTTTCCTGAGTGGAATACCAGTCAGATGGTGGGGTGAAGAGACGGATTCAGAATTTTATATTGAAAAGATTGTCATATTAAAATATAATAATATTAATTAAAAAAATAAATAATATTTTTTTTTTTTTTATAATAATCGTTTAAAATTTGAGGAAGGGGCCATGACCCACCCAAAAAACCCCTAATCTGCCCCCGGTGGGGTCAATCTCTTTCTAAGGTCTATTATGTTGGGTGTAAATGTGCCTTTGAGGAGTAATCAAAGTCGTCGTCGAAGCTGCAGGGGTTTGGGCTCGAGGAGACTTATAAACGAGTGAGAGAAGGACGCTGAGAAAAACCTTGACGAAGCCCCTCTAACATTCAAATCAAAATGTGTATAATGTCCAGAAATAAAGCAAAGGAAAATAGAAGAGGTCTAGGAGATCCATGGAGAAGGAGGAGCTCTCTTTCACTCCCCCTTATAATCTAGGTTGATGGCGTATGAATTTATATGGAAAATCATAGGAGTCGTGGTCTGATGAAGATATAGCGATACGAAGGGGATCTTGAGAGACATGGTCTCACTATTAATAAGAAGATGTGTCCATGCGGACTTTGAATCTAGATAGGTATGACCTCATTAATAAGAAAATGTGACACTCTAATGGAGATTATAGGTCAACCGTAGGAATCATAGGAAGTGTCTCATGTGAAGGGCCAACCATATCCATTTTCCGAGCTCGAGTATTTACAGGACTGAGCTGAGACATTCAAATGATTCGAGACATTTGACTGATCCGAGACATCCGGATGATTTAAAACGTTCGACTAATCCAAGACATCCGACTGATCTGAGACATCCGGTCGATCCGAGACATCCGACTGATCTGAGATATCCAATTGATCCGAGACATCCGGTTGATCTGAGACATCCGACTGATCTGAGATATCCAATTGATCTGAAACATCTGGTTTATCTGAGACATTCGACTGATCCAAGACATCCGACTAATCTGAGACATCCGGTTGATCCGAGACATCCGACTGATCGGAGATATCCAATTGATCCGAGACATCCAGTTGATCTGAGACATCCGACTGATCCGAGATATCCAATTGATCTGAAACATCTGGTTGATCTGAGACATTCGACTGATCCAAGACATCCAACTGATCTGAGACATCCGGTTGATCCGAGACATCCGACTGATCCGAGATATCCAATTGATCCGGGACATCCGACTGATCCGAGACATCCAGTTGATCCGAGACATCTAGTTGATCCGAGACATCTAGTTGATTCGAAATATTCGACTGATCCGAGACATCCGACTAATCTGAGACATTCGATTGATCCGAGGCATCCGATTGATCTGAAACATCCAACTGATCCAAGACATCCGACTGATCCGAGACACCCGGTTGATCTGAGACATCCAACTGATCTGAGACATCCGACTGATCCGAGACATCCAATTGATCCGAAACATCTGACTGATCCGAAACATTCGACTGATCCGAGACATCCGATTGATCCGAGACATTCGACTGATCTGAAACATCCGATTGATCCGAGACATCTGACTAATCCGAAATATTCGGCTGACTGATCCAAGACATTAAGATGACCTGAGACATCTAACTGATCCGAAACATTCAGATGACCCGAGACATCCGACTGATCCGAGCTGACCCGAACTGACATTTCCTTTAATCAAGTTCCATCTCAACTTGGTCGACCAGAATATTTTCCCCCGCACCAAACTCACACACTCAGGCAAGGTCACAAGTGTGCCCCCCAGGTCGACAATGGATTAGTCAGTTAATTAGAGTGATTTCTTTTGCTTTAACCAAAAGAGTGTATCTGAATTCTGAACATGTACAGCAGAAAATAACCCTGTCAACGATCAGGACAATTGAAAGATCCCGACAAAAAGGAGGAAAAAATCTCAAATGGAGGAAATGGACTCTTTTTAATTCATCTGAATGATATGTAATGTGTGATTCGGTCTCACATCAAAGATGATCAGTCGACCGAGTATATTTTCACAAATATATCGGCTTTGGATTGGATTCTTATCGAATATTTTTTTATCGGATCAACTCGTGGTGGGTCGACAACGATTCTAATCGATAGTATTCCAATTCGACAAGCAAAAAGGGGAGAGTTCTTGTCGCATTTCAAATGCGCAATTGAATTAACTACACAAAACTTAGAATGAGAGTTAAGAGGGAGTCAAGAAAACCTTCAAAAAAACTTCGCTCAAACAAATGTTAATGCTAGTTCACGTTTGCACCTATCCACCTTCCATAAAAGTCCATTCATATTTGCACCTATTTTGCTCATGCAAGCGAAACGCCTCTGCTCGTTCATCTACCAAACCGATTGAGTTAGTCTTTGGATCGAACTCTTCTGACAAAATTTGGGTCAGCCCTAGAGCTAGGGCTTCACTCTAAAATTCACAAGCCTATTATGCATTTGTTCGATGTGTCTCTCTGTTGACCTTGCCAGGTGAATTATAGTCATCTCTCGCCCAAAGATATAAGATTTTTTTTATATATAAAGGAGTGAAAATAAAAAGAGAGAGAATATATTTTTAGGATCATTTATTTTATTGAAATATAATATAATTTAGATAATATTAACTAATATCAATACTTATGCAAGATATATATATATATATTTTTAATTGACACCAAAGTATCCGAATTTTCGATCCGACTAATTTTTAAGAGCGATTGACTCTGCTCTACGGATCTTCGGGACACTTTGTCAGCAGATGAGCCGGATAAGATCGGAGCTCAAGTGATTTCCACCGACCATCAAGGGTAAATTAGGAAAGTGCTCGTAACTTTTTCACGGTTTATTTCAGACTCTATAATCGCACCATCCTTGAATAACAATTGCCAAACTCGCACTCCGTCCACCGAGTAAACTCCAAGGCCCCAAGGCTCCCGAATAGATTTTTCCTAAATTCGTCGTCGAACAATGCTGTAACAGAGGATTGAACTACGTTATCCTATAAGATGTCTCTGCACTTTTGCCGTTACACCATGCCCCTCGGGGCTTATACAAGATAGTTCTGTAAAAGGTTGGAACTGTCAATCTAGTGACCCCCATCGACCTATCTTACAGTAATTGTGAGGGAGGTAAATCATGGAAGACCCTATGAGTCTTGACGTAGTGGCAAAGACACATGAGAGTCATCTGAATTCAAAAAAGAACTTTAGATCTCCTTCGAAATCGATTCATGCTACTTCTGTAAGTACTGTCATATCTTAGCCGCTATTTGGGTGGGGATAAGGTATTTCATATAATATAAAGTTAACATGCAGCCCAAAAATGATCAACTCGTTTGCAATGTGATTTAATGCCTTTTTATTCCATTACATCTAAAATCCACTCGGGCCACTCAGGCTTAAAATTTGGGCTTTTAATGTGGCCCAGTTCCGGACCATTTATAATGGAATTCAACGCATATAATCATGTGATTAGGCCCGATTCTGGCCCATTATCAATGACATGAGAGCATTTTATGCAAAAATGAAAATAATGTTATTCTTTGAATCTATTTAATATATTCTTATTTCTACTCTACTTGTAGCTCTTAATCTTTATTTAACCAATGCTTTTGTAAAAATTTAAAGCTCGCAAAATTATATACCTCTATAATTAATATGTCTGGATATTTTATAAAAGAATTTTTTTTTTCTCCGCAAGAATCTTATTCTAAATGTCTTCATGTAAAATCATATCAATAATAATCATCTAAAAAGCTTTAAATTTAAATTTAATTTTTAGCCAAACATATTAAATCCAATACAAAATGTCCGACAAAACAATATTCTTGACAAAAATAAATGATTTTGGTACACCATCTTAATTCACCAGCATTAATAGAATTAGGTGAACGATCGAGAATTTAGTACTATCTTAGTAACAAGAGATTACAAGATATTAGAAATCCATGATTTCTTATAAACATTCACACAATAGCCACAATTTTAAACGAAGTTAAATTTATCGGAACTCAAACCGAACTTAAACATACTGAAGATCCATGAATATCGATCAATTATATATATATATATCGCGAATACCATGAATATTTTATTATCGATCTCTAAATAAGGTAGCACTAATCAGTGTTTACTTAGTTAGATTGGTCTTCTCGATCCAAATAACTGATCAAAGAAATGAATTTTATCTATTTCAATCATGGAGTGATGATCATTTTCAAGCCAGGCTTTATCATATGAGATTGCTAATTAATCATCCTACAGACATTGTATTTATTGTCGCTTACTCCGACATCTAGTGTCGTCTCGGTTCGACCATTATTATCGTCGTCGTCAAGTCGTATTTGTTTCGGTCATTTAAAATATAGTATAAATTTTATTATGCTAGTGAGTTCTTCAATATTTTTTAATTAAAGTTTGATGTCTTCGCTGTAGTAAGGAAGAGCTAGAGTTTAATGTATTCATAATATAAGTACTATAAAGGGCGATTTAACTTTGATATAATCATTTTTAATATTAGAATATATTTCTAAAGGGAGTCAATTTTGAATGGAAAATAAGGAGAGAAAAAAAGAGTTCGATATGATCTCAACACTTGGAATATTACAATAAAAAAAAATATTAAAATAGCGATGGATTTTAGCAACGAAAATAATTTGATTTAATGATAAATTATTAAATCGTCGTAAATTAGTAAAGAAATTTACAATAAAAAAGAATTTGTCACAAAAATAGTAATAAAATATATATTTGATGTCAAATTTAAAACAGATTAAATTTCATCACAACATCGCTAATTTTACAATAAATTTAATTTTCGTCATCGAATTTGTGACGAAAAATCAAATTCATTCTAAATTTTTACAACGAAATATGAATTTATCGCATAAAATTACAACGATTCCATAATTTGTGAGAAATATTCCGATAAATTTTGGATGAAATATTTTCGTCGGAATCTTTCAATTATTTGGGAAATTAAAAAAATGCAGCAGTCAATGATAGAGTATGAAACCCAAATTTTGCTATGAATTTTATATCATTGCTAAATCAATGATAAATTTTATTTTTTGTCGCATAATTGACGATAAATTTCAAATGTTACGGATTTGCTATTAAAATAATTGAGACGAAAATTGATTTTTATCGACGCTGAAAAATATTTTAATCATAAATATTTGTGATAAAAATATGTTTCAACACAATTATCTGCCCCTAAAGATGATTTCATCGAAAATTAATTTTCTAGCAAATATCTACGATGAATTTTTATTAATTGCAAATGTCGTCGGTAATTTACAATAATTTTTGCAACGAAATATTTATTTATCATAAAAATTGCGATGAAATTCTATTTTTTGCGACGACTTATTTACAATGAAAAATTTTCCATTATAAAAATATTTTACAATTAATTTATATTTAAAATTCGTTGCATAATTAATTGATTTTTTTTTTTGGGTTAGCGTTGGGAAAACAATTACGTCCTTAATTAGGCTGGGAAATGCAGGTAGCATTTGCTCTTCAAGCCTCATAAAGGCAGTAGGGGACACCCCCCTCATGTTGCCCCCACAACTTCTCATTTAGCAACTTCACCCCCGACTTTAATGCCTCAAAATTAGGTTCATTTGGCCCTACTCGATTCCACACAACGACACAAATCAGTTTTGGTGACTACCAAATAAATCTCGATCAATATATACGTAAATTACCTTTTAGTATGATCGATCGAGCCACTCTTGAAAGTGGTCGTAAAGGAGTTTGTGTAATAGAGAAAAAGGAGACTATTGTTCATAATAAAAGGGAAGAGATCGAACCTAACTTTGGAGTCCTCTTGAACTACTAGAGTTTGGCAGTTTGCTTTGGTTTAAGTTTGTGCTTGCTCTACCAAACTCCACTTACTAACTCTGTGTCCTAGCCAATTTTTGCGCCCAACAAACTTACTGTACTTTGCCATTAAACTCTCACAATGCCCACCACGTACCAGGGTTTCTGGCAGGTCTGCTCACAATAAATAGCCATGGAAGACAATCCTTCTGATCATGGATGTTGCCGCCATGAAACTCCACTACCAGACCTTTCGGCTTTCCTTCTTCAAGCTCGCCCTCTTCGCCCTGCTTGCCTTGGCCCCTGCTGCTTCTGCGCAGCTCTCTTCAGGCTTCTACTCTTTCTCATGCCCAAATGTGGAGCTTCTAGTGAGGGGCACGGTTCGGTCAGCTTCCGCCATGGACTCCACCATTCATGGGAAGCTCCTTCGGCTTCTCTTCCATGATTGCCTAGTCACGGTCGTTTGTCATCATATTAACTATAATTAAGTGTACAGTTTATGCACATTTAAAATTCTTATTGCACCACGTACATGGAAACTGTTTGAATTGTCATATATCGTTCATGCATGATCTTTGCAGGGGTGCGATGGGTCAGTGTTAGTGCAAGGGAATGGAGCCGAGAGTAGTGATCCGGCGAACAAGTCACTAGACGGGTTCTATGTGGTGGAGTCCGCCAAGAGATTGCTAGAGATATGGTGCCCGGGTACCGTCTCCTGTGCTGATATCCTTGTTCTCGCTGCAAGAGATGCTGTAGAACTGGTATGTATATATATTTTGTTTTCAGTTTCTTTCTTTTTCTTTTTTTTTTTAAAAGAAATAGAATTATTATTGTTTAGTTTATATATATATATATATATGATCGTTGAAAATTTTATAGTCAGGAGGTCCTTGGGTTGAGGTTCCATTAGGAAGAAGAGATGGAGTCGTTTCATCAGCTTCAGATGTGAGACCAAACATGGTGGACACCATCTTTTCCGTCGATCAACTGATGCAACGCTTCACCTCGAAGGGATTGTCGATCGATGACCTCGTCGTTCTTTCAGGTAATAATTAACTTCATGCTTTCAGAACTAATAATTGATTAACAAACATGGTGGACACCATCTAAGTTTCTTGTATGCATTCGGAAGGTGCCCACACCATCGGTTCCTCGCACTGCCGAGCGTTCAGTGACAGGTTCCAGCAAGCCTCGAACGGAAGCATGGTGCCCGTCGACGGAACCTTGGACAGCAAATACGCCATGGAGCTCGCCGACAAGTGCTCCTCTGCCGGTGCAAGCGACGGCACCAGCGTCGCCAACGACCCAGTGACGCCCTCGACGTTTGATAATCAATACTACAGCAATCTGTTGGCCAACAAGGGGCTCCTCCATTCGGACTCAATTTTGGTGTCTGATCCACGGACGAAGAGTCGGGTCGAGGCCTTCGCGCAGAGCCAGGAGAGGTTCTTCGCGAGCTGGGCAGACTCGTTCGTGAAGCTCTCGGCGATCGGCGTCAAGACGGGGAATCAAGGCCGGATCAAGTTGTCTTGCACAAGCTAAGTACGTGCGGTCGCTTGAAGCGAGGGTTGCGGTGAAGTAAACGTACGTCTACGTTGTATATTTAAATGCTCCAATTGAAGTGATTGGTTAAAAATTATATCGTCAAGGTTGTTTTTTTTTCAATCACCCTGTAAACTTTATTTATTTGTTGTCTCTACGGGATGGGATGATGTGTGGATTGAAACAGAGCGACACTTGTGAAATTAATACGGAGTGATTCTGGAGGAGGATCTAAAATTTTTTTTTAGACTCAGATGATCCTCATATGTTTTACTAATCGTGTCAAAACCAAAGACTCCTGCGATTTTCCTCCGTCACAATGGTCATGGGATAAACCGGTGGAGGTCGTTAGGTTGGCGGTTTCAATCTTTTACGAAGTGATTACGTAAGCGGTAGAGTGGTCTTGCTATCATGATCCATTGAGATCCAACTTCCCGTCGTGCGAATTCGAAAAAAAAGGGAAAAAAATAAGTAGAGTGAAGAGAAATGGATCCCGATGGAGATGACACGTTGGTTGAAACAGAGCGGTACTTATCAAATGAGCACGGATCGATTCCGAATGAGGATTTAAAACTCCTCTCCTCCCTGGACTCAGATGACCCTCTTCTGTCAAAGGCCCCCGTACGATTTACCTTCCTCACAATTGTCATGGGACAAGTCGATGGGGGTTGTTAGGTTGATAGTTTCAATCTTTACGAAATGGTTACGTAAGCGATAGAGTAACCTTGCTGTCATGATCCATTGAAATCTAGCTTCTCGTCGTATGGATTCGGAAAAAAAAAAGAAAAAAAGAAAAAGATGGTAGAGTGAAAAGAAATGGATTCCCACGGCGATGACACGTTAGTTGAGATAAAACGACACTTGTGAAATGAGCATGGATCGATTTTAGAGGAGGATTTAAAATCTCTTCTTGAGCTCAGATGACCCTCCTCTATCCTGATTAATCACGTCAAGGCTAAAAGCCCACGCAATTTACTTCCCTTATAATAGTCGTGAAACAGATCGGTGGAAGCCATTAGGTTGATGATTTTAATTTTTTACGGTTACGTTGATTAAGTTTAAGTTGGTGTTTTTTGATTTGAAAATTATAAAATTGAATTTTAAAAATAATCTTTTTTAAAATAGAATAGACTGTGGATAATATTTTTTTTAAGAATTTTACATAGCAAAAATTGATAATGTAATTAGGAAATCTCTAAAGTGTTCTATTGTTTAATCAAAGATGCAATGGCATTAGTAAAAGAGGACGAATAGAAAATAAATATTTTTATTATAGAAATTTATTTATTTTTATTTTCCATAAAAAAAAGTCTGCTAATTTTAACTCATTTGACAATAAATTAAGGAATTGATGGTCAATCAACCAATTTGATGACTATTAAATGAGAGATTTTATCTGGCCGTTGATTCAGTGATCCTCCCGATTCACTTTGAACGGCTACGATTGAGAGCAGTGTTTTTTTTTTCTCCTCTATAAAAGGCCTGATGCGGCGTTCCGTCCTTTGCTTCCGTCGCCGCGCGCTGGCTGGTCAAATTTGCTCCTCTCCCGATCGCGTTCTCCAGTTTAGGGTTGGTGGTGATCATCGATGGACGCCTTGGACTCCGTGGTCGATCCGTTGAGGGAGTTCGCCAAGGACAGTGTCCGTCTCGTGAAACGATGCCACAAGCCCGATCGCAAGGGTGAGTTCGCCATCAATTTTCCTATCGTTTTTGTCGATTCGGTTGGTGCCCGCTGCTTCTCGGTTGTTGACATTTTTGTGTATATTTTTTTGCATTCTTATGGATCTACATGGATCGACCTCGCAGAGTTCACTAAAGTTGCAGTCCGGACGGCAATTGGCTTCGTGGTGATGGGATTCGTTGGGTTCTTCGTCAAGCTGATCTTTATCCCGATCAACAACATCATCGTCGGTTCTGGTTAGGTAATTAATTAGATCAAAGGAAATTCTTCTTCTGATGCATTTGATTTCGTGGGCTTGCAGTTTGAACTTCCATTAACAAATCGGAGGTTGTTTTTTTCCCTTCTTATCGTTGTGCCTTGTTTCGTTATCATAGTTCCATTATATTTCGACGGTTCTAGTTATGCAATCAATCAGATCATTGGAAGTTCTGATTCTGATGCATTTGATTTACTAAATGATTAACATTCCCGATTTAGTAGGTTTGGAGGTAGAACTTAGAAATTATTACTTTTTTCCTCATAAATTCGTAGGTTATTTGGTACTTTGTTCTATTACTCGCCTCCTTGTTACATTTGACGATCCAATACATGATGTGTTTACCTGAAGATGTTCTAAAATTTGATTGGTAGCTTATTTACATTGTGTTGTTAAATTTGGAACCTGTATTGTGGTTATATATAGCTTGCTCCGAGATTATATTAAGAACTTGCTGATGCATTAAATACACTAGAAGATAGTGTATGATTTCTGTTTCATGTGAACTCTGATTTATCATGATTGAGCAGACTTCCATTTTTCTAAAATGTTTGATTTCATCGAGGACCTGCATTAACTACTTTTCATTTACTTGAAACTAGGGTGTTGATTTTTTAATAACAAATAACAAAGCTGTGCTACTTATGAATCACTCTTGTCAAATTGGAATTTTTGGAAAATCTATTGAATGACACACTTCCCTTATTCTTGCTAAGATGAACTGTAATTTCTGGAGTATTGTGTAAGAAGTTTGTTGTCTATAGTATGCCTGACTGAAAATCTGGTGGCAAACAGTTGATCCATTTTAACCTATGTTATAGTGAATGTTGTGTGCAGGGGCATAAGATTTGTATTAAAAATATTAAATCAACAGTTTAATCAATATAAGCATTTAAAATAATGACTAAACACAATGCATATAATTCATCGGATCGCATTGCAAGAAACATATAACATACAAAACACAAACATGCTGAATAAAATAATATATGCCTAAGCAAACAAGTTATAAATAAACATATGAAATCAAAGGTTTTAAAGAAGCAAGCTACAAGGAGTATAGTTTTACGCTTTGCTGTAATAGAACAAAATTTATTGATATTGACAACATTTTCTAGTGGTTGAGGCGATGTAAAATCATTGTAAATGTAAAATATTGACAAAGCCAAAGGTGTTTTCCCCACTCTTCTCTCCATTCCAACGCAAGTCTCTTCCCTAGTGTCAATATCAACAATTTTAATTTACCTGATTTTTTTTTAATGTTCTGGATTTTGACTATTTTTGCCACTCACACCAGCAGGTAATGCATCACACGGGCTTCAAACTAATAACACCAACCTCAAAAGAGCTGTGGAAGCCCAATTTCGAGACTGAAACTCAGTTGTATGTGAATGCACCTGTTTTTCTGGTTTTTACCAAACACACTCATAGTATTTAATGGAATCACACTGTTATTCAAAATGTCCCAACCTAATAGAGGTGCAGAAGCCCCAAAATGAGCTTGCCATACCTTAATAGGGGTATAGAAGCTGCTGCATTAGATTGAAACCCACCCAGTTGTATGCGATTGTTCCAGTTTTTAGGCTTTTTCCGGAACACTCATCAGTTAATGAAATTACATGGGCTTTGAACTGATGAAGCCCCATCCCAATGGTGATGCAGAAGCTTCACCAGGCGATCAGAAACTCTGTTGTGTGCAATTGTAGTAGGGTTTCTGGTCTTCAACGGTTTTCAAAACAATTGGTTGAGTCAAGTCAGATCTGATTTGGTGCTAGTTCCCTATTTAACCGGTTGAAGATATTGCCCTAACATAAACCGTTGCTAAGATGACTTATGCATACTCCTGGGATTGCGTAAACATATGTTCAATCGCTTCTATAACATTAAATAAAATCTGAAAGCTTCCTCAGAGAGACTTTCAACATGTATTTATTTGATTGATTTAATTAAGCCACTGTATAACCCATCTACAAGAATCGCGCCGACCATCATAATACTTAAAATCATATATGTATAGTTGTAATTCAACCACCTCAATCATGACCCTAGCTAAAGATCATTCAAGCATTACGTTGTTCCACGCTAGTGTTTTAGTCTTCAGTCAGAATTGTATCATTTCAATAGAATATCATGCCGACATTTGACATGCTTTTGAACACTACAAAGTATGCTGAAATCAATTCACATGAGTTTTAATGTTAGAATTTTTTATCTTCAAATGCAAGCATATAACAACGTAACAATTAGAGATGCACTTCAATCAGCCTTGAAATTTAACAATTGATATAGAATCGCTTGATATTGGCTTTGCTTATTAACTTTTTTCATTAAAAATACTAGTTGTTTCAGATCCCATTATTCATGCATGGATTTGACATTGTTATGAAAAAAAATAAAATCATGCTCATCTTTTTGATTTTCTTGTTTCAGGTCCTGATAATTTTGCTGGCCTTGGAGGTAAAACAGACATGAAACAAAATTTTAAGAGTCACCTCTAGGCCGAGGAAAATTGTCAAAAATCTTCTTTCACATCTTCATCTTAGGATACCTCTCGGTTTGTTTTCAGAATTTCAAAAAGTCTAACCTTTGTTTCATTACTGCTATTTAACCTCTGTTTTACCTGTTTTGCTGGATTAGTTTATCGTGACTTGTATCGTAAAATTTAAACATACATAAATCTACTGGCTACCTATTAAGTAGGAAGATATTGGAACTTTGATTCTGCTCTTTTGATATTATAAATACTTAATTCCAGCTGCTTGAGTATAACTGAGAACTATTAAGTCACCTAAATATAGGATTATAAATATATATAAGGTTGCTCCCACGGGATCAACGGAGTTGGTATTCGTAGTGGTTAATGCTATCCATGAAGGCAGGGGTCGTATCCATGAAGGCAGGGGTCGATCCCTCCTTAGTTTATTTTACTAAGATTAATCTGCCCACCACTATTGTCTGTAGGAGGTCACTCTTTTATTGCGATTTATCTCTTTTACGATGGCTATAAGGTCGGCGGTAGAAATGTTTGGGGTGAGTGAATCATCTTTTGTTATTCATAAATAAATATAATGTTCATGTTGAATTAAATAACACTTCTTTTATGTTTGTTCATATAAAAAATATAAAATAAATAAATTTTAGTACTATTGAGCTAAGCAAAGTTCTACGATATTGTTTTTTTTAATACTTAATTTGAACATATAAGATATAGGTTTGTGTCTATTATTTTTTCCATGGTTCTATTCATATAAGATATAGTTCTATGTTTTATTTATTAGACAACTAATCTAACTAAATTTTGCTAATGGAACTTGATAAAAGTTTAAACTTGTCTCGCTCCACAAGTTGAGGGAGAATTCGACTTAAAGAGACAAGGGTAATTAGTAAACACCTCCTTAATTTTTTTTTTCCAACTTATGAATGTGCGATGTTTCTTGGGCATTTTTTATTCTCCATGCTTTTACTTATGTATTTTTATTTTAACCTACAATTTTAATCTTGGGGATCCTTGCTTTGCCATGATTGTGATCCAAACAAGTTGATTTGAAAATCTAGTTAAAAAGGCAGATTTGTACAAAATATGTGATTTTTTTTTTCATGTGAAACATAAGCAATTTACTGAAGCTCAAGCAAATTGATTTTCGAGGTAGATTTGTTGAAAATATTTTCACTTTGTGAAGGTATCTAATCAGTTCGTTTATGCTTAATTATTTATTTATTAATAAAATGGTCAGTTAGTTTTGAAATGAAAATATATAATGGGGAGAGAAAAAAAAAGTCGTGGATGGATTTAGATGAAATATTAAAAAAAAACAAAAAGAAAGCATAAATGCATTTTAGTTAATTCAAAAGGAACTTTTAAAGGGAAAATGACAAATCTAAAATACTTTTTTGTTGTATAAAAACATTTTTTAAAGAATCTTTTTTAACAAAAATGTATAAGCATTTTGTTAGATAATAATTTTTATTTAAATAAATAGAAGTCATTTCCTCCATTAATTCACAGCCCACCACCTTCATCTTCTTTTTGTGATCTCTCATTTGCTATCTTGCTGCTCTTCGCTACGAACTGCAACCTTTGATTTTCTACTATTTATTGTAAATTTTTCTTTCTTTTTTATGTCATATTTTTAAGGGCTCCTTTCTTCCACGATAAATAGGTTGCTTTATAGAAGACAAATATTTTATTTGAGTATTTTTTTTTTCCTTAGTAAAAAGCATATTGGTGTTCTTATACATAATCTTTTAATTATGAAATAGTGACATTCAGAGACAACTTATACACAAGTCTCTGTCTTTTTATTAACCAAATCCTGCTTCGACCTTTGCTGCAGGTCTTCTGCCCTGCGTCATTAACCTGGTAATTAAAGCAGTTAATTAGACATAGTACTCTCAGCCATTAGCATGACAGCTTAGCTCATACTTAAGAGTGTGCCTGTGTTAGGTGTTGGCAGACAAAATTAATGAGGGAACCACAGCACACAACCCTAATGCCAAAAACCCACATGCAAAAGATTTGTGTCTGGTCGAAATGTGTTGGTTAGGTTGCCTGTCCATCTCAACATTCAACGCCATGCTCGACCTTATTGACCGAGCAGTGGTGCTGAATTTGTTAACTTTGGCAGTTTGGAGGCTAGTTCGAGTCAGTCGGTTTCAGTGTTATCGAGAAGGCAGTTTCGGCTAGTTGTTTAGCATACTTGCCGAAAGAGTTGAGCTTGGGGGATGTATGGTCCGACGTACAAACATAATGTCGACTAGAAGCTTAATGATAATACACTTACATTCAAGTTAGTCTATACCAGTTTAATTGGCTAGGTTTTAGGGATATTATCTGGAGTTGGCTATTTATTAGACTTAAAGGTGTGACCTTGATGTTCCCCTTGGGACTTTCGATATGGACCGGTTCATGTTGCACTCCGTCGGCATCTAAGTAGGAAATTTAGTACATCCAGATTAAGCTCGAATGCACTCAACTACATAGTATTTGGATCCAAGCCACCAACATAGCTAGTTTGTTGTTCTAGTCATACCGATGATTCGACGAACTGGCTTAGCATCGTGTTTTTGTCTCCGACTCAATAGCTGACTCCCCTCCACTGGAGACGTGTTTAATTCTTTCTATTTCATATCCATGGAATCAAATCATTCCAACTCATTGTGCTTGAATGAAACCGTCGGTGAGTGAGTGCTGTGGGTCAGTGACAACCCCTTTCTCATGCATCCTTAAGCACATGGCCATGGCCCCAGTCACAGAATTGCTTGAACTCAAGGACGGCAAAGGTCAATAGTAGTGTGCAAACAGCAGTTATAATAGCCCTGAACTTTTTTTACTTGTAGAAATCAAATTTATGTATTCGATATACAGGAACTTATTCATCCTTACTCATCTCATGTCATCATACTGATTGCTGTTGTGTTAAAATTGTAAAAAATAAACTTTATATCATAGATTATAATATTCTTTTTTCTCTACTTAGTTATCAGAGATTTGAGTGGCAATGTAGGTGAAGTGTGGTGGCCTTTAGGCTTAGGACCCTTCAATTTATGATTGGAGGTCCTACATGAGACATCATTTTCAGTGGTAAAGGTTAAGCTTTAATATCAAAATCCATAGCTCTTAGTTTGTTTTCCTATCTCAGGTCTCTTTTTCCATTTGAAATTGAATGTTGCAGAAGATAAAAGTCACATATATAAAGATGTTAAGATGGCATACTTAGGCTGTTAATAAATATTTTAATTAAACGATATCAGATGATGTAAGAATTCATTTAGCGGAATAAAATTTTGATCATTATTGTATTAATTAAATAACACGATAAAAATAGAAAAAAAATCATTAAAAGTAATTTAACTTCAGCCTGGTCCCAGATGTTGGAGGCGAAATGTCTTCATCACTGCTTCAATTATTCATCAAGAGTGATCTCATCTCCAATGTTGCTCCTGCCGACACCATATAGAAAGACCCCATCAAGTCCCCAACAAAAACCCAAGTCATCATCACCAACAAAGAACAAAATTTAGGGCACCTAAACATTAATTAAAAGAAAGTTAGGGCAGCAAGCAATTGATAAAGCTTCTCTTTGTGTTTTCAACTGTGTAATATTAACTGAATGAATTCAGATTATACAGAGCTTCTATATATTTGTAAACTTTTTATACATGACCTTTGAAGCAGTGATCTTATTGTTTGAAGAGAGATGCAATGAAGCTCTCTAGTATCACTTGTTTGAGTTGCAGTAGGAAAACTCCCAATGAACAAAAGCTCGGAAAAAAAAAAATTATACAAAAAAGAAAAACTCCAATCTGAACAAGTTAATGAGAATGGTCTTTCCAAACCCTGAGGGGTTGCAGTGTCCTCTCTTGTTCATCTTCATGTCAGCTCATTTGCTCCCCAATGAGATCGAGACCGACTACGAGAAATGACACACCCTGGAAGAGTAGAAAATAGAAGTGAACCCCCTGTGCCGACAGCAGACTTCGAATGGCCGCAGTGAGGAGGAGGAGCGAAAGGGCCAGCTCCTTTTTGTAGATCTTGTTGGCCTTCTTTGGTCGAGACGAAGGTTTTACGTGTTGTTGTCGTTCGTTTACTTTGGCCAGCTCGATGAGCTCACTTTCTGATGATTGTTTGTGGAACTGCAGAAGACTTAAGCTCTTAGAATACTCCTTGTCCATGACAGTCCGGAGGTCGGATTCTGATGACCTGCCGGCCTTTTTGGTAACTACCCATTCGTATGAACTCCCTAGCTTGAATAATCCTGAGATCATGGCATTGAATTTTGTCACAGACATGGTGTTTTCGAAGAGAAGGTAAGGCACGATGAAGGGGAAGGATCGCAATGCCGGAAGAATGTTGAGGAAGGACATTATGACGGGCACGTAGCAGATGACCCAAACAGGCAGTTCGGCCTCCGGGACAAACATGGACAACGGAAGAATTATACAAAACAATGTAAATGAATAGAAAGGAAGGACTAACTTCCGTAAAAGGAAGAACAGAAGGATCAAGTTTGCCTTCTTCCATATCGAAATCTGCAATGAAGCCACTACTGCACTTGTTAGACACTTGAACTCTTCCAATGGCAGTTTAGCTTCTGTATGAACAAGATCGGATTACCTTCGAAGTTATAATATCCGGAAGACATATCCGAAATAGATGCATGGGTCCAGAATGCCATCGATGCTGCTGTTTCCGATAAGCCTCGAATGATTCAGGGACTTCACATAAGACCTAACTCGTGCATGGATCCATGTTAGTAATGTAAATGGAAAAGCAAACAATACACTTGAAGCACAATGTGCTTTGTACCTTTACATCATTCAAGAAGATGAACTTCCAGCCATGGAGGTGAGCGCGAACAGCTATGTCCATGTCCTCGACCGTTGTTCTCTCGAGCCACCCTCCCGAGTCCTCCAATGCCTTGATTCTCCATACACCCGCAGTCCCATTGAATCCAAAGAAGTTCAAGAAGATGCCATTTACTTGTTGCTCCACTTCAAAGTGAAAGGCGAGATTGATGTTTTGGAGTCGAGTCAATAGATTCTCATTCGTGTTTACGAAGCTCCATCTCGCCTGGACCAGCCCAAGCTGAGGATTCCCCTGCATAACATCATGTAAAACTTGACAATTCATCCCTAAGAAGATCAACTTCAAAGCATTCTCAACAAGTCCCCATGTTCCATATGCACCACCAAATACCTTGAAGTGTGGAATGGTGTGCTTGAGGAAATCAGGGTTGGGTTGAAAGTCAGCATCAAATATGGCAACAAACTCATAGTCTTTGACATATTCACAGCTCATAGCGGACTTGAGATTTCCCGCCTTGTAGCCGGTCCTGACCGATCGATGGCGGTAGACGATGTTCACGCCTCTCTGACTCCACTTGGTAACCTCAGTGCTTATCAGTAGCTGGATGGTCTCATCGTCGGAATCATCAAGCACTTGAATCAGCAACCGATCTCTTGGCCAATCGATTTCGCAGACCGCAGAGATCGATTGCTCATACACCTGAATCAACTCGATCAAACGACTAGTTATTACAGTGCTTTCGATAAGAAAAACTGCAAATTTTTTTTTTGTAAGAATTGGAAGAGATCTTCACCTCTTTTTCATTACACATAGGAATTTGGACAAGAACCATAGGATACTTGTAGCCATCATCTTCTTTGAAAGGTTCCCCTTGAACTTTTGGTTTGATCTTCTTCAATCTGATCCAGAAGCAACCAAAGCACAAGACCAATCTATCCAGAGATTGTATGATGAACAAAACTATGCACATGTTTGACAGCATCTGAATTTGGTAAGCGATGTAGTTTGCTCGGAAGGAAAGCCAGTAGAGATAGGCAGAGTGCATCCACCCCTGGATCTCGGTCGCCTCCGGCAAATGCAAGTTCTCCGGCAGCAGCAATTCCGGCTGCTGGAAGTGCCACCGGTTCCAGTGAGCAATGAGCTCGAATGCCAGTGCGACGAGGGAGAAGAACAAGAAGCACTTGATTAGCTTCAGCAGCAAATGGGGCTTCTCAGAAGAAGAAGCAGCAGCAGCAGCAGGTCGCCGGCGGGAAAGTAACCTTCTGCCGACGACTCCGGGCAGCGCCCATAGCAGCGCCGCCGCTGACGCGAGGCGGCCGGCGGCGTGGTGGGCCTTGAGGAGCAGCACCCAAGTGAACTGCTTGGCGTTCTTACCGCGACCCTTGTCCGCGGAGGGGAAAGCTTCGTCTTCATCATCAGCCGCGGCGGGGATCTCGAGAACCGAGTAGTTAGGGTTCTCCATCGTCACCACCACCGGCGTGCCCTTCTGCTGCTGCTTCTCCCTCGCCCACCACCCAGACAAACCCGACCTTGGAGCCATTGCACAACCGTAGGAAAGCAGCTTCCAGACCAATCAATCAGCCATTATTCCAAATTCCGCCATCAAACTTGGATCTTTTTTCCCCCTCCCCTTTTTTATGCAAGGGATTCAGCAACTCAACTCGGATTCAGGCATTTCTGTCGGCAAATGCAGCGACCGTGAGGAGGACGAGGAGGAGGAAGAACACAAAAGGAGAGAGAGCTGGGATTAGTGTTCCTGACCTCCCTTGCTCGCTAATCTTCCATGAGGAAAGGTATCCGCAGTGGTAAAGCTTGAAAGCAAGTGGAGGAAGGAATCAATCAGTGGTCTTAAAACGACACCACAGCTCGCTGCTTCCGCCATTCCCAAAACTTACCATGGTTGAAATCTGAAACCAATCTCCACTCAAATTTCAGCAAAATCTCAGCGCCAGCGAACGAGAATCCGTGGAGCTCCAGGAAATGGCCAACGGAGATTATAAACTAAACGCAGTAGAATAGCATAAAAGCGGGGAGATTTACCAGAGGATTAAAGAAGAAACTGTTACTTTTCGATGAAGCAAGAACAGAACTTTTTACAGTGGAAGAGACAAGATGAAGAGGGCTTTTGGGAAGCAAAGGATCAGTAGACTTGTCTCTCTTTTGCTTTTTTATGATCTTTTCAGCCTTTTGCTTCTGTTCTTCCCATTTTTCTATCCTTTTACAAGGCCAATTTATAATTTTACTCGATAATATTTTTTTAACCAAAAATATATTTAACACTTTACATCCTCAAAATTAAATAATAATAATAATAAATAAATAAATAAAGGCAATATCAGTTTAGTAAGAATTTAAGACTTCTAAGTTCATTAACTATTTCTTGGTTAAAATTATTTAATAGGTTTATAAAATTCATAATAATAATAAAAAAAAGTACATAAACATCACCAATTTAAAAACTATGAATGGTTAGCTAGTTTTAGCAAGAAAAATATATAATTATTGAAATTATATTTAGTCAATTAAAAGTTGCTAAATATTTCTTTAAAATATTGTGTAAAGTTAAGTGACTCTTTATAAAATACAGCTTTTTTAAATATAAAAAATGTAAATTTATTTGCGTTTCGAAAATAAATAATTAGATTATGTGTGAGTCACTATTAAGTTAATTATGTATTAATTGAATTAAGTAAATGATGTGGAAGGAGGCATGTCTTAATCATGGATCCTCCTTTTTAGTAAATTAATCATGATTAATTCAATTCAACATGGATAAGACAAATCAGTAGAAAATTTTAAAAAAAAAAAGAAGAAGGAAAAATAGTAAAATAAAATAAACAGTTTGCTTATCACTGTCACAAATGAGGATAATTAATGCATTCTCTTTTTTTTTAGAAAATATTGAAATGTAAATTTAATTAATAAGGTTGCAAACTAATATATTTTAATTTTATAATCGTATTAATTCTTCAATCACCATTATTTTAATTATACATAATAAAAAAACTAAAAGTCAACAACAAATTTATAGCATATTTTAATTTATTAATAAAAAATATGGAGATAAAATGTTATTTTTAAGACAAGGATATTTATAATTTATTGTAAGGAGAATTAATAAATGTAAAAAAACACTTTTGATTTTTATAATATTAAATGTAAAAACTATATAATATTGAGGGAACAATTATATATATATATATATATATAATTATTTCTTTCTTGAAAAATGCGTTCGAGTTTGAAGTCCTTAAATTACTTTTATAGCTACCAAACTTAGTTAGGCAAATATTTCTCCAAGTAATACTTCACCAAAATTGATACAACAATATTTGACTAATTTTGATTCAATTATACTAATTTTAATCAATTTATAAGAGTTTTAATATTTAAACGGTCTCGATCAATGTTAAAAGAATTTTAACAAAAATTACTTATAATAATTTGTAAGTGTATTATAATTATCTAGTCAAAGCTGTTATAATAGTGGGAATAAATGTATTTTAGAGATAACAAAAATATAATGAACGCCCTTTTATTTTCAATATTAAACTTTAATGAAAACAAGAGAAGTTTTTTGATTTTTGCCAAATAGATTCTCTCATTTTAAATTTTTTTTATATTTATGGATTCAATATATTTAGGAACTAAATTTGTAAATTAATAAACATAATCTCCTTAAAATTTATATTTTTTTAAAAAATGTCTTTAGTTTCAAAATAATCTTCCCTAGGTTTTAAAACTCTCTTCATTTCATTTGGTAGCCATTAAAAATAATATTTTTTCATTAAAAGGTAAAAAAAAAATATTGCTATTAGTGTTTTTTAGGCCACGAGTGAATCAAATGTATAGATATATACACGGCGTTGGTGTCTCCAAATTATAAACTATTATCTTCGTCAATAAATATCTTATTAAACGGAAAAGTAAATAAAGAAAAATTTCAAAATAAACAAATAAAAATGTAATATCGAATTCACTAACTAGTAAAATATTT
This sequence comes from Wurfbainia villosa, assembly GCA_025175895.1. Taxonomy (NCBI): domain Eukaryota; kingdom Viridiplantae; phylum Streptophyta; class Magnoliopsida; order Zingiberales; family Zingiberaceae; genus Wurfbainia; species Wurfbainia villosa. The sequence goes on along the minus strand of CM045998.1, from coordinate 3,064,335 downwards.
TAAATGGTGAAATAAACTCAAATTACTAATTTTTCAAACTTAATATTCACTTACAATGTAATTAAGTTCGTAATGTAGAGTAATATAATATTGATTACGTTACTATATTTGAATAAAAATTATATATAATTTTGAATTATAAAAGTAATTATATTTCTTTTTATATGCATTACAAGGACAATAGAGACTGACCGACGACGACGACGGTGGTGAACGGTCGGCGACGACGAGGGTCGATCGGGTGGGCGATGACGATGGCGACGATGGCGGTGATCGGTCGGTCAGCGACGATGGCGATGGCAACAGCAACAATCAATCGATCGATGACGACAACAGACAGTGACAATCGACTTCAATTGTTGAGCATATGATACTTTTTAGATTACGATTTGAAATGTAATCGGATTACATATGTTATATTTTGTAATCCAGATTATAAAATTTTAATATCTTTTGTAATCCAGATTACATTATATTATAATTTTAAAATGGTAATAAATAAAATAATCAATCTTTTAATATAATCTGGATATTAAAAATACAAATGAGAACGTACCAAACGTACCAAATGCAGCCTTAAACGAATGAGACTAAATTAAAATAAAATAAAATTCTAATTTTTAATAATTATTTTAACAATTTAATTCATTTTAGAATCGAGTTTAAATTCTTTGCAAAAATTTGAATTTTTACGGTTGCAGTTAATTAATATGATACATAATTTGTTGTATTTGTTTTATCTTAAATTTTTGTGTTAGCATGACATTAAACTAAAATATTATATACATGTTTAAAAAACAAATTTAAGATATATATATATATATATATATAAAAGATGTTACATTATTCATCCGTAAGTACTTTCATTATTCATCGATCGAAAGATGAATAATTGAAGTGTTTACGAGTACTCATAGATGAGTTGTGATACATTACGCAATTGATCAGTGCGCGCCCCGACGTGACTCGATCTCAATTGTACGATTATGCGGAATGCACAATAATTGATAATGTATAGTGTCTTCTCTCCCATGATCTCCGACTAAATTTTTCGTCATTGATTGCTATCCGCATTATAGCCAACCCTGCACCTGCACCGTCTGATCACGGTCACATTCCGATTGAAATTCAATCGAATTGTGCCCAATCGTGATCGTAGTCCAGTGCTCGGGCAGAATTACTACGTATTCCTCATTACTATGTGTGTCATGCATAAACACGCAAGAATTCGTCATCCAACATATTAAACTTGTATATATATCAGTTCTCGGGGCACACTGAAATGTTGCGTGACAAATCAGTGTGCGCCCATGTGCGACCGATCGCGCAGAATGCACAGTGTCTTCTCTCCCATGATCTCCACCAAAATTCTTCGCCATCAACTGCTATCCGTTGGCAGCTAGATTACGGGCATAGCGCTGGTGGCCATAATTTGGCCGGATTCCGACAACAATCCAACCGGATTCAATCGCTCAACGACGATCTCCCAAGTGCACAAATGAGAAATGCACAGTGTCGTTCGTTGTCGTCGCTCGCCCTTATGTCGATCGTGGTCAGATTCCAACCACAATGTCGAGGCCAAATTTTGATCGCAATTTGGGATCGAATTCTGATCGAGACGTGGTCAGATCGCGACCGCCGCGATCACACCCAATCACGGTTGCCCCGATCACATCCGATCGTGGCGAGAAGGATGACACAAGTGACTATCTAAGGTTTAGGAGTTGAATTTTAGTGCGGATTGAGAGAGTCGAACACGAGCGATGGATTGACACAACTCATCAGTGAGCACCTCCATTATCCACCGTCCGATTGGGATAATAGAGATGCTCATGGATGCTATGGATGAGTTGTATAACATTATATATATATATATATATATATATATATATATATATATATATATATATATATATATATATATATATATATATATATATAATATTACACAACTCATTCGTGAACACTTCTATTATCCACCGTTCAATCTCCTAAGGTTTAAGAATGAGACTATAGTGCGAAAGCGATCGAACGATAGATAATCGGGGTGTTTACGGGTACTCATAAATGAGTTGTGATCGATTGATCAGTGTGTGCCCGTGCATGACTCGATCTCAGCCGTCCGATCATGCAAAATGCATAATAATTGATAATGTATGGTGTCTTCTCTCCTGCGATCTCTGATCAAATTCTTCGTCATTGATCGCTATCCGTGCTATAGCCAACCTCGCGCCTACGCTGTCTTATCATGATCAAATTTCGATTAGAATTCGATTGAATTATGCCCAATCGCGATCGCGATCCAGTGCTCGGGCAGAATTACTATGTATTCCTCATTTACTATGTGCGTCATGAATAGACGCACAAGAATCCGTCGTCCAACATATCAAACTCGTATATATATATCAGTGCTCAGGGCACACTGAAACGTTGCGCGACTGATCAGTGTGCGTCCGTATGCGACTCGATCTCAGTTATCTAATCGCGCAGAATGTACAGTGTCTTATCTCCCATGATTTCCGCCCAAATCCTTTGCCGTCAACTGCCATCTGTTGGCGGCTAGATTACGAGAGTAGCATTGGTGGTCATAATCTGGTCGGATTCTGACAATAATCCAATTGGATCTGATCGATCGACGACTATCTCCTAAGTGCACGAATGAGAAATGTACAATGTCACTTGTTGCCATCGCTCGCCCTTATATCGATCGTGGTCGGATTTCAGTTACAATGTCGAGGCTAAATTTTGATGGCGATTTGTGGTCGAATTCCGATCGAGATGTGATCAGATCACGACTGCTACGATCGCACCCAATTGTGATTGCCTCGATAGTGGCGAGAAGGATGATGCAAGTAAGTGCCTAGGTTTAAGAGTTGAACTTTAGTCGAACACGAGCTTAGGATTGGATGGTGATCGCATTCATCACCCACCACGTGTGCGCGTACCCTCGCGCATGCACATGGCACACGCCTAACACCTCATCCGTCTGTGTATTATTATTATTATTATTATAATTGAAAAAATACGTTAAATTACATAATTAACCCCTAAATCAAAGAAGAGAAGACTAATACGACATGTCCCACAGGCCACACCGCCACAGCCTACAAGTCGCCGCACTTGCTTCATCCCGCTTTGAGGCCCGTTTAGGTTTCCCCTCCTGCTGCTGTCGAAGGCGAAGGCGAAGGCGAAGGCGATAGCGAGAAACGCCAACACGTAACTCATCCTCCCCTTTTCCTCCTCCTCCTCCTTCAGGCTCTTCATACGTTACCCGTCCAACGACTGTTTGTGCTTGCGCTTTGCAGATCTGTAAACTGTACTTTGCTTGTCGCGGGAATTTGTGGATGTAGATCTTCGAGGGACTTGCAGATTAGTGGGTCGTCTGTTCGTGGATTTGGTTCCTTCCGTGCGGATTAGGGATTCGGACCTCTAGCTTTGGCGGGAGGGCCATGTCAAGGGAGAAGCGTATATTAGATCCTCGCGGAGGCGGCGATGACCTGCAACCTGAGCCTAAGAGACAGAAGGCTCCTGCTCTTGCGAGGTAATTAGAAACTAGACTCTGCTTTTTTTTAGGTGCTAGTGTGTTCGTTCAGGATTTTGTGGTTCGTGATCTGTGCGCAAATATGGCTGAAGCTACTACTTATTAGTACGAGAAATCTCATGGAATTAGATTTTTGAACCGACCTTTTTTCCTTACAACCAGCAACTGCAAATATGATATTGAGTTGTTCGTATCTTCTAAGGCGTAAGATGGAAATATTTTGTAGAATTTGGTATTAAGCAGTAAGCGAGATGCATGCTTGGGCAAGCAAGGCATATACATATGAAAAACAGTTCTAAAACTTGAAGGGTTAAACGTTGGAAAACATCACCCAAAATAGAATGAATCCAGTAACACTTTACTGAAGATTCAATCAAGTCATACTCACACATCTAGTTTAGGAATCCTAACTCAAATAGATTGACAAAATGCTCACATATGTGACAGTGTGCATAATGGGAGATTCATTTTCTAAAAAAAAAAAAAATTGGACCGTAGAGCATGATCTAAGGACTATGCAAAGCTAGGATGCACACGTGGTTTAACTCTTCACATGCATGTAGAAATTGGACAATGTTTACCCTACCAGGACTGGTACTTCCTCTAGACTTGCACCACTTGTCATCGAAGCTATGCTCCTTGTATGCATCAGGATTCACATTGATAGTCTAAGCAGACATGGCTGGTGTTTGTATTGTCGATTGACTCCTTTAATGAATACAATGTGATCATCTATTAGACTAGAATTTTCTTTTTTCAGTATCTGTGATCTGTGTACTTGTGAATATGGGCAAACACTAGCTTAACCACTTTTTTTTTTTTTTTAATTTTGTTTTATTATTGCTTGCCTTTCTTTGGGTTTTATGTATCTCATGTTGCACGTGACAGTTATATGTTCTTAAGAAGACTATCAATGGAGGGTGTCACCATTGTCATGGTATTGACAATAACTAAACCAAATGAAAACCTACTTTACCTTGGCCTCAACTTAGGAACACTTAACAATGTCCAATGCAAAGCACTTGGCTTATAAATAATTGAAGCGATCAACTTTCTCTGGTATTAGTTTCATTGGCTTAGTTGTTCAACTTCTTCCTCCTTGTCAGCATCAATGTGACATAGCATTGCTTGGGTATGATTAGGCTTCCTGGAATTGTTGATCCTATTATCCCTTTTTAAGTTAATGATGCATCAGACAATTAGATCAATGTCAATGTCGATACTCCTATTTGAATTCAGAAATCATAAATTTTATTAAACTGCAGATTCTATGGTATGTTCAGATGTATGAATTTTGCAATAAACTTTTCTATGTGCAGCGTGGTTGTGGAAGCTCTCAAAGTGGACAGTTTGCAAAGACTTTGTTCTTCTTTGGAGCCCATTCTTCGAAGAGTTGTAAGTATATCTGCTTCTGCAGTTTTTATACTTGTTGATAATGTAAACAAATCTGTTAGTTTTTTTCTATGCTTATTATTATTTTTGAGTATTTGATTCTGAAGTTAGACATGTGCATTTTTTGTGTGCACGAGTGTTCTTACAAGCTTGCATCTAGGAACATCCAGCAGATGGTCATATTTAACACACGCACGCGCGCGCACACACACACACACATCTGTTTATTGACTATTTCGTGCTGGTGTAGGTTAGTGAGGAAGTGGAGCGGGCACTTGCAAAACTTGGTCCTGCTAAACTTGGAGTTGGAGGCAGGTACGTTTATCATGACAAATGCCATCTGCGATTGAGAATACTTGGACTTTCTTGCTTGTTTTATTTCTTTTTGTAGCTTATATTACAACATCTATATTGACATTTACTGCCATTCATGCTGTCCTTAAATATGAATGTATTATCCAGTCCTTAGAAATGATTATCTGATTGCAGGACCAACTTCATTTTGTATGAATGAGTACATGTGACTTAAGGAACTTGCCTATGAGCTTAAATTTTTAATAGCCATTTATTTCCCTTTTCATTTCACAGATATTTCCTCTTTTTACAGTATTCCTTATATCCTAAAGCAGCACTTGTAGGGATTTATTCATAGTCCTCTTGATCACTCTGCAAATTTTAAATTAGTTTATTTTGTTGGCTGTGACTGATAACTGGATATCTTTGTTCCTGCAAATTCTATTTATTAGTACTCTAATTCTGTAGAAACTGCAGGACTTCTCCAAAACGAATTGAAGGGCCTGATGGCAGAAACTTGCAGCTGCATTTCAAATCAAAGCTCTCTCTTCCACTTTTTACTGGTGGAAAAGTAGAAGGTGAACAAGGTGCTGCAATTCATGTTGTTTTGATTGATGCAAGTACGGGATTTGTTGTGACATCAGGGCCTGAGTCATCTGCAAAGTTAGATGTTGTTGTACTTGAGGGTGATTTTAACAATGAAGATGATGATAACTGGACTGAAGAAGAATTTGAAAGTCATGTAGTCAAAGAGCGTGAGGGGAAGAGACCACTTTTGACTGGAGATTTGCAGGTGTTACTCAAGGAGGGTGTGGGGACGCTTGGAGAGTTGACGTTCACTGATAACTCCAGTTGGATACGGAGTAGGAAGTTCAGACTTGGATTGAAAATCTCTTCAGGGTTCTGTGAGGGTATTCACATTCGAGAGGCAAAAACAGAAGCTTTCATAGTTAAGGATCATAGAGGAGAATGTATGTTCCTTTGCATTCATTGGCTTCGTACTTCAGTTATCCATTTCTTTTTTTTCATAATCATTGGATATATTATTGCAGTATACAAGAAACATTATCCTCCTTCGTGGAAGGATGAAGTTTGGAGATTGGAAAAGATCGGCAAGGATGGATCGTTCCATAAGAAGTTGAATAGGACTGGAATTTCCACAGTTGAAGATTTTCTCCGTCTGTATGTCAGGGATCCACAAAGACTGCGGAATGTATGACATTGGTCTTTCTTTCTGTACATTTTTATTGTTGTTATTATTTTCTGATTGCTTTATTACATTTTTAGATCCTTGGAGGTGGTATGTCAAATAAGATGTGGGAGAGCTTAATTGAGCATGCCAAGACCTGCCCCCTTAGCGGAAAATATTATGTGTATTATTCTGATGATACAAGGAGCATTGGTGCAATTTTCAACCATATTTGCGAGTTCAGTGGTTTGATTGCTGGAGAGCAGTTCTATTCAGCTGAAACTCTTACAGATAGTCAAAAGGTATGCATCGTTGCAAATTTCCTTTCCTCTAATGCTCCAAGGTGATGTTTACTTGCATATATTTTGCAACGTCATCAATGAAGTGTAACTCTGGTAGTTGAGAAAACAGGAGACAATAAATTGAGATTTATGTCACTCAGTTACAACTACTATCTAACATGGCTATAAATTAGGCGTGTACTTTTTCAACTTGGGAACAGTGACTTATAAGAAAAGGATCCAAATATAGTACACGGGTACAGAACACAACTAATATACATAATATTATTTGTTTGATATAGTATACATTTATCTATTAATTAAGGGATTAGAGATGTTAATCAGGAGTTTTTACTGGCTGTTTTTGAAGTTTCAGATTCTTTTTATGTCCAATTTGAGATTAATTGGACGAATAGATGGTTGGATCAAATCTTGTTTGCCTTGGATTCAAACCAAGTGTGAATCAGATCCAACTTGATTGCTATATTGTACCAATTGGATTATTAAAGGAATAATATAAGGTTTGAGGGCTTCACTTTTTTCTTGTGGTTTCTCCTGCGTCAAACCTGCTACTCTCATGCTGCACAAGCCTTTAGCCTTTCTCCTCACTACCACTCATGGCCTAGGTACTGCATTGCTGGTAGCTTCCTTCGATGATAGCAAGTGCCTTATGATGCTGCTTCATCTTCCTCATCTAAATAAGTCTCCTTATCCGGTTCTGTTTTTTTTTTTTTGCATCCTTGTGTTTCTTCTTCCTCTTCTTTCTTTCCTTGTGGCTGAGGAAGATGAGCCCGACTCTTAGACTCCTCCCGTTTCATATTCGTATCATGTTGTGCTGACATCGGTATGGGAGAGTGGACGAATGAATTTGAGAAAAGGAGCTTGAGATGGTACAAACATAGATCAAAGATGAGCAATATATTATATAGTTGAATGAATTAAATTTATTAGAGCAGAAAGTAGAAGAGGTAGAATTACTAGTGATTTAGATGAATAAGATTCAAACACAGCTTAACAATGACTACAACTATTTAAACAATTGGCCTAAGCAGAAATGCTATATTGGAGATGCTAGCTATGATCACATTTCAATATCTCAAATGTTAACTGAACTACTAATCCGAAAACTGTAGTGGTTATCATTTTGTTATTATTTTTAGAAAGGTAGAATATGATTGAGTAACATAACAGTGCTTTCCTGTGAATTCCATTTTTACACTTTTGCAGGTCTTTGCAGATACACTCGTAAAAAAAGCATATGAGAACTGGCAGTTTGTAATAGAATATGACGGCAAGGCTCTTCTGAGCTTGATGCCAAAGAAGACGATGACTACACGTAGTGAAGCTGCAGCTTTGGCAAATTTTTCAGATTCATATGATAACTCACTCACAGAGCAGCATGCTTCCGCACCAATCAGTACCGGAGTCGTCAATGGAGGTAACAAAATCTTTTCTTTTTATCTGTATCTTGGATTATCTTATATATCTGTCTCTTATCATAACTCCTTTTTAATTGATTTTTAGTGGAATTTCTGCTTAATTTCACTATGATCTTTTTTCTAGACCAAAGTCACAAGTTTCCATTTCTCATGATGAATTGCTTAATTTTACTATGATCTGTTTCTATGCAGGGGACACAGATTCGGCTACCTACAACCATAATCAAATGAATCAATACTCGACTCATCATCAACTTGTTAGTCAAAATGCTCAGTTGCAGTATGAACATGCATTGTCCCCTCAAAGTCAACTCAGTGGGACATCCGATGTTATTCAGACACCAAGAAACGACAGCATTGGCCTTGCCTTGGTCCAACCTGAACACTCCAGCTCTGAATATCAACTGGTGGACCAATCCATCTTGCCTTCAAATCTGAGCACCAATCACAACTGGTCCCATCAACGCCAGGGCCCCGACGACTTCTTCACTGAAGAAGAGATCCGCAGAAGTAGTCACGAGATACTGGAAAATGATGAAATGCAACAGCTACTTCGACATTTGTCGATGGTTGGGACTTCAAATAACATGGCAGATGATGTGTATGGGTACCCTTCCTACATTCCCGCGCCGTCTCCAGCCTTCAACTTTGACGTGGGCCAGAACCGTTCCTCCGGTAAAGCCGTCGTCGGATGGCTCAAGGTAAAGGCAGCAATGCGGTGGGGCATATTTATCAGGAAAAAGGCAGCCGAGAAAAGGAGGGCTCAACTGGTTGAACTGGAAGATTAGCAAACCCGTTGCCGGGTTCTCGTTAATCGTGTATATTACTAGCAAATTCTAGGCTGGGTTCCATCTGTGTATCTCGTGACTACTTCTGCGGATGGTAAGCTCCCAAAAGAAAAGACTCCATGGATTCAGTAATTGCTTGTGTCTGCTAATATCATCTGTAAATTAAGGGCTTCTAGTCTTCGAACGCTTTGCTAATCATGTTATTTGATTGAAACAGTGCACCAATCTGTTCGTAGCCACGATCACATCTGAAGATGCTTGTAAAGATGAACTGTTTACTTCAGTATTGCAAATATTTCCTGCATTAATTCAGTTGGTTTCATGAAATGCCAAATGTCACGAGTTAGTGATTAATCTACTTTTCTTATGAACACTGATTGAATCGTCAATTTAGCAGTCTCTATCGATTTATTTTAGGATCATCGTAAGAAAGATAAATTATGGATGTTTATGGACTTTGATATGTTTGGTAAGACTATGGAGGGTCATTCTGAATTTAAAGAAGGATTTTAGATCTACTAGGGATTGATTTTGGGAGTATGGAGAAAATAATCAAAATTTTCATATTGGTAAGACATGAAAAAATATTACATATTTATAAGATAAAATAATATGAAAAAATATTACATATTTATAAGATAAAAAAATATGTATGAGAGTGTTTTTGGATAAAATTAAAAAAAATATATGTACGAGAGTTTTTTTTGGATAAAATTAAAAAAATAAAATCTTGAGTGTTTATGTCGGATAATAAAATATCATTGTGTAAATATAAAAATTTATTTACATCAATGTTTGGTATGAGTCATGGTTCATGTCAAATCATGAACTATGCAAATTTTATTTACATCAATATTTGGTATGAGTCATGGTTCATGTCAAATTATGAACTTCAAACAAAGGAAGATGAGCTTTTATGTCCGAATCAAGAGAATTAGGTATTAGGTAAAAAATTCAATTGGCTCGGAAGGGATCGAACAACTGGTAAGAAGTCCAATTTGATTAGAAGGCCTGGACAGCTGACAAGAAATCTAGCTGGGTAAAGAGAATCAGACAGTTGACAGAAAATCCTAGTGGATTGGGAATCAGACATCACACAAAGGAAGTTCTTCAATGACGAATAGATTTGAGGGGGAACAATTGATCTTTCGTTTGAGAGAGAGATTGTTGGGAGTATGAAGAATATAATCAAAGTCTTATATTAATAAGACATGGAAAAATATATTCATTGATCTGATATTTTTTGGATAAAATTCAAAAATAAAATTTCAAATATTTAGATTTAAAATGGATAATATTATATTATTATAAAAATATATAAATTTTATTTGTACAAACAATCGATTCGAACTTATTCTACTGTTTTATCAACGCGCTGCGGGGACAAGACAGTTGGGCGCCTCTTAGTTGGGCACCTAAGGCGAAGAAGAACATAGCAACTGATAAAATACTCCGTTCAGTTCAAAATAAACATAAATTTTAAAGATTTTTGAATTGTTCATCTGTTATGCACAAAGAAGTGACAACCTACGGAACTAAACTGCCTTTGTAGTTAGTGAAAAAAAAAACACTAATGCAATCTAAAATAAGCAGCAGGAAAAAAATTATAACGACGTGTTTTTTTTTTATCCCTTTAAATTTATTTTTCAAAATGGTGCATGAAAATTTTAAACATTTGCCAATTTACTCCTCGTCACTCACGTTGTTAATTTACATTATGTAAATAAATAACAGTATTCTAAAAAGCACTGGACGATAGGTGGGCGGTCATTCACTGCCTAGCGCCTAGGCGGCTAGGCGGCCGCCTAGGCGGTTTCTAGGCGATTTCTAGACGGTCAATTTTTTTAATATTTTAACATTTAAGATGGTAAACAATACGAATTACAAAATATAAGAATTAAAAATATAATTGCAAATAATATTAAATATTAAAAATCCGAATTGGAAATGTGCGACATGCCCATGCCAAATATGCGACACGCCTGTGCCTCATTTGGCATGGGCGTATCGCACATTTCTCACCGGTGCGATACGCGTGTGCCCTCATTGGCATGGGCGTGTCGCACGCGCGACACGCCTGTGCCCTCATTTGATATGGCCGTGTTAAGCGCTGGAACTCCTGACACGGCCATGTCAGCGTTTAATCGGTCGGTCGCCCCGATTAATCGAAGCGAAGCGTCGTCGATTAATCGCTCTGGGCGCCGATTAATACGGCGTCGCCTCTGTAAATGTCGGGGCGGTGGACGAGCGTCCACCGCCTACGCACCGCCTAATCGGATAAAATCGGCGATTTTTAGAACACTGATAAATAATGGTGTTTTAGGTATGGTATATTTTATAAACAAAATAATAAAATTAATAGTTCGGAGCGAAATGTTATTTTTAGAACTTTTGGGTTATGCAAAAAATTTTGAAGATGAAACTTTTTTAAGGGACAAAATTAAAATCACCCTCTGTGTAAACGTATGCCGTCTCCTTGCGTTGCGAGTCGGCTGCGAACGGCGTCGCTCTCTTCGACTCTCGCCGATTCCGTCGCTCGCCGGCCATCGAAACCTCTGTTGAAGCAGTATCGTCGTCGAGCTCTCCCACCTCCGGCAACTACGTCAGGTACAGATCTCTTTTTTCCTGATTTGTTCCATTTGCATTTTTCTCTAGGGTTCTTGGGCTGCATGTTTTAGGCGTATGATAGAGTTGGGTTGATCCAGCTTTCAGGGACTCGAGCCTAGGGCTTCAGTGGATATTTGTTGGTCTCAGCTGCAGAACCGGTTCAGTTCATGCTAACAGTGGAGTCGCGATTCCTTCTGCCTCGTTTGGACGAATTCAGATCCGAACTTTGTCATTTTCTTCTTCGTCGATTCATCCGTGTCCAGTTCTGTGCGGAAGTTCTGCTGACCTTTAGGTGCGAGATTACAGCCCTTTCCGTTTTAACCCTCTCTTTCTCTACAGTTTTCTGTTTGAATCGTTGCTCCTTTTCTTACATTTTGGTTTTTGTGATGCTGGATCGGACATGGGTACAGTAATTTGCAGGTGCAGATTCTGTATCCGGCAGAGGACAGTTTCGCCTATAGTCTTCTTTGAGGTAAACTTTATAGTCTGCTTCCTTTCTTCATTTTGGTTCTACATCTTGTTTGAATCCATTGTGGCTTGATCAGATCTAGCAAGAGTTGCAGGAGACTGTTTGAGGTGGTTTTACGACTGATCTAGATTGTATCTTTGGAACTATTTCATCGTGCAGAGTAGGCTGCTCAAGGTATGTTCCCTCTCCTTTCCTTCAAGGATCAAGGTATTTTTTATAACGTAATCAATAATCAATATCTTAAGTTTGATCTTTTGTTGCTGCTGTAATTACATAAGGGTAACGAGGTCATTTGAGTTGATTCATGTGGAAGGAATCCCATTTTTTGGGTGGATTGATAATAATTTGGAACAGTTCTAGAAAATTAAAAGGATGTGTCAAGTATATGTTGAACTAGAGTAATTGTTGCATTTGGTTGTGCACATGTACCAAATGTTAACCTCGACACTGAAGACCTGTAGGGACATGTGGTTTTCAATCATTTATTTGTAATATTATTGACCAGTCATGCATCTTTGCTCATTTCAGCTGAGTCTGGGCTGAAGAATATGCATCCTCCTCTAACTTTGCATCGGCATCCTATGTGTGCTGAGGTATCTTCACTTGCAACAAAATTTAGCTATTGTGCTAAAATTGGAGTTTTAATCTTTTTATTTTTTTTTCAGATTATTGAGGATTTTCAGAAGTGCCATGTGGACCATCCAATTGGAAAATTCTTTGGGAAATGCACTGAGCTAAAGATAAAGCTTGATCGTTGTTTTCGACAAGAGGTGACTTTTTTCAAAGTTAAATTTTCCTTTATCTTAAAATCCTTTCAAGTAGAGAAAAAGAACAACCAAGAAAACAGACACATGAGCAAGGGTGCCGTGATCGAAATTTTACCTAGGGTTTATTGGCTCAGATCATTGAATTGGAAGACCCTGCAATTCAGTTAAATAATTTTAGAAATATATTTGACCTTTATAGTTTATCATATGTATTAAATTTCTAGACATAGTATTACTAGTAACATACAGAGTAAGTATATGAAAATTTCAATATTCTCTAAACTATTCGATCTCCATATCGCAATAGCAACTTCAATGAATGGTAACTATAAGATTGGTGATAATAATAACAATTTAAAGAAGTCTTACCTAGGAGTGCAAAAACTCTCTCAAATAATATGAAATGCGACGAATTATTTTCTGTAGTAAATGTCAATCTTCAAAATAGCTAATTGAATGTAAATACATGTTGCTGAGACAAAGCTTGTTTATAGGTAGAACAAGCAATCATAGTATCTTTTTGGATCGTAGCATTATAAAATCCTAAGCCTATTTTAGATCCATGTTGGAATGTGAATGTATTGGTCAGTTAGGATTTTAAGAACTTAAGATTCTAAGGCTCGGATTTCAATCTTGATTTCCATGCAAGCGAGCATACAATCACAAATATAAATTCGGCAGCACATTGGGACGACAAATTATCCCTTCTCATTTTACCCACATTTAATCTCTCTCTGTCTATTAAAAAATCGTATTACAATCTGATGTTTCTTACCTTTCATGAGTTACTTTTCAATTTGTTATTTTTTGTTATAGAAAGCCGTGAAGCGGAAGGCTAACTTTGAGCAAAGTAAAAAGTTCAAAGAAAGACTGCAGGCTTACAGAAAGGAGATGGCAGAGCAAGACACATAAGGGCCTTGCAAAGTACCCATACTTGAATCTCTAATTAATAGACAATTGTCTAAACTGACAATTTAGATCAAAAGTCCTAAATTTTTATTTTCTATTGGGAATTAGTAAAATTTATTTTTACTGTCTTCTTAGGTTATACAAGAAAGTATAATCTTTAATGTACTCTATTCATCTCTCTGAAACTTGTAATAATCTCTATGGAGGTCAGAATTATTTAGGAGAAATATACTCATTCGTCCTACACTATATGCATGACGCTAGAGTAAAATTTAATTTTTACTGTACAATACTAATGATATTTTTAGCTTTATTTATTCTTTTATTTTCTTTCCTTGCACTAGCTATTGGTGCTCCCAGTAAATTTAGTATGTTTTGGTAGTAGTATGCATTGTTGATTGTATTTGATATACTTTAGATACATGCATTGACATCATTCTGATTGCATATTACTGGATATTTTGCTGTTACTTTCCTTGTTTTTGCCATCAGATTCAGCTTTCAAGATGGTTGTGTTGTATCATACTGATTGCACTATACTCAATATTTCCATCCAAATTTCTGTGTTTTAGTCATCTTATTCAGTTTCGGAGATGTTTGTGTTAGGCTTACAAGAGTTGTTGTTACCTAATAGATTTGATTATGATTCTTCTATGTTATACTTTTGATGATCTAACATGAGTTTGTAGTTATAACATCATGTGATCTTTTTGCTGATCACTTAATGTTATACTTTCTACGAAGAATGTATCCCTTTTTTTTTTATGATCTAACTTGTGATGGTTGTGTTCCCTTTTTATGTTATACTTTCTGTGAAGATTATGGTGGAGATCAAATTCTCTGATCCGTTTTACTGATAGAACTGCATATGTAGCAATGGTGGATCAAGGTATCTCTCTGATCTCCTAGACAATTCTTCAGCAATTACCACCTGGTTATCTTTTTCTCCACTGTGTTTCAGTAAACCTAGTGCAAAATATTTTACTCCTGAAATGACAATTTTTTTTAAAAAATGTGGTCTGATGATTTGTTATTCCAATTCTAGCTGCTATTTGAATATTGGCAGAGATAAGGACTAACCCTTGTCTCTGTCTCTTAGTTAACTCAAACGAGTCAATTTTTTCCCTTTTTTTCCGGTTCGTTTGCTATTAATTTGAACACAAACATTTTGGCATTTGAGTGTATTATTGTGCAAAAGGTTAGAACCGTCAATCTAGTGGTCCTTTCGTCTCAGCCTCTCAAGATTCGAGAGGGAGTAAATCACGAAAGAGTTATGTACGCGATTGGTAAAATAATGAATGACCATTTGAATCCGGGACAAAATTTTAGATCGCTTTTGGAATCAATTCTTATCTATTGTATAAATTTATCTATTGACTTATTAATACACCGCACCGGAGGCTCATTTGAGTGTCTGTAGGTCCTTTGCGGATGAACTTATGACGTTGTCTGCAATAATGGTAACCAGCTCTCTCCTTGACTTATAGTTTAAATTATGAAAAGTATAAATACATTTGTTCATTATTTGGCTAAACCCTTGAATTTCATTGTTTTTCATGGTTTATTGGATGATTTGTCATTTGCTGATTGCTTCTTCAATGGCTACTGTTTCCTTCGGGGTGAAAAAGGTGCGTTCTACAACGAAGTCAACACATACTATTCGAGTTAATATATTTATGGTGCATTTGATTCATAGGAATATCCATTATATCCCACAGTAATTTTCTAAACATAAGCAGTGGCCATTCCTTTCTACAAGTTGGAATATATTTTATTATAAAGAATAACCCATCTCTACTAATAATATTTCCTACAAACCAAATATTAGAATTCAATTAAAAAAATTGTATTCCATGCCATGCCATTCCATTCCATAATCCAAACTTAGCAATAGGTCTATTCTATTATTTAACAGATCCATTCTCTACGAGTAATTGTTCCATTCTTTTATAAATTCTGTTATGTGAATCAAACATGCTGTGGAAGAACATAATTCATTATTTGATTTAAGCTTTCAGCTGAAAGTTTATTCATAACGATTCAGTTGCTAAAACTGTAATTTTTTTTTTTAATTCATCATACCCACAACTATTTAGCATCTGTACACGTACTCTCGTGAGGCTACTCTTTTCTGCATTATTTTCGCCTTTAGTTTATTTAAGATTGGAATGGTTAATTTAACAGTTTTATTGATTTATTATTGCGTCGTTTAGAGTTAAATTACGGAGGATTCTGAGTGCCGATGTGATGTTAAGGCGTTTGAGGTCATCCAATCTGAAAGAGTTTTAGATTTTTTTCGGAATCGATCCATATTATTTCTATAAGCACTGTTATGTTCGTGGGAGGGGGGAGGAGGGGCAAAAAAAATTAAGATGGGCTTTAGCGAACATATGATTGAGATGTGATTTAATAGGGTTGTTATTGGGTCATTTGTGAGATTAAGATTGGCTGTTTGTGGGTCTATTTCAGGCTAAATGTAGCATGCATGGATGTCCACGGGCCGTTAGCTGTTATATGATTGCCGTTGGTCTGATATTTTAACATGTTTATCGGTGTATTTAGGCCATCGTTGGCCCATATATGAACCGATGTGGCTATGAATTGCCCATATGCAGATTTTGATTTCCGTTGGGACTGAGTGGATTGATATCGACATGTCACTTCGCTGTTTATTGGGCCAGATTTGCCCCATTCCCAGTGGGAGTGTTACTGAACCTTATTTAGATCTGGTATGGTTATCGTTAGGCTGTTCACGGCTTTGTGGTAGCTGTTGCAGTCCTTAGCTGGGCCGACTTATGTCGTTTGTGCGAATTGGGCCTCATCCCGTCCCACTGTCAGCGAGGTGTCGTTTCCTTAAGCTGCTGGTGGGGCTATTGCTGGGCCGACACTGGGCTAGCATAACTCGATAACGGACTTTTCGTGGCCTATTGAGAATCCGTTGGTGGGCCGTTTTGTTCGTTTGTGGTCTGCCGCTCACTACTAGATCATAATTAGGCCGTTATTGGGCTGTTATAGGTCCAGGACAATGCTTTATGTTTAATGGGTTGCGTACGGCCCAATAGCCAATCATGATTGGGCCTCTAATCGGCTCGACACGCTGTAAACAGAACAAGTTTGGGCCGTCGGTGGGTTTTCCAGCCCTCTAATAGCTTTAGATTGGGCCGGTAGTGGGCTATCTCATCTCTCTAGTTGGTATTAAATTGGGCCGTTAATAGGCTGTTACTAGCGGCCCAATAAAATAATAATTGACGGCCCGTTATCCTTTTGTTTTGGGCCTGACATGAGGCTTTCAGCACATCAAGACTGGGCCGTTATGGGGCTGTCTTCATCCATTTCATGGGCCGCTATATGCCATTGTTAGCACACCGGTGAATGTATAATTTGATTTGGGCTGTTATCGGGTAGTTACGTTATTCTTTATTGTGTGACATCCTTGCCCATTAGCAGAATGATTACCTGCCCGATTACTGCTTTTCGGGGCCATTTATCACCATTGCCCTTTGCGTGTCATTCGAGTGCGGTTCGATTACTCCATGAGATCAGGTACCATAAATTGGCTGTTAATGTAGTTTATGAGCTATTATTTTGTACTTTTGCGCTTCGCAATTTGTTTCCACGTGACTACTGCCAGGCTTAGAGTAAATATAAATCCCAAGGATCGACAAGATGAGCTTTTATTTTGTACTGTTGTGCTTGGCAATTTAAATTTTTGAAAATAATGGCATTTGAAATATGTGTTCATAAGATTCAAATATTAACAAAAATCCATCAAACGAACTAATTTTTGTTTTTGAAAATTAAAAATATTTGTAACATCTCTTCATTTAATTCAAAGACAAAAAAATCTCTCCAAAGAACAAAATTGGTTTTCTAAAAATAAAGAGCACATGCAATACAAAAATCTAAAGAAAATAAGAAATGTTTCATATTAAAAAAAACAACATGCTTCAAATCAACAAATTTGGAATTCTGAAAAAAAAAAAAACAAAGTCATGCATATCTTCAGATTGCAAGGTTAAGAAAAATCCTTTAAATGAACTAAATTGGATTCCACATGTGAAATGTCTCCATTTGATTTAAAAATGAAGAAATGTGGATTTCTTTAAGACAAAAGAACATTTGCAATATATATATATATATATATACATGAGAAAGGAAGTTTGGATAGAAAATAAGACTTTCGGTTACTTCATACAAAGACTTCAACCTAAAAAGCCATTAGTATTATTAACAAAAAATGGACGCACAACAGCACATCATCCGAGACAAAACTAGAAAACTAACACGGACAAGGCTATTTAAGTTTTTCAACATTTTAGACAAGCAAATCAATCAATATCCAAGCATAAAAATGTGCAAGCACATAAATGATGAGGATTATGAAAAATCTAACGTATAACCAGTGATCAACTCGTCGTTGCAAAAATAGATGCTGCTAAATGCCAAATAGATACAAAATTGACACAATTCAGAAGAGTCGTATAATGCAGAATTTAAAGCTAGTACCCCTTACCTTTAAAGAAGTTGGTCGAAGGAGCATGTTAAATACATCTAAGGATACTTTTGGTTTGGAGTTTTTGTTGATAATTTTGTTAGATTATTAACAAAAATTTTATTTGATTTAGATTATGAATAATTATCTAGTAATTATTCATTACCTGATTATAAACAAAAACCTTTTTAGGGGGAATCGAAAAACCTTAGAGAACCAAGATTTTTGTTGATTCCCGGGTTAAGGGAATTTTTTTTTTCTAATATTACCCCTAGCAATATATTAAATATCAATTTGTCAAAACTCAATTAATTTGCAATTATAGCTTGGCGACGGCCAATCCGTCAAATCGCTCGTCATCGATCATTGCCGATTCTTGCGGCTGCCATCGATCGTCGTCGGTTATCGTTATGGGTTATCACCGCCATTATCGCCCCGTCGCCGTCGTCACATGCCGGTCGTAGATCTTCATTATCATGCCGACCGGCCGTTGGTCAATCACCGCTGCCGCCGGCCGGCTAACCACTGCCGTCATCATTAATATTTCCGTCGTCGTCAAATTGATTGAGCAAAAGACAAAGGATAATTTAGTAAAATATTAAACTAAATTATATATTAAAACCTCAACCAAATAAAATTTTTATCAAAGATTATATTTTATTTTAAAATTATATTTTATTTCTTGATAATTACATAACCAAGATTAGATTACTTAAACCAAATGCACTCTAATAGTTATGGAACGTCACATTAACAGCCCATCGCCGTGAAGGGCATGTTAACATGAAATTAAAGGAAGTAAAAAATGAAATAGAAAAGGCTGACAGTTCCATTTTCCGGCATTTCAAAATGAGAAGTCTCACAATACCCTAAAAAACTGGGAGGTTCTTCATCCAAGTGTGTTAACATTGTGAGTTGGATTCTGGTTGCTCATGCTTTAACACATGATTGAATATGAAATCATATGGTACCTTATGGACACAAAAATTGCTCATTTCCTACTGCTCAAAATTGAACACCGGTCCCTGTTGGATCCTGCCGTACCAAGTGGTCCATGGCCCACAAGGAAACAACTAATACAATATCTCTGCAACACTCTCGTTCAAAAATGAAAATAGGATTGATTTGCCATCATGTCACCCACAGAGAGATGCAACGCGCAGAAAACAAACACATTATGCGAGATGAGCAGTAATAGATTCTTGGCATGGAAATTTAACTCAGCAATAATTCTCTATTTTTTTTATACAGAATTAAGAAAATAATTCATGAAGTCAAGCATTCACTTCAACTCATTGCTGTTATACATTCAAAGAGGCAGCATAATGCATAATCAGAATATGAAAAAAGGAAAAAATATCACAAAGTCCTGCGGCATATAGAAAGATGAAAACCAGCAACCCAAGAAACACCGACGTAAAAGAATGACTTGAGTTCATTCAGCATTTTCACGGCGAAGCATTCAAAAACTGCCTATCTTTAGCTCCTCGTCGTCTCCGCCGTTACAATGTTATAACCATTCCACATTTTGGTCACAAAGTATTCAAACTAGATAGAAAGTTGAGTTCCATTTGGTCTGTGTATATATGCTCCAAAGTAGGAATGGATCCTACAAAGTTCAAATGCTTCTCCAAAGTAGGAATGAATTATTTTGAATGCTTCGCCATGAAAATGCTGAATTAACAAGCACTAAGAGGGCACAATGCTAATACAAAAGAAGACATCCGGACTTCTAGGCTCTAGCCCTAGTTCCCATTGATATTAAGATGAACACAGAAGACATTTGCTTTTTTCCTCTAAGTGGTTTCTCATCTACTAGCCCTAGTTCTCAGGTCTCTCACTGTGAGGGAAGCAAATGGTATACCCTAAATAATTGCATGAATATAATATGAAGAAAATATTTTTTTTCATCTTTTGTCACTGAACAGCAATCGCATTCACCGGTACCACCCAATAGAACGACAAATTTAAAACTACACCAGTGATAAAAACATCAGCAGCAAGTAATTGCTACTATTAAATTCACATAAGATGGGCACGATTAACTATTTCAAGATTTAAATCAAGCAGCAGAAAATTCAGAGGCGGTGAAAATGATTCAGTGGAAATCTAACAAAGAAAGACTTACGCATCATCACATTTGTTGAAGCGACGCAGAGTGTGCACCGACGATGGCGAATACGCCCTTTTCCGGCCGGATTGATCTCGATCTACAACGCTTCGAATCATACAGACGACAAGCATGAGGCAATGGGGTAGGGATTAAGGTTTTGATCGAGAGATAGATCAACAGATCTGGAAGTAGTAAGAATTCCAGAATTGCGAGTTGCACAAGAAAGGGGATAGGTTTAGGTCTTAATCTCGACCTCTTCCTCCACCGCCATGGATACTTGAAGAAGAGAACGACGATCTCCGGCCCCGAAACATCGCCTCTTCCTCCTTAACTTATGCGAGAAGATGAAAGGGCGAGATTGTGGTTTCGATCGATGGATCGACAGATCTGAAAGTAGAAGAACTTACAGAGTTGAAGGTACGAATCATCGAGTCTCCAGAGGAAGCGACGGTGATTTCCTTCTCTTCCATCGCCGTGAGTACGCACGGCATGACATTTGAAACCCTTCCTCCCTCTTCGATGCTCAGCTCGTGATCGCGGGAAGGATCGTCCTCCATTTATAGGGGACACCTCGAAGCTTCTTGGAATATTCGAATATTTTAAAGGTAAATTTCGTTTAACTCTCCATTTTTTTTCTTATTTTCAGAACTCACGATATATAGCCACCATCTCTTCATGAATTTATTTCCGTCTCTGTACAGATAACGTGGTAGTTAAGACACAGCGGTATTTATATAAGTGATATAGATCAATTTTGAAGGAGGTTTAAAATTCTTTTTTTAGATTCAGATGATCTTCATATGTCTCGACCACCACGTTAAGATTTATAAAGTCCTCAATAATTTATTTCTCTCACAATGGCTATAAAATAGACCGGTGAAAACCACTAAACTAACGGTTCTAATCTTTTACATAAATGAATTTATTTTCTCAATTAAAGTGATATCCAACTTCAATATTATATAAAATATTAATTGCTTGTGACATCAAATTTACCATTTAATTTCCTTTGACGATTCGTTGATTAAAATAGTACGGATACGATTATGATGCTTAGAAGTTCTTCATTATTTATGATCAACTAATTAAAGAGCATAATTTTCTATAATTTATCTTTATTCGTTATTCCTAAGGAAGGGATGATAATTGTCTTTTGCTATAATTTTAGATGCAAAGGAATTTCACTTTTACAAAATATTTCAAAAATTAGGTTCTCTTTTTACTAATAACTCATTACATTTACAATTCAATCCAACAAAATCCAAATTATAGCATTTAAGTTCGTCCTTCTCCTGTTCTTCGGCCTGTTTACTATAGCTTCAAAGCCCAACGACAACGGCCGCGGCCACGGCGAGCCCAAGCGCGGCACCAGCCACCACTCTCTCCGCCGCGCTAGCCGGCGCCTGAGCAGGTGCGGAAGCTCCCGGAGATGCAGCGATGCTGGAGACCGCAGAATCACCACTCGACGCGGCGGGACCTTCCGCACCTTCCACCACATAAGAAGGTTCGCCTCCGGCAGCCACCGGAACGGACGAAACAGAGAAAGGGGCGCCGGTGCTCCCTCCCGCGATGCTCGGCGGCAAGATGGCCTTGCTAACATGAAGCACGGACAGATCGTAAGGCCGTACGCCGACGACTTTGATGAGCTCGGAGTCTTGGGGTGCGCCGGGGGCGGTGGAGCCGAAGTACATGCTCTGGCCGGCCCTCTCGGTGTAGTTCAGGAAGGACTCTACGCCGGAGTTGCCTTCTTCGACGAAGTAGACTTGCAAGAGTGTGGGAAGGAGGGCGGTCTTGTCCTTCTTGAAGTCGCGGTCGAGCATGTCAGGGTCGTAGTAGTCGAGGAGGACGTGGAGGGAGATCAGCTGGCGGGCGACGGCCGGAGGGAGGGCGAGGGCGGTGACGGCGGCCATGGCGTTGTTGTCGAGGGCTAGGAAAGTGGCGGTCTGGAGCAGGTTGACGTCGGCGGTCACATTGGTCTTGTCGAGGAATTCGGTGAAGGCGGAGAAATCGGGCTCGGCTCTGAGGATCTCCATGACGTCGATGGCGGCGGCGGCGGAGAAGAGGAGGAAGGCAGCAAGGATGAGGACGACGGCGGCGGAGGCCATTGAGGAATACCCAATGGCTCTCCGGCGATCGAATTGTAAAGGAATGAGTTAAATTATTTTGGTGGAAGCGGAGGAGCACGGACAAATTTTAGAACTCAGCTTTTGCCAATTTTGGTCCAAATAATCAGGAGATCATTTGCTAAAACTAAAATCGAAAACTGCTATTTTTAACTCTTTTTATTATTTCAATTATTTATTTATTCGATATTTTCACAGTGATTAATTTTTAAATTATTTTTTGTATTTTAAAATTCTCAAGTTCAAGAATCAGTGTCAATTAATACCAAGTGTCAATTAAATATTATTTTAATATTGCATCAACCTTTTAATAGACATAATGAAAAATTAGAGATGGAAAGGGAGATGAAATATTGCATCAACAACTTTATATTTAACTTCTAAATGATATGATCCTACTATTATTATTATTATTATTATCTCGATTTATCTATTATATTCATTGATAGGATTAACATTACAAGAGAGAAGACTACTTGTGACCAAGTATCGACAATTAATTAGAAAAATATATGTCATCTTTTAAATAACTAACCGTGCATAGGATTGTAAACGAATTCGAACAAATTCGATATTCGACTCGATAAAAATATATTTTATGTTTGATCAATATGTATCAAAATTAATTAATAAACAAACTTAAACAACTTATTAAATTAAATAAATAAACTTAAACACATATACATTCGACTTGTTAATATTCGTGAATAATATTCAAGAACAAATTCATTTAAAAATTATTTATAATTTTATTTATACTCATTTATAAATAATAATTAAAATATTAAAAATTTAAAATAAATAAACAATCTTAACTTAAAAGATTGATAACATTTAAATAAATCGAATTTAAATAAATTTTAATTAAACTCGAATCGAACTTGATTAGAAATTTGATATCCAATAAACAAGTCAAGCTAAATTCAAGTTCAAGTCAAACTCAATCTCTAAAAAACGAATCAAATTAAACTTAAACAAATTTTTTAATAATTTGATTAATTTTAAATTTGACTTATTATCTTATCAAATAAATTTAAATATCATAAAATTTGACTTGAACGTCAGGAGATGCACAAACAGAAAGCTAATAAAATTTTGATAACTTCAACACTATTACAGCAGCAGCAAGCAAATAGTTTTCGAAGATCAGAGACGATCATTCGTTTCATGAAAATGCAGAATTTTTTCTCTCTTTGTTGAGGCATAAAACTAGTTTGAAGTGATGTAGGCACCATGACTTGCAATGTAGTAGAGCTCACAAGTGAAAGTTCATGCAACTCGCTCAAAATCCATTCTTCTCCCGTTTGGCCTCCCGGTACTACCACTCTTGTTCCTCGGACGACGACGGATTGTGTCCAAGCGAATCGAGGAGTCGGCCAGGCACATTGAGTGATATGGTACAGATTTTTCTTTCTCGATCTTAAGCCACTGAAGATGGATTCTCTCTGACCATAACAGTGAACCTTCTCTTTTTTCCTGTCAAAGTTAACACAGATCAGACGACCATCGAAATCCCAACTACCACCCTCCAATGTCTAAGTTAGAAGTTGTTGTAAGAAGAGAAGCAAGTAGTCGAAGTAAGAAAATGCAGCAGTAAAGCACAGTAAGTGTATGGATGATTAGATCCTCTTCTTCCTCCTCCCCTTTTCTTTTATGCATTTTAGGGCAAACTGTTGCGGAACAACCTCCAAAGATCACCGTCCACGTAGAAGGTCATATAGGTTGAGGTGGTGATGTTAGATCGTTAGAGAATGGCTACCGTAAAGAATCTTTTGTGGGGCCTCAAGGCGTCTTCAAAATGTTACTAACAAGGGTGACATGTATGAACGAACTCTAACAAACCATTAAAGAAATATTCCATGAGATCCTACCTTAAATGATCAACTATTCCTTCGTCTAAAAGTGGTCTCACGACTTATTATTCCTTCCTCCTAATTTGGCTCTCTGTTTACTTCCTGAGTCCATCCTTCTCTGACTCGGCACTCTATCTAACTCCCGAATCGTCTCTTCACTAACTCGACTCTCTGTCTGCGCCCCAAATCGTTTCTTTCATTCGACACTCGGTTTGCTTCCCGAATCATTTCTTCATTAACTCGACTCTTTGCATGCATCCCGAGTCGTTTCTTCCCCGACTCGGCACTCAGTCTGTTTCCCGAATCGTCTCTTCATTGATCGGCTCTCGACCTACTATTTTTCGAGTCAGTCCTCTCCACTGACTCGACACTCCCAATACCTAACTATATTATTATAGTATCATTGAGTATCCTCCGAGTTGGTTTTTTCCTCAGTAGGATCCAGTAGTTTAGCCTGCGACTGAACCATCGAATATGAGAATTTTACCATGAGGAACGCTGACGGCTATGTGGTTAAGGCACAGAAGTGGACTGATTCCAGCCGTATGTCCAGAACCCAGAATTCTGCTGCAAGTGATCCATAGTGAGCACATCGGTCGCTCGAGCGCAGCCTGAGCGTCCTGCTCTTAGCCAGACCACCAAACATCAGTATTCTTCTGCCAACGTAGACAGACGAGTGGCCTAATTTCGAGGGGCATCCAATAGATATATGTCACTGAGAAGCACACCAGAGTCTGCACATCCTCCAGAAACAACCAACTTTGTGCCATCAAGAGTACGAGAGTTGTGTCATGACCAGGGCATTGGAGTTGCAAAGCTGGAGATCTCTTGCACTCAGGATTCCTGGCATTCAGATCCAACTCAAATGTATTGTTCATTGGTTGCATATGAGAATTCTCTGTCTCTTCTAAATGAAGATATCGAAGAGACTTGAAGTTCTATCCGACTGCAACAGCAAATAAGATAATAGTGACAAGAGATTTAACGTAGTTCGAAATTCAGATTCCTATTTCACGAATAAACTCTAAAGTGAACTCCGACGCTAAACACCTTTACCTCCTTCCCAGAAGTATTTCTGAAGGTGAAGAAATCTATTACAGATAAGAGTCCATACAAGATAAAAGAAATGATATACAGGTATTTTCCCCCTCAACTTTGTTTTGCCGTTGATACTCTTTCTCCTTGCTTGTTCACCTTCTGATCTTCCTTCCCCTCAGTATCCTCGGACGAAGAAGAAATAGAAGAAGCACGTCGGCCTCCTTTCCTCTCCCTTGAAGCAGCGAGTCTTGATAGAGAAAACTAATCAGTCAGAACCAACCCCCCTCCTCCTTTCGTCTTCCTTTCTTTTATATCTGCTACTCCTGAGGACAACTGTCGTGTAACAAACCGTCCGGATCACTGTCCATATGGAGGGTCATGTAAATTCAAAGAATCATATTCTTATGTCGTTTGCGCGTGTGCGCTATCAGGACCCTTATGTGAGGCCCCACGAGATATCTTAAGTGGTTATAAGATATAACAGACTTCCTACGTGTTGTGGAATCCTTCCTTTTCTTTGTTTTACCTATGTATCATTCCTTCTTGTTATTAATCCTTTTTCTCGAGTCATCATTTTTGTTAGTTGGCTCATTTCTCCGAGTCGTTATTCAACACCATTTTAGCCATCTAGCCGATATGCTTATAATTCAACTCGGCTCTCCGAGTTGCAATCCCCTCAGCTCGACCTAACCTTTCGAGTTAAGTCCTACTTGACTCGGATATATATCCCGAACTACAATCTTATTCATCTAATCCTATCTTCCAATCTCCGCCCTTCATTCTTTCTTCCTGTATTCCTTAAATTGAGTTATAGTAGTATCAGACACCTTCACCGCCGAAAAGAATGACTCGGTTCCCAACAGCACAAACACTGAAGTTGCAACGGGATGGCTCCACAGCACCTTCAACTTTCAGTTTCTTCCAGGAAACTGCTTCAAGGGTGTCGCCAATTCCATCGTGATTCTTCCCCAGCCCAGTCTTCTCGTTCCAGGAACAGTATCTAATGCGCGAGTTGTCTCGGTGGCCCATGCATTCTGACAAACCATTCTCCATAGGTCGTCATTCTTTGTTAACAGATGAAACCTTTCGCAAACAGAACCAACGGATGCAATATCTCTTGGCAACAACCCTGAGAGGATCTTTTGGCACAATACCTCATCACCCAGATGCATTAAACCGCAAAACTCTCCACGGCACATTCCCATTTCATCACAGTGCCGTGGAGAGGTCCCAAATCAACATTGGTGGTGCTGAAGAACTGGAAGCCAATGTAATGTTATTGTCTGATCATCTGTGCAAATTGGTGTTAGCTGCAACCTGTTCGTCAGTGGGGTACCTTCTACTAAAAGATCACCTTGTAACTGAATACCATCATGAAGACATTTTGTATCTCAACCACCACTGAAGCATCTACTAAAAGATGCTGCCTCTGAGCATATGGTCCTCTGCATTGCAAAAATCGGCCAAAAGAATGCAATGCAATAAGATCTAAAAGTTAAAACTTTGTGATTGTTATCAAATATTTAGAATATGGTTTACCTGTCTAAAGACAAAAAAGCGGTCCAGAATCTGATCAGTAAAGTTATGGTTCATAGGAAAAGAGAAACAAGACATAAAATTTAAAGGCATGTACCAATGGCAATATGACTATGCTATCTAGATCTTTCCTAAATCACAACTAAAATAAATGAAGCGATACAGAATATGACAAATGAAGCCAATCCAAGATGAGGAAGGGCATTTAGCTATAGGTGAATATGAAAACAGAGCGGATAGGATCTAAAACATTTAAGGCATACTGCAGTTGCTCAAAAAATGCTGCTACTTCCAATAGAATAATCCAGCAAGAAATTTGCAGTGAAATGAGTTTTAGAAATATTCCAACTTAGCTCAATGAAACAATAATGATGCCATGCCAGCAAGCCTATAGCTGCTTGCAGCTTATCTCACTGAAGCAGTGTTGTTGATCATTAGAATGAAGAGACTGAAACAAAGACAACCTCATTGACCTTTTTGAATGATTCAGAAAGGAAAAGGTTTAATTGGGCTTTAAGTTCATGAGTTAATTGATAATCGATTATTGGTTATTTATTTTATGTCTTAAAGAGGAGAAGACCAGCAGTGGCCACTCGTTTCGGATCCCTCATGCTCATTCACTGCATCTTCGGTGGAGAAGTACAGCAGCAACAGGAGGCAATGAGTTGATGGCTAGTGCCAGTGAGCGATGGAGTTCTTGCAGGTATTGGTTACTCGATGTGCCGGTCATGTTTCAGATTCAGATCACCAGCGGAACAAGATGTTTCACTCGTGCCACCAAACTGAAGTGAGATTTCAACCTTTGCCAGCACCTACTAACTTAATCAGCCAGCTATTCTTGTTTAGCTAATTCTAATAGAATGAAGAGAATTGAGTTGGTACTGCATGGATGAATAAGAAAGGTGAGAAACGTATCTAAATTCAGGTACCATTTTCAGCCTAAAATGTCCATTGTAAACCACGAACTAATGAACAGTGGCTTAACTAGTAGTTGTGCAATTGTTGCAGCTTTTCCCGGCAGAATCGAGCAAGCCACAATTTGGCATCTAGTAATTTAGTTGGCAAATTGTAAATACAATTAACAAACATCAAAATGGAGACTGAGACCAAGATTATCTCAGTTGATGCATAGATGTTCCGTCAAATAAAGTCTACATTTGCCATTAGTGGCGATGCATATTGAAACTTGATTCCACAGTACACACAGTCTCAAATCCAATCAGTTCAGAATAAAATGGATGCCAACAAGGAAGAGATAGTGAGAAACAAATGGCAGTCAATTTGAACCCTTTAGCAGACAAATGCATACCTTCGAAACCCTATTCCTAAGAATCTGAAGAATTCTACATGTCCAAGACAAGGGCTTACCCGTTCCTTCCAAGCACTTCCTCCGCGCGGTACCCCGTCGCCTCCTCGAACTCTCGGTTTACGTAGATGAGGCCACCAGCCCACACGACGCTGCCGGGCAAAGCATTGCCTCTGAGGCGAACGACAACGCCCTACAGTCGCCATGGCCTAGTAAGAACCCACCCTCGACTCCTTCTTCTTTTTCCTCCTTATATTCTACCCTCGCTGCCACTCGGTGGATCCAGTACGGCAGTACCATGCCGTCCCACTCCATCCCGGCGCCGAGATTCTCCGGCCCGGCGACCGCCTCCCCCCATTACTCAACGAGGAGATGGATTTAGACTTTGCTGGTCGAGATTTTGGAGGGTGTGGCGACGGGGGAAACGAAGCGCACCGCCGGATCGCGATTCGCGACGTCGAGAAACACAGATCGGAGATCAGGCGCAGAGTACCAAAGCGTTCTCGGCTCATAGGTGGGTTTTGGGGACGTTCTACTCGACGCCCGCATAGTGAAATTTATGCGGAGACCAACGGAGCCTTAAAAATAAAAATATACTAAATATACGAAAAAAAAAAGTTAAACGTTGCAAGTTTTTAATTAAGGCAAAGATTACACTACATTAATTAATAACCGATATATAATCTTAAAACTAATAGAAATTAGATCTAAAAAATGGCATGTTTAATTGGCTTAAATCTAATTATCAACTTAAATAACTATCAGTAACTGATAATTTCGTACAAAATTGCTGGTTATGTTATAGAAATAGAATATGATAAATGTATTAATTAACCCTCTCATGTTTCATTTACATCATTGCACATTCAAATCAGAATGTATATTCAGCTTCTTCCAAGAGAATCTAGCAAGAACAACATTTACTTTTTGATTCTCAAAAACTAAACGAAAGAAGTCGAGAAAATAACTTATTGGCCATGAATCGATCGATTCGCATCGGCTATCGATCTACAAGTTCCTCTTTTGATCAAAGTCCTCATTCATGAATCTTTATCGAGAATGCAAAGAAAAGAAACAAAAGTTGTGTGTGGTCTCATGTCTTGTTCATATTTAGGCCCTGCAAGAGCCAAGGGGGGCTCTTCAGCCTTCTTTTCATGTCGAAGCCAGAAGAAGAATCATTGCTATTCTCTCGATTCTCCGGTCCTATATCGACTTTAGGACTCGATGAACTAGCATGTTCTTTACCACATCCTATACTCAGTGTCAACTCAACTTCACTGGCATCATGAGCCCACATTTCATGGTCTAGCCTGTTACTCTTTTCCCCTTTGGGGGTGAACTCTTCGGCCGGTCGTTCGATATCAAAGCCCTTGTAGCGCGCATTCGATTGGTCCCGGAAGCAAATGCTTAGGAACTTTGCATTGCTCACATGAGAAGAATGACTTGTATCCGAAGTTGAAGCACTGCTCCAGTTTCTAGTCCTTGTACCATTTGTTGTTTTTGTTGCCGCTGCTGATTCACTTTGCGCGGAACCAGGCTTAGTCTTGGTCAGCTCGCTCATCAGTATCTTTTGGACTCGGTAAAGCCGGTGGAGTTCACGCACCTAC
This sequence comes from Wurfbainia villosa, assembly GCA_025175895.1. Taxonomy (NCBI): domain Eukaryota; kingdom Viridiplantae; phylum Streptophyta; class Magnoliopsida; order Zingiberales; family Zingiberaceae; genus Wurfbainia; species Wurfbainia villosa. The sequence goes on along the minus strand of CM045998.1, from coordinate 3,034,591 downwards.
AATGTTCATTGGCAACCTCGTCGAGTCGAATTTCGATCGAAAAGTGGACAATTATATTCTTGGGTTAGTGTTACCTGCTGCCTGAAGATCTCTTCATGCTTCAACATTGTGTTTCTTAGGGAGTCTCTGCCATGGCACTCACTGAGTCTTTCCATTGAAGTCTTCACTCCGGTGTTTACTACTTTACAGTCATTTTTTCTCAATGTGGAGAAAAGTTTGTTTAATTGATGAAGCTTTGAGCCCATTCCTGAAAAGAAAAAAAGGATGAACAAACGGATCAAGATTCCTTAACCAAATAAGTTTCTGTTATTGGCTATCAACGGATCTCCTCCCACCGATAGAGGCAGTCGGAGGAGGTCGTTAATACGATGGTTTCATATATTTTTTTTTTAACCAAATAAGTTCGATCCTTGATGAGCTTATGCAATCTAGAGTTTTAACTATTGATACTGCAACTTTATTGCCATCGAAAGAGAGTTGTATGCTGAAAAAATATTGATCCTATTTTTTTCAACTTGAAAATATCATTTTTAACGTTTAAAGTGTTGGTGCAGTAGGCACCTAAGTCGAACCTGGGTTTTGATTATAGCAAACGATACAAAGTTAAGCTCATATCGTTATCTCACGAGCTGAATCGAGTGTGCAGAAGATTGATATAGCTGGAGCTGAAGGCTAGCGACACCCGGAGGAAGCCGCGGTGGTCGGGCGACACTCGAGTGACTTCGGAGGGAGCCGAAGGAATCGAGTGGAAGGTCGGAAGCAAAAGCAACACGTAAGTATCGAGGTAAGCTCGTGTGTGCGAGCGTAAGTGAGGTCGTATCCTCCTTACGGGGATGATCTTAAGCGTAGATCCGACCAGAGACATCCCATCGATGGTCCAGGTCGAGATCGGACGGTTGAAGGCCGTCGAAATAATGTTTTCTTTGAGCTAACTTTGCCCTGCAGCTAGCATCGATCACGCCCTTGGAGGACTCATTGTCGTCAACGATCATTGCCAAAGGTCGACCTCGTCGATCGCCATCGGTCGGTGATGATAACCATCGATCGTGATGGTGATGTCGGTCCGAGTCAAGGCTTATCACCCCATTTTCAAGGAGGTTTTGTGCCCAATTCCTATTGGTTGAAGATCCATTCGATGAGGGGCTTAAAGACTATAAAAGGAGGGTTTGTCCTAGGGTTTTTCATCAATTAAAAAGCTTCCAAGTGCTTCCGATACGCTCCGACTCTCCGACATCCCTACGACGAAGCGCTGCCGAGACGACGACTAGAGCTTCAACCTCCAACCCTTGAAGTCGTCGGTAACGAAAAGTTTGAATTGTAATTCAGTTTATAAGTTGTTCTTCTTTTCAAGCTTTAAATCATATCAAGGAGAGGGGAAGTGTCCCTCTACCTTGAGCTTTTTCATTTTGTGTATCCGTCTAACTCCTACCTCCAACGAAGAGGAGTTTTTTAGTAGATTGCCCTCCGTACGTGGTCAAGGACCACTAGGGCCTTGGAGTAGTAGCCTTCGGCTACGAACCAAGTAAAACCTTTGTGTCTATTGTCTTTTATTTTTGTTTATTTTTCCACTGCGTATATTTGTCTTGAAACGAATTCGAAGAAAAATTTCTATCGCTATTCACCCCCCCTCTAGCGATCCGATCGATCCAACAATTGGTATCAGATGTTACCAATTGTGTTTGTGTACTTAGCCACGTAGATGGGCGTGAGATGTTAGGACCTTACTCCTGGTTCCAGATGTAGAGCTAGTGCATCGCTATGAACCACGGAGTATAATCATACATACTAACCGACTCTGACCAGGACTGGTTGATCTTTCATATCAATCAAGTCAAATATGAGTCGAACATTTTATAGATGAAATTATTTTCAGTATATTATTTTCGAAATAATGCGGAACATGCTTGGACTTTAAAATTAAAACTTATTTTTTTTCCACACACACCCTCACTCTTTTCGATATATGGCAAAAGGGGGAGAAAAAGGCCAAAGTTAAGGGATTTTTTTTGGCCAAGGCTTACTTACTTAACTTTAAGTTAACGAAACAAGTTAAGGGAATTCTTAACTTAAACACATTTAGTTAACTTGTTTTCGTTAACAATACAAAAAGTAATTTACTTAACTCTTAGTTAATTTGTTAACAAAATGAAAGTAAAGGCCAAGGTTAAGAAATCATTTTTTTTATTTCTTAACTTATTTTAAACCCTATGGCCAATATTAAGTGATTTCGGTTACTTAATTCTTTTTTAGTAGCAAATATCAAGGGGGAGAGTTAAAACTCTTTCTCAAGTACTCACCCTCGGTCAAGGGGGGGGGATTCCTCAAGGGGGAGCACTTGAAAAAGAGTTTTTATATACTCCTACATATTCATGCATATATCTTACTCAGTTTACTTAATGCACTTAATTTGTCTTTCTTAACTTTGTATGTGGGTTTGCCATAAATCAAAAAGGGGGAGATTGTTGGTGCAGTAGGCACCTAAGTCGAACCTGGGTTTTGATTATAGCAAACGATACAAAGTTAAGCTCATATCGTTATCTCACGCGCTGAATCGAGTGTGCAGAAGATTGATATAGCTGGAGCTGAAGCCTAGCGACACCCGGAGGAAGCCGCGGTGGTCGGGCGACACTCGAGTGACTTCGGAGGGAGCCGAAGGAATCGAGTGGAAGGTCGGAAGCAAAAGCAACACGTAAGTATCGAGGTAAGCTCGTGTGTGCAAGCGTAAGTGAGGTTGTATCCTCCTTACGGGGATGATCTTAAGCGTAGATCCGACCAGAGACATCCCATCGATGGTCCAGGTCGAGATCGGATGGTCGAAGGCCGTCGAAATAATGTTTTCTTTGAGCTAACTTTGCCCTGCAGCTACAGCATCGATCATTGCCCGGCTTGGAGGACTCGTATCGTCAAGCGATTCATTGCCAAAAGTCGACTCGGCGATCTTGCCATTTATCACCCCATTTCAAGGAGGTTTTGTGCCTAATTCCTATTGGTTGAAGACCCATTCGATGAGGGGCTTAAAGACTATAAAAGGAGGGCTTGTCCTAGGGTTTTTCATCAATTAAAAAGCTTCCAAGTGCTTCCGATACGCTCCGGCTCTCTGACATCCCTACGACGAAGCGCTGCCGAGACGACGACTAGAACTTCAACCTCCAACCCTTGAAGTCGTCGGTAACGAAAAGTTTGAATTGTAATTCAGTTTATAAGTTGTTCTTCTTTTCAAGCTTTAAATCATATCAAGGAGAGGGGAAGTGTCCCTCTACCTTGAGCTTTTTCATTTTGTATATCCGTCTAACTCCTACCTCCAACGAGGAGGAGTTTTTTAGTAGATTGTCCTCCGTACGTGGTCAAGGACCACTAGGGCCTTGGAGTAGTAGCCTTCGGCTATACGAACCAAGTAAAACCTTTGTGTCTATTGTCTTTTATTTTTGTTTATTTTTTCGCTGCGTATATTTGTCTTGAAACGAATTCGAAGAAAAATTTCTATCGCTATTCACCCCCCCCCCCCTCTAGCGATCCGATCGATCCAACATAAAGTTGTTCTAACTTGAATAAAATTGTAAAACTGTTATGGAACAATTTTAGCCAAATTTTATTATAAAATAATTTTAGCTCAAATTACATAAACTGCTCTTTATTGTGTTAATTTTAGTTAAAACTGTTATAAAAAAGTGATACATGAGAAAAAAAAATAGGAAAGAGTTTTCTCTAGATTTTTGTTCTCTTCTTGTCAATACAATAACAATCAAGTTTTATCCCATTAAATGAAATTGGCTACATGAATCTTTCTACGTCGTTTAACTTATCATCTATACTTAAATATATTTTATTATGTTTTATAGTTGCTAATTAAGTTTTTTTTCAATCTTTTTCTTTCTCGTTTAATATGTATATTTGTCATAGTTTCACATCGTCTAACTGAAATATTTATTGATCGTCTCAGTACATATATGTACTATCTTAAACGTGTCTTTCGAAATTTTCTCTCAATAGATACAACTATGAATTTCTCTCTAATTAATACTCTCATTTCTTATTCTGTCCATTCACATATATCCACATATATATTCATCTTAACATCTTCATCTTTGCAGCTCTCATCTTCTACTCATGTGCTTGAGTCATAGTTGACATTCAGCGTCATATAACAAAATAGATCTAACTGTCATTTTGTAGAACTTTCTTTTAAATTTTAGAGGTATTTTACGATCATATAAAACACGCGACGTTTTCCTCCATTTCAACCATCCCATTTCTATTTTATGCTAGACATCTTTCTCAAATTTTCCATCATCTAACTTTTTATTGTTGTTGATTAATTTTGGAGAAGATCGGCCACCATTGTTCTGATCAAATATAGGACACTCTTAGCCCCCGTGGGTGTGGTGCGTTGGTAAGTCAGTGGGGACATTTGTACAATGGATAAGGGTCGATTTCGGAAGCAGTCTAAAACTCTGTCTTAGATTTAGATGATTATTCACTATTTTACCAATCGCGTCTAGAATATAGTTCTTCCGTAATTTATTTCCTCTCGAATCCTAAAAGCTAAGACGAGGGGACTACGAAGTTGGTTGTTCCAACATTTTTGCACAAATATAGGACAGTCTTGCAATGATAAATGAAAATAATAAATAAATAAGATTCTTTTGATTTTTGCCATAGAAAAAGCAAACTAGAGATTAGTAGATTTTTATGTTCTCCAAACGCTAGCAGAAACATGATCTATAGATTAATTAAGGAAGTGTTTTTTGTTTATCTCGAACGCACTACGTACAAGATTCAGTGTGATCGAGCATAATCAGTAAAACACTTTTAAAAACAAGATAGTTTTTTTCACCACCTGCAAACTGATGAGATCAATCAAAAGAAGAAGAACACAAGCATTTATTTCTGTAAAACAAAGAAACTCCTGTTTATCTGTTTATTTTTGGCACTTCAAAAGTAAGATCCATATATATATATATATCTCGAGCACACCACAAAATTCAGTATCCAAGTAATTAAACCGAAAAAAAATAAAAAAATAAAAAAAGAAAGAAAAACACTTTCTTTTCGATCGATCACCTGCGAACTCACCAAATTTAGTTGCTTAGCATCTTCCCGAATCCCCAAAGAAATTGATCAGAACGAGAGCAAAAGCTTTCTGAAAAACAACAGAAACAAGCTAGTGATCGCCAAAGGAAACAAATATCTTCTGAAAACATAAAAACAAGCAGATAATATATAAACTGAAAGAAAAAAAAAATTGATTTCTTCACCAAAAACAAAACAAAAAACAGTTCGGTATCTTGCTGAATTAGCAAATGCTTTCTGAAAGAAAAATCAATGAGTAAAAAAACAAACTGACAGAGATCCAAAAGGGGAGAGAGAGCTAAAACTCAAAAATATTTTCGAAAAGCACTTCCAAATTAATTAAATCTCACTGAATTCTTCATGCAGGGAGGAAATATCGCAGAAAGAGAGAGAGAGAAGATCTTTACCTCATCTGAGAGGACATGCAACAAAATGTTGCGTTGGATGAATACTTCATCATCATCATCTCCTTCTCTGTCTCTCTCTTTCTGCAAGCAAAGGACCAATTAATCATTTCCATGATTCCTCACTTGCTGTCCTATTAGAAAATCTAGAGGGATAGATACATGGATAACTTCTAAATTGCCCCCTCCCATTTTTCGTATTTTTCCAAAATACGCTCCAACTTTTCGTCCGTTCCAACCATTGTATTCTAGGGATTTTGCTCAAAAGGGCGTTGCTAATTACCTGCATCGCCAAAAGGATAAGCATGTTCTTTCTTTTCAAAAATTCTTAAAATAATATTTCATTTATGTTGCGGTCGAGACATCGGGACGAGGGACTTGACTAGAGCGGAGATGACTCGAGAGACGGCTCAGTAGTTATGTGGCTGAGGATGATTCGGCGAAGTTGGTTCAATGACTCGGTCAGGAGTGACTCGTCGCGGTTGATGAGTTAGCAAGTTGGATTGAGATGATCGCCCTTTCGTTGGAGACCCCGCGATGATCTGAATAACGGGGTGAACCTCCGGTGGTACTGATGGACACTTGTTGGAGTAGTAGGGAACCAAAGCCTGCAAATAAATAAGAGTGACAGAGCGTCAGGAAGAGTTTCGACGACGCTCCTCCGACACTCAAGTCAGGGGCAGAGAAATGAAGGGAGAATACGGAGATCGCTGAAAGAAAAAGGGGAGCCTTCCAAGAATCCCTGTGATGTTCCTCAATTACCTTTATATAAGTCAGAAGGCCATCACAGATTTCTATAGGTTCGTACTAAGATGTGAGCTCACCGTGATGACTTATTATGAGAGGATGATGGAAGATATTATCTTATTAAATGTGACAGAAGCATGAGACTTAATTAATGTAGTTCGTGTAATTGATATAATCGCGTGATTGATATGAGACATAACTCCATTAATGCAACGAAAGTGTCCTCTTGATATAATCGTGTGGTGATGTCTTCCTGTCATGTGACATCCTTGCCATGTGATGTTTTCATTGTAGCTTATCTGATTTTGATGACTGAGATATGTATCGACAAGAGCCAACATGTGGGCCACCCCTGTCAGGATATATAAAGACACCTATCGAGACATAAGTTTGTCGAGACATGAATCTGTCAAGATATGAATATGTCGAAACATGAATCTGTCAAGATATAACTAGATATTTGAATGTTCCAAGAGCTTCGTAGCATGGGGATATTATGTCGACATCAATTTATATATTTTTTTCTTAAAATATTTCTTTGTCCTCTGTCAGTTTAACTGTAAGAATATAAATCATCCATTTAGTGAAATAGTAGTTTTGGTCAAAACTATTCAAAAGTGAAGAACATCCTTAATTATCTATATCGTAAAAGATATCTCCTCTTTTAAAATTATTAAAATAATGTTCTGCCTATAGTTTTTTTTTATTCTCATCGATTTAATTGCAGAAATATGAACTGTAACACTTTGGAGTAGATGTGTTCAAAGCAGTTTTTACAGGGATAGTGTGGTGGTTAAAGTACAACGATATTTATAGAAGTGATGTGGATCGATTCTGAAGGAGGTTTAAAGTCTTTTTCTAAATTCAAATGATCTCCACGTGTCTTGATTATTACGTCAAGACTCATAGACATGTTCGTGATTTACCTCCTTCATAATAGTCATAGGACAGACCAGTAAGAGCCACTAAATTTACGATTTCAACCTTTGCACATGTCTTCAAAGCCTAAAGTAATTTTAATTAAAATTGTTCAAACGTGTAGAATAGGGTTATTTTGGATAAATATTATAAATGAAGTGTCGTTATGATAATTTTGTAAGAAAGTGCACCCATTTAGTTTGCGTAGAGTATTTTGAGAATAAAATAAAAAATTTAAGAGATATTTTAACAATAATAAAAATTTAAAGATGTGTTAAAATAAGTATTTTATGGACTTAATTAGTTATCTATCCAATCAAGAACAACAATTAGAATCCTAGAATTGTCCTCTTGAAGTGGGGCCCAGTGGGTACTGAATTGGGCGAAGAGACCGTGGAAGATTGACTTTATCTTATGCAAGTGGAGCTGATTGAAGTACTATGAGGTATTCTATTTAATTATTTTATTATTAAAAAAAGAAAAAAAAATGTAATAATAAAAAATAATTAAAAAAAAAAGGTTTGGATTTTAACTTCATGCCATCGAAAGAAAGTGAGTGTACCTTCAAATGGAGCAAAAAGCATATAAAAAATTTATTTTATTTTTTGTATTTTAAATCAAGAGAAAATAAATAAAAAATTTCTTTTTCTATTTTTGGTGTCTGGTTGGTGAAAAATATTTCCATTTTTTGTTTCTGATGTTCATTTTTTTTTTTCAGAAAACATTATTTCGTTATTAACTAATTTGTTATTAACAATCTGCCGTTAAACTCGCGCTCGAATGGTGAAAATATTGTTTAATTTTTTTATTTAAAAAAAACTATTTACCATTAACATTTGGATAATTTTAGAAATGTTAAAAATATATATCTCCTTCTCATCACTTATTTTACTGTTAAATAAAAATGATTTGAACGATTGATTTTAATTTGATGTCGTTGTACAACATAGATAGGATCAAACTATCATTTTTAAATAGATTTACAATATCTATTTTTGATTGAAATAGTTTTGATACCGTAGAAAATAAATTCTCGACTAGATACTTATAGACGTGGAGAATCAGAAGCAAGAGGAGTCAGGGGCAGAAGAGATTGAGAAACTTGACAGTAAAAAACTCGAGAAGTCAGGAATAGAAATTGAAAATTTGACAACTCACAGTCAGGAACAAAAGGAGTCAATAACTCAATAACTCAAGGAGTCGAGAGTTGGAGGAGTCGGAAATTTGAGAACTCGATAACTCGAAAAGTCGGAAGTCAAAAGAATCGAGAATATAAGAAGTAAGAAACTTAGGAGTTGAAAGCTTAAGAAGTTAGTAACCTAAAGACCACTGAGAGAATTTCTCTCAACAACTGTCACATTTGATCTCCTAACAATCACTACTAATGATGATTTCTGAACATGTGACATGTCAGGTGGAGATTCCATATAATGATTATTCTCTAATAACTTATCAAAGAACACCACTAAGAGATAATACTAGTCAGCGAGAGGTCTTAGAGTCTATATAAAGACAGATTGAGATAAAGAAGACTCTGATTACATCTTATATTTCTTTATATCTTGTCATGTCTGACTTAAACATCGAAGGAGTTTTGAAGGAGCATCGACGTCCTCTACCTCATGTTGATATTGGATAGGAATTTGCTACGGTGAGATACCTAACAAAAGAAGCTATTTTCTTACCGCATCAAATTCCTTATTTGAAGCTACGCAATTACCATTTCGATTCTAAAATAAACCTATAGGTTTGCTATGACCGTTTGATGACTTTTCGATCGAGAATTTAGATATAAAACTTAAGTCGATTTAGCTTAGACTTTACTATTCGATCGATCTATTTAGATAACACTCTCATTTGATTCGATTGGCTATCAAATTACTCTTTTGACTCTCAAATCAATCGGTTAGATTTGACCTAACCATGTGAAAAAATGTCTAATCATGCATCCAAGCTACCCTTTTGGTCGACGATTCGAGCATATCCTTTTGTTCATTTTTAGCCACAAACATGAATAGATTGGACCAATAGAGGTGGTTCATCCGCCATAAATATCGAAGATATTGGACAAGGCATGTGGTGTGATCATATGATGTATCTTCTCAATTGTACTTGAAACTCGTTCCACGGAGATGACGTGGTGGCTAAGGCACGACGGAGCTTGCGGATAAGACAAAGATCGATTATGGAGAAGGTTTAAAGCTCTTTCATAAATTCAGATGACCCCCACGTGTCTTGACCACTACGTCAAGGCTCATAGGGCCCTCTGTGATTTACCTCTCTTACAATGGTTGTGGGATAGACCGATGGAGGTCGTTAGGTTGATAGATTCCAACCTTTTGCAGATTGTACTTGAAACTCATTTGACATCATTGCTTTTGTAATCCACCAATTTAGCCCCCAGACTATGATAATGTAGTAGGGTGTCCAGTCCCCATGAGGATGGCGCGTAGACTAGGACAGTGTGACATTTGCAAAATTGACATGGATCGATTCTGGAGGAAGATCTAAAATCTCTTTCTGGACTCAGATGACCCCTCACTGTCTTTGGCCAATGCGTCAAGGTCCAAAGGGCCCCACGATTTATCTCCCTCATAATATTTGTGGATACTCATGAGCCGCTTAGATTGGCCCTTTACAGTGAGGTATTCAGACAAATAACTAGAAACTCTTAAATTGATCCCTAGCTACAACGTATTTAAAGATTTTTTTTTTCAAATGGGAGTCAGTCTTTTAAAATGCTCAAGAATGCTCAAGTTTGTCGAAACAGTTCATACTCTCCTTTAATTAGGGACGGTTGAGAGGAATCGTCCACGTTTTTTATAATGCATCAATTTGATAAAGGCATTCACCACCATTAAAGTAGAGAAAATTTTATTTTTGTCCATAATTTTTTTTTATTTTTCAGAATACCTTCTAAAGTTTAAAAGTTACTCTTAAACTTTTTTTTTTCACTTTATCATTTAACTCCTAATCATTGATATTATTATTTCACGTAATCAAATAATGACCTAGCCGACATACACATGTGCAGATCAAGCAAATTAATAATATGATTAGAGGCGAAACGACAAAAGTTATAGAAAAAGTTAAACTTAAAGGGGTAAAATAAATTTTCCCTTTTAGAATTAGATATTTTTAACATTTCACGTGTTCCATGAGATATTTAGAGTGTATTTGATTCAAATTTTCATGTATAATTTTGATTACGTAATTATCAAATTATTATACATAATACTGAAATAAAAAAAATCTTACTCTTCTAAAGAAATATGATTCCGAATTATATATCTCATTATGTCTCATTTACTGATGTGATGGATATATTTTATTATATAAAAATCACTCAATATTTGAACAGAATAAAATTAAATCATCTAATCAAATACATTATCAATAATTATCTTGAACCAAACACACCCTTAATAGTTCAGACCGTTCCATGACAAATAAAGCGTGATCCATTAAGAGGGATCGGAATTAATTTTACTCTTTGCAAATATTACAACGAATAAAAAAGATATTTAAAAAGAACAAAGATATAAGAAATAAAAAATATGAAATTATCATATTAACGACCCCCATCGCTGTCCCTATCGTGAAAGAGGATTCATCAGAATCTCAATTGGTAAGTGCAAAAGAAGAGGATCATCGATAGCTCAAGATGATGAATTCTTCGAAAATTGACTCCTGTCCACTACGGATAAACTCCTTTACACTTGCCAACTTGCCAACTGACTAAAGATATAAGAAATAAAGAAACTTGCAAGAGTTGGATGTTGCAAAAGAGCGAAATAATATATCTAAAACTTGAAAACCAATAAGTTGCAAAAAAAAACAAAATTTTAGGGGGTAAATTACATGTTTCCCTTTCCTAAAAATAAACTTGGAAGACATAATTGACCCACCATGAGTGGGGATGTGCCACCATGTGATAGTTTAGATGTTGGCTACTACTTTGGTTATCAAGCACTAAAAATAATAATAATAATAATATTATTATTATTATTAAATAATAATATTTGCTATTATTAATATTAATATGATTGTAATTTTATAGTACATTTTGTCTACTTATGTGTAGGGACCCATGTTCCTTATGGACAAAGGATGAGTAATGATTAAAGAGGAAGGGTGGAAATGTAAAAAATCGCATTCCACATTCTTTTTTGGATGACAAGTGAGATTGATGCTAAGTTTAATAATATTAAATATTATCTATTTCCACCAAAGTAAACGACAAAAAATAAATATGTAAAATACTCAAAACATACAAATGCGAATCGATGACTAAAAAAAATTTAAGTGACTATGCGCCGTCATATTTCACTTAAACCATGTATATAATTAATCTTAATCTCTTCACACATCGAATATAAAATTCAAAATCATCAAAGTATGGATAAGATGATGTGATGATTTGTTCAAATCATATTCTTGATGAAATAGTTTCGATCGATTTGTGTAAAAGGTTGGAACCGTCAATCTAGCGGCCCCTACTAGCCCGCCCCCGAGCGGGAGGTAAATCACGGTGGGCTTTTGATCCTTGAGACTAGTAACTAGCGCATGGAGGGACGGAACTCGTATTTGCGAGGGATTGACCCATTGTCCATTTGTGCAACTTTCTGCATGCGCTAGCCACTAGCCCCTTCCCGCGAGAGCATAGTTTCGACCGATGATACAAGTCATGCTCGCTCGATGAGAAATCAAATCGCATGATAGAAGGTAAAATTAACCTACGATTAAAAAGGTTTAATATTTATGACTACTCACATGTCAAGTCCAGTTGGTATTCAAAGACAGTACATCTCGGCCTTACCGAATGACAAGGATATTACATCTCGACAAGTTGTCGAATGACAAAGATATTACATCTCGACAAGTTGCTGAATGACAAAGATATTACATCTCGACAAGTTGCTGAATGACAAAGATATTACATCTCGGCTTCGTTGTCTCGGTATATACACTAAGGCATCATATCTCCGCTACTATATCCTGTCTCGACTGTATGACATTTCGAATACTTGACATCCTGGTCATATTATATTTCCTCTCTGCTATATGACTTTTCCCAATATATTATATCTCAGCTCAAATTAGATGACGTGATGTCCGTTCAAGATAAAATAGCTAACCGAGCATCCTTTGTCGATGACCTCATCCGACAGGATGACGTATGCCCATACTTGCTCCGGAGAAGTATGTCGTCAGCCATATTAATGAGGACTTATCTCCCATCAACCACGCGAGGAACATTAATTACCTCTCCTACGCCTGCAGTATTTATAAGAATAATGATCCTATTACTTCTAAGAACCTGCAGCATCACGTCACTGAGTCATACCGGCCATGCCCCCTGTTACCACTCCATATGGATGTCTCCGCTTATATAAAGACAACCTGAAGAGGAGGATAAAAGAGGTTTGACATGTTCTATACTGCTCTCTTGTTTCCATTATTTCTCCTCTACATACTGATTCCTGCCTTGAGCGTTGAAGGGGCTTTGTCGAGATCTCTCTCGGCGCACTTAACCGTTTCTTTCTCTACAAGATCCGTCTCGTCCCGGCCGACCGTGACACATCATTCGACCAACGTCCGAGTCAACTACTTCAACCAATTCTCTATTTCGGCACAATTGCCGCATCACCCCCTTCCGTCCGAGTCACCAATCCTCCGTCTCTTTCGCTATTGGACATCTCCGCATCCCGATTTCAGTCGCAACATCGCGTTAGACCTAGCTCAGGACGCTAAGAAATGGACTAATAGAACTCGTATTATACCCGATCCGACGAGCAATTTTTGCATCTCGAGCTATAGATCCAAAGGCCCTTACCACTAATCCAAAACTCCCTAAAATCCCTAGAAATCTACTCCGACCTTGTTTACAAGTCCCAAACAGTGGAGTGGACCCATCCAAAGATATTTCTCCACGTGGCAATTACTGCTCATAATTCCTTTGTGGGAACAAATATTCATAGTCAACTGTTATGCTCTTCAAATGAATATACATTCACATTAAATAGAGAGATAGCCAATGAAGCAATTGACTAATGTGCCCAAATTCCTATGCTACATCATTCTAACTTTATTCGATTTAAATTAACAAAATCTAAAGTTTGATTTTATAGAGTTTTTTTTTTTCAATTTAATTTTACAAATTTATTTTACTCCACTAAAAAAAATATAGTATCATTATATTAACGATCATCCTATGATTGCCTCACGCTTTTAGGAGGGCGATAAATCAGAAACTTGAAATGCATGAGCAAGAGACGCCTCCGTTGAAAATATAACCTTAAACTTTTACGGTTCACTCTCATGCACTTACCAACTGAGCCAAGTTCTGAGGACTTGTTTTAGTAACTTTTACAAAAAGATCGAAACCGCCAACCTAGCGGCTTCCATCGGCCTATCCCACAACTATTATGAGGGAGATAAATTATGGAGGATCCTATGAGCCTTGACGTGGTGGACATGACACATGGGAGTCATCTGAATCTAGAAAAAGACTTTGGATCTCCTCTGGAATTAATCCGTGTCATATCTGCAAGCACTGTCATGCCTTAACCACCACGTCATCTCCGTGAAGACTTGTTTTGGTAACTTAAATATTATACTTTTGTGTACTAGTTAGAGTTATCAAACAGACCGACCCATGGCAAGGCGGGTCGACCTGCCATCTTGACGGGTTAAAAAATCTTTAACCGAATCTAATCTAAGGCGGATTGCGGATTAGACAGACCAAAAAATTAAAAAATATATCTAAAATTACTGAGACATTGATGGCTTGAGACAATGACCGGTAAGACATTTGAAATAACTAAAATCTTATAATTGAGATTCAATTATCGACCTACAAAATTGAGTACAAATGTTTTGATTCCTTTCCAATGTTTTAAAATATTCAAATCTTAATAATATACAAATATAATTTTTGCTTCTCCAAATAGAGGTTCAATTGAGATTTTCTTACCCTTGTAATTATTTGATTTTGATATATTATTATTTTCTACATTGATTAAAATAACATTGACAAGATAATATAAAATAATTAAAGTATAAAAAAAAATAGAGGATTTCTTCAAATATTCTTTTGTTCTTTTCTCTCAATTTCTTTTTATACTTTGTTGAGTTGTATATGTGATAAAAGAAAATTATGATGGTGAAAAACTTATCTTGTTAATATTAAAATATTGGTAAAAAAAATTAATACAATTTTATTTTCACATGTTGTATCTTTTGACATTTCTCAATCCGCAGGCCAACCTGTGCTCACGGTCGATCGATCGATCCGTTTAAACCCATCTAAATGGCAGATTAATAAAATTTCAATTCAATCCGCTTAAATTATTTGACAGAGCGGATCAATTCGACGGATCCAATCCAACTTGACAACTCTAGTACTGGTAAATATTGGCTATTAAATAGATGTATTTCTCTTTGTTCTCGTGGATATAGTTGTTTTTTATTTTCAATAAAATGAAATAACGTATGAGAAAAAAACATCACATGAAAAGCTATTTATTGAGCTCTTCAAAAAAGAATATTTTGGTGCAATGGGTTTCGAGTCCAAACTCGAAATTCGTTAATATCAAGGGCTTAAATATTACGAGGAAAATAGGGGGGGGGGAAATCACGAAGGGGCAAAGTGAAATTAATCCCCTTATTGAAATGAGCACGAGGTTGGTGGGGAAAAGGAGAGGTTGGGTTTAGACAGGGATAGAGATTAAGATGGGTCAGTTGTTGGAGGACAGGAAGAAAGTTCAAGATTCCTGTGCCAACACATCAGTTCCCCACCATCCATGAATATGATATGACACTTTCAGATGATGATGATAATAAATAAATAAATAAACAATATTTTGACTTTTCAACTTACCTTTTATATTTTAAAAATAATAATTTATCACGATGACAAGTTGACTATCATGCTTGATTACATCGAAAGTGCTAAGGGACGGATTAACGATTAATCCTCGCGAGTTAGCCTGGCCCCTCCATACCGATTGCTAATCTCAAAGGTCCAAAGGCCCACCGCGATTCACCTCCTTACGATGGCAGGCGGTGACCGACAGTGCCGCTAGACGGCTTCCCAACCTTCAGACAAATTGATTGCTCTGAGGATTTAATTTCAGGACTAGTCTAATTGATAAAATATAAAAGGATAATTTTTAAATGAATAAAAATCAATTTTCAAAAAAATTATGACTCTAAACTATCGATTGATCCTTTCTTTTGTACTTATTATCTAAGTTCCTGATTTACCTCTTCCACCGATAGAGACAATCGGAAGGGACCACTAATGTGACAGTTCCACTTTTATTTTATTGCTCTCAGGATTTGACTCAGTTGATAAATGCATGGAAGTGGACCGTAAAGATTTAAAGTTCGATCGTCCACGGGGACACCTCTTGTCCATGTACTTCTCAATATGAATTTCTAATTTATCTCTCTCTTAAAAATATGGGATAGTCATAGAGAGGGTTGTTAATGTAATGATACTATTTTTTTTTATTTTATAGGAAGGCAAACTAACCTTAGGACTATAGTGTAGTAATAAGACGTCAGATAATCAAGAACTCCTGGATCGATCCCTAACTACGACATATTTACAAACTTTTTTTCCAAATGAAAATCGATTCTTTAGGATGTTCAAAACTACTATGACAATCCACATTCACATCCACTCGATTTATCATCTTTTTTTATTATGAGCAATTGAGGGGACTAATATGACACTTTCAATTTTTTTTAATACAATTCATAAATAAAATCGAATGACTAGTACAAATATTATACAATAAAATATAGATCAATCTTCGCCGATAGAGTTCCAACTCTCCACTGAGTCATGCAACATAAGACCAAAAGTCTACCATAAGAGAAGGGATTTTTCTTTTTTAGGAGTCAAGACATATGAAGGGTTAGACTTTGACTAAATTATTGAGTTAAACATGAGGGAGCATTTTATATGGCCGAACAAATTATGAGGGTTAAATTGTAATTTTTAAAATCCAAGGGACTAGCTTAAACAAAGTTGTGAAGGCAGAATGAAATACGATTATTAATATTATGAATGCAATGACAAATTGAATCGTAAAGATCTAAAATTCGATCTTTCACATGGACACTCTTTACCCATGCACTTCTCAATATCGATCATGATTTACCCCCTTCTAAAAATATAAAACAATCATAGGAGGATCGTTAATGTAACAGTACTATATTTTTATTTAATAGAAAGGTAAAATAACTTTGGGACTATAGTGCAGTGATAAAATATCCATATATATATATAATCAAGAACTCTTGGATCGATCCTTAACTACGATGAATTCACAGATTTTTCCCCAAATAAAAATCGATTTTTTAGGATGTTCAAGTCTGTTGAGACAACACACACCTACACCCACTCAGTTTACCTTCTTTTTCGATTAAGGACAACTGAAGGAGATCGTTAATATGACGCTTTTTTTATTATTATTATTTTGATAGGGAGGCAAAACAATTTATGGACAAAATCGGATAATTAACACGGTACAAAAATTACATAATAGAGCATAAATCAATTCTCATCTCTGACAGAGTTCCAACTCTCCGTTGTGTCAGATGCCATAAAATCAAAAATCTATTATGATTTACTCTTTCTTTTCACTGTGAAATCGATGAGACAAGAATTGATAGGGAGACAAGGGTTTGACTTTGACTAGATTATTGAGTTAAACTGGAGGAGCATTTTATAATCACAAAGATACATTAAATAAAGAGAAATCACATCTCACAATGCCTAAACTCAAGTTCCTAACAGCAGACATGTCAAATCCCTTCACATTATCCACGAGTTCTTTTCAGTTATTTCACTATTCACCTGTAGTTACTTCAAAATCACAGTTTGGTCCCCATCTTTTGCTCTGCAGTTTTGTTTTGTTTTTTAAGTTTTTCTATTAAAAATAACAGTAAAGTTTATTTTAGTTCAATGTTTATGTTAAAGGATGAACACAAAGCCATTAACTCATACTTAGCAACATATACATAATTATATAAAAAACCTTCACATTGAATTTGATTTTAACAATTTGCACAGTTCGATTTCAAACTAACAACTCAGTTAAGCTCCACGTGGCAAGTCACAAACTAATTAAGAAATTTTATAAGCTAAGCTGCTATTAACTTAAGTTTGACAAATTTCATCTACTTCAAAATTCTATAAGAAAAATACTTCAACGGCAATGAGAGCACAATAAATTTCACTTGTTTATATGTTAAGAAACCAAACCATATCAATATGTCCACATGAATGCTGTAAACCAATAGATCATTAACACGTTCAACCTGAGTGTTCTTGATCTCCCATCGAGGAATAAATCATGATCACCGAACGACTTTCTAAGAGAGAGAATATTTATTCTTCAAAAGAATTAATTCTATCGAAAATATATTCTTATTCATTGTAATAATTCTACCAGATGAATATCAATTTGACTGCACCGATGACAACAGAAGAAAGCTAAAAGCATATTGTGTAAAGGTTAGAACAGTCAATCTAATAACTTCTTCATCTCGGCCTTTAAAAATTCAAAAGAGAGTAAATCACGCGAAGATTATGTCCGTAAACACGATTGATAAAATATATTAGATATACAAAAAGGAATATATGGGAGAATCTTCTATAAAAAATATATGAAACCATCACATTAGCGATTCCCTCCAATTGTCCCTACCGATGGAGGAGATAAATTAGAAATCTAAATGACAAGTGCAAAAGAGATTAGTCGATAGTCCAGAATCATAATCTTCCGGAGAAAATCTTCTATAAGCTTCTAGAAAGATGGGTTCTTACATATAGGCCAACCAAGTGATACCACGTGGCATGAGGACATTGCAGCCGATATCATTGAAAGAGCACTTGGCTCCCCACCTGTAATTGCACTGAACAAAATAAAATTGTCCCTGCGAATGCGGCTCGCTGATAAATCTATGGGCTAAATTTATATAATAGATAATGATCGATTTCGAATACCTGTCCTAGATTCAGATGGCCACCTTTGGCCTTATCAATCATGTCCACAAACTTCGTTCTCCCATGATTTACTCTCTCCTGAATCCTATGGGGCCGGGACGAAAAGCGACCGTTAGATTGACAGTTCCAACCTTTTGTACAATTGAACGAAACAAAATTGCCCCCACAGAGGATTTTATGACTAGCGCGACAATATAATTGTACCAATGAACAAGAGTTAATTTTCAAAGATTACAAACATTTCAGAGTGTCTGTCCTCCTACTACACTAGCTCTGGATTGAACAATATACCCCTCGTGATTTATCTCCTTCGTATTGATTGTAAAACCCACTGATAAAGATACTAAAAATGAACGAATCATCTTTTACACCATTGAACAAACTAAGTCAATCACACCGCTCTAGCACACACTAGAGTTGAGAGTTGAGAAATAAAAGTAAACAAGACTCGAACCACTTCAAACCAGGCTGCTTCCTGACTTGGGAAGAAAAGACCTAGACCCGATACACCTGATGCTGAACCATATTGCAGCCAACCCATGACAGTTGAGTCGCATCAAGAATCATTAAGCTCCACCAAACTCAACATCTAGCTGCCTAACTAATAAACTTAGTAGACTATACATCCTTCAATTAACATCTTCAATACATCTAGCATAATCTAAACTTCCACTAAAAAGAATATCAGAAATATGTCATAGGAAGATATTATTCAACTAATAACAACTGCAAAAGACATTTTCAATAAATTTAAGCTCTCAGTAGACGAATCTATCCTACTAAATAGATACACTCGATAATATAGATCTTTCAAAGTCGTCTCTATCCCTTATTATATCATTATCTATATTTAAATAAATTTTATTTTATTATTGTTAATCAATTTTTTTTTCTCTTCCTTATTTGACATGAGTATTTGTCATAATTTCACATCGATTAACTGAAACATTTATTGATCATTTAAATACACACTTATACCACTTTGAATGTGTCTTTCAGAATTTTCTCTCAATATATACAACTCAATTTTCTCTCTAATACTCTCATTTCTTATTCTATTCATCCTCGTATGTCTACAAATTCATTTTAACATTCTCATCTCTGCAACTCTCATCTTCTACTCATGTACTCGAATTATAGTCTGACACTCAACGTCATAAAATATAACAGATCTAACCACTATTTTATAGAACTTCTCTTTAAATTTTAAAAATATTTTACGATCACATAAAATATTCAACACTCTCCTCTATTTCAATCATCTTGCTTGTATTTTATGTAAAACATCTTTCTTAATTTCTATATCGTCTTGCAAAAAGATCTTAAATACTTAAAGTTCTTAGTTCCAGACAATTCGTCATCTCCCATTTTAATACTTATCTCATTATGTCTAATATTATTAAACTTAAATTAATATCTAGCATGCAGTGTGTTCGATGAGCAAAAAAGCATATTCTTCAATCAACATCTAGCATTCTGTAGTTTATCTGGAATAACACAACAAAAATAGTGAGAGAAATCTAGTAACAACGTAATCTAGCTTCGATAAAGAATAATGAAAACGTGTAATAAGAAGATATTTATACAGGACAGGAGATTAGATGAAGTAGTTTTTACAGAATCTTGTGTTAGAATTTATGTAAACTATGTGTAATGATACTGACATAATCCCCAGAGCAGTTTTCACATATTTCGGCAGGTTCATATCTTTACACGTTCAGATAGATAAATTTCGACTGACATACTGGCTCTAGTCGACGTCAATCATTAAAGTCAAGATGTCAAAAAAGACATCACATGTTAAGGGTATCCGGGGACTAGTAAACACCCCTCATGCCTACGTCGAAGGGATACGTTTGTCATATTAATGGAGTTCTGTCTCCTATCAACCACACGGACCGTATTAATTAAGCTTCCATGTATTGTCACATTTATTGAGGTAATAATTCCTATCATCCCTGAGCATAGCAGGCCACCCCCTTATAGAGCCCATGCCTCTTCCATCTTCCGTACCGCACCGTAGAGATTGATGCGTCTATATAAAGATAACATGAGGAGATCCAAGAGGTCCGAACTCTCCACTCCACTCCTCTCCTTGCATTCTTCACATTCCTCTTTCTCACGATCCCTAACTTGAGAGTCGGAGGGACGTGATCGAGATCCCTTTCAGTGTCCTTAATTGTATTTCCTTCTCGGATTTTCCTCTTCCGTCCATCCGAGATAAGTCAACCATCCTCATCCGAGACAAGTCAACCATCCTCATCCGAGACAAGTCAGCAATCCAGCCAATTCAATAGATGCCGAATCATCATTGCTGTAGTGAAATCCCACATTTCGATGTCTCAGCAGCAACATGTAACTTAGTGAGAAACTATTAAATAAACAAGGGAATCTAGAGAAATGATAAGCTAGATTTACAAAGCTTGTCAGTTCATGGCCTAGCGTTCCTTAATTTCATGATTATAGTTTCCAGCAGAACAATTTGGTGTCTGCTAAAAGTTCTAGCTTACCTACGATCTTATAAGAAGAATATCAGACAAGTTAAATAAGCAAAGAAAAAAGAGAGCATATTCAACAAGTGCAGCCTATGAATACTTTTTCAGAGAAGAATTCAGTTAGCACAAAGACCAGTAGAAGTCAAGCCTACATAAATAATTCTTTCAATACCACGACATTGCTTTCATTTTTCCTTTTTCATATAAATAATATGCATTAAAGTCTACCCAAGCTAGCAAACTATAGCAGGAACAGCAAGAGGAACACAATAGAAGTATAATTTGATAGCATTAGCATTTGTTCATAGAAGCAACACCATGGAGTTCAGAAGTTCTAATTCTAGTTCCAGCTCTGAGATAGTGAACATTTCCCAATTAATGAATCACAAAAAGTAAAATAAATAAATAAACATACCCAGCGAAAAAGAGAATATACAACAACATGTTTACTCAAAATGAAAGTTTTTTCCTAGGTTAAGCACGTTTCTTTTCACCTTCTTCAGTTTGCATCTGATTTTGTAAATAAAAGAAGAGATAGACAAACTTATTAAACCATGCTCTTTGCATAGAAACCACAATATCTGATTATCCTCTTTTAATATCATTGCCAAAAAAATTACAGTGAGATTATAAATTTATGAAGGAAAAATGAGCATTTATCTGATATCTTTGATTTATCTCACTGTCCCAATTGATAATTGCATTGTGAATTGGTTCTAAGTTCTACTGTCCATGCCATACTTTATGTAAAAAATGCAAATCCAAGTCGTCAAAGCAATGACAGTTTCCTTCGGCAACCTGTATGAACTATGAATTCCAATGAACAGAAGCAAAAAAAAACTTAATATATCCACTTCCAAATGTTAAATCACCTAACACTGAATGATCAATTGAAGAATCCAAAAAGTTAAAGACGCCTAAATGCTTCTGATTGATTTTTTCCTATTATCATTATCTATACTCGTGAGATAATCATTCCTTTCCGTGCAGCAATGTGAAGCCATAAAAAAAGAGTCTTCTTCGTTCCAAATCTAATCTCTCAGTTAAAATTCAGCATTCGAAACTAGACCTATCAAGCTAAGCTACAGAGAGCAGACAGAAGTTGCAAATTTTATAGACAAACCAGATTCAACCGTGTCATGGAGAAAGAATATAAGTTCATCTGCTTTGATTTCCGGTTTCCTCAATCAAACGGCTCTATAGTGGAACCACAAAGCCAAGCTCGCTCTTTAACACTATGAATCGCACTTCGAGACCCTAAAAACAAACAAGTGGGAGGGAGATGAAATCGTGCATCCTACCATCCGGTTGGCGTCCTCCGCCATTGCCAGCTATCCGCCGCGAGCTCCTCGGATGGAACTGGAAGAACCCTAATGCGAAGCATACTGCCCGAGCAGATCGAAGCAGCGATGAAACTGGGTTAAAATGGGCGCTTTAAATAGGACGGCCCAAGGTGAGCTTCTTATAGGCGATCTGTACCGGACCATGATTCGGGTTGGATTCAAGCCAAAACTTTAGAAAATCATTAGAATTTCTGAGGCAATTGGTCGACAATATGAAGAGTGATGAAGTAATATCATTCGGCAGTGGATTTAAAAAAAACTCATTCGGATGATTCTGAAGCTAGAAGTTTATTCGGTGGACGGAGTATGATTTCTGTGTTTGACTGTCGTTCAGGGATAGCGTGATTGTGGAGTCCGGACTGAACCGTAAAAAAGTTATGAGTACTTCCTTGATTTATTCTTGGTGGTCAGTGAAGATCGCTTGGGCTTCGATCTTGCCCAGCTCAATTATTGATGAAGCATTTCGAAGATCTGTGGGGTAGGGTCGATCACTCTCAGAGATTAATCGGATCGAAGATTTAAATATTCTAGTGTCGATCAATAAAAAATAAAGGCGAGGATAAGGGATAAGGGATGAAGCTTCTGCATTTAATAATAAGTTTTTTATATGATAAAAATGTGATAATTCTCGCGTCAAATATTTTTTATGGTTAATAAAGGGTGATAAATTATGAAAAGTTTTGTCTAGTATAGTAATTCCTTTGCATGGAAGAAGTAAATATATCACACTTGAAAATTGATCTCAAAATTTTATATGGTATGTATTTATATAGTTTACTAACAGAGCCGACCTTAGGGGAGAGTTGTTGGAGTCCTCGACGAAGACTCAAAATTTAGATTTTTTTATAAAATACAAAATTTAGTATTTTATAAAAAAATCTAAATTTTATAAAGGTCTAAATTTTGTATTCAATATTATTTTCGTAAAATGATATTGCTCCACTATGAGTATTTACAGATAGCAACAATTCATTTTTCAAGGTACAACGACGACATTTCAGAATAACAACACTATAAATTTCGAGACCTACGAACATTCTCATAGGTTTTTTGGACTCTAGATGCAAAAGATGAGAGGGATTGAATGAATGGATGAGATAACTTTAGTTGAATTTTTGTTGAGTAAATTCCATCATCTAGAGGGTCCTATTTATACAAGGTGAAGAAGTGAGGTATCCTTTGATGATTGGTTGTCCCCTTTGGCCAGGATACATCTGGATCGTTCGATCTGGAGGGTTGTATCCTTTCAGATAGTCCTTTGATCTCAGCTGCAGATCTGGATGAAGCAATCCACTCTATCAACGCTCCAAATCAACCTTCATCATCAACGATCAGATCACGACTCTTCACAATCAACGCTTCAGATCTCGTCACTTGAGATCCATCATCTCTCTTCGATCCAACGATTATCATCTGTTGGCTGCCTAGTTAGCATCCCAATCATCTCTCTCTATCTTAATTGAGTGTCACATAGTCATGACATATCACTCGAGTGTCACGTCAGTTGGAGCATAAATTTAAGCTCCTCAGTGCTCCTCGCGACAATGCGTACGTGCGAAGTGTAAAGCACCCATTGCGCTCACAAAGTGCTCATTGCGCCCATAATATCTTGATTATCCATAGTCCGATCGAATGTGCACTATAATTCAATTCTTAAATCCTGAGGAATCGGATGATTAATATTAAAAATATTCATGGATGAATTATATATATATATATATATATATATATATATATATATAGTCCTTTTTCAGTTGAGCATCGAATTCATGCACAATTGTACGCGAATTACCTCTGTGAATAGTGTTTTCACTGTTCGCAGCAGTGTTGTGAACAGTGAAAATATTGTTCACATAAGAAATTTGTACACAGACACGTAAATTTCTGACGCTCAACAGATAAATCTCCTATATATATATATATATATTCATTTAAAAGTTAAATATTAGTGTTTATGTAAAATTGCAGTATTAAATAATAAAATTGTATTTTAATTCAGTATAATAATTATGAGTCGGATTCGAATTGATGAATAAGCTCTAGTTTGAAACTTAAATATGGTCAATGAATAAATAATCGTCGTTGATCGACGATCGCTATTGGTCATCAATCGTTGTTGTCGATTGTCAATCATCATCGATCATCGTCATTGGTCGCCCCCCATCGATTGCCGTCGATAGTCGATCACCATCGATCTTCAATCGCTATCGCCACGACTTTCGATTATCGATATATCTATCATAGTTATTAGTGATCATTCATCGCTATCTAATCGGATGATGACGATGACCATCTCGATCGACATAATTATAAATAAATATATTTCAAAATAAAATGAATATGAGATTTGAATAAAAATAATATAATATAAATATTAATTTAAATTATACATTAAAATTTCTAAATAAATAAAAAAAATATTATATTATTTAAAAAAACAATATTGAATCCGACCGTATAAATTATATTTCATTGTCCGTAACAAATAAGTAAGTGATTATCTGATAATCACGTAATCGGATTATACATCGATTATACATTATACATGATAATTTGAACAAACGCATCTTAGAGTCAATGTCTGAAACAGTCGGCAGATTTCGAACCTTTGTCGGGTTTACGGTCGCCCGTCACCCGTGAAAGAGGAGGCTGCTGTAGACGCATAATCACTGGCCCATTTCTCTTTCTCTTCCCCATAATTAAACTCTGCGAGCTGTCCCTCTGCCCTTTCATTAATTCGTTTTCTCGTTGCTTTCGCCGAAATCCTTCGCCGATCTTCTCTCCGGTCGATAGGCTTGCGGGCGACCGACGGACCGAGCACGACTGCGAGAACGAAGCGAGCAGGTTGGAGGAGAAGGCGTCGGAGTGCGTCGGGTTATGGGATTAGGGCGATGGCGGAGGAGAAGCCGCTGGTAGAGATCTGCAAGGGCCTGAACGGCCTTGATAAGGTCCTGCTCAGGCAGGTCCGTGGGAGCTCGACAGAGGTCTGATCGTTCTCTATCTGGATCTCATCATTTTCTAAGCTGTTGAAGTTCAATTTTTATGTTCGTTGATGATTGCAATGCGAAGATCGTCGACTGTGCGTTACTGTGTTGGGATGCATCTGGTTAGAGGTCTTGGATGCGATTTGTCTCTTCCGAGGATCTTTGTCCGTGACTGTTTGCGTCATTAGCATTCGGATGAGAGGGTTTTAGTGGACTTCAAATTCATGGCATTTTGTTTTTCCATTTTTTTTCAATTATCTCGATCCAATCGAGTAGATGTGTAGATATGGTTTGGCTAGAAGTTCACAAATATCTTGTTTGCTTTGAATTTTATTTTTTATGTTACTGAACCAAAAATAAAAAATCATGACAGATTTTACAATTTGTGGTGAAAAAATCCTATTGCCTTCTATATATTATATTGGTAATAGGTAGATGCTCTTTTATAAAGACGATAACAAGACGATAACTGTTGTTAACATAAACAGAAAAGACAGTAGATCATATTGTATCATGGTAAATTCAGGATATATTGGAGGCAAATCATGAAATTATTGGAGATGAATTGAATCAAATCATCTCAAACCAACTAGGTGGTTCAGAATGAAATGGATAAGAGTCTAAGAGTAATCTCCTTCCCTCAATAATAAAGTTGGAAGTGTGCTCGGGATACAACACAAGTTTGATCAGTCACAACATGATAATTGCAAAAGTTGGCTATGAGAAATTTGTAGAAAAAAAATCTATTTGGTGGGCAAGGCTTGAATTTATTTCTAACTGTCTGCTCAAGTTGATTAGTTTGTTGCATGCATTTCCTTTTTTTTCACCTCTAGTACTTTAAGAACAACGCTTGCTATTTGATGGTGATATTAATCTAAATTGGATATGTTGGATAGTGTTTTATGTGAATCATGCTATCTTAGCTATGTAAGTGCAATAAAATATGTGAAAAATAATTGACTCCTTCACACAGTCATGCTCTTGAAGAAACTGTCATGGTATAGCTGAAAGTGCTTCTTTAATTTGTTAGTTACAAGACGTAGGAGGAATAGCAAAGCGATTTATCCAACACCTTAATAATTTGCTGGTCTACTGTGCACAATTATTGACCGTTCTTATACAAGAGGCCATGCTCATTGAAACTGCCACATATACTTATTGTACTTTGATCCATAGTGGGCAAAATTGGCCAATATTGATATTAGATCATTTGAGTTGGATTGGTATTGGCAATGAGCAATTTGATTTCATTCCAATACTGATTTTTTTTTGAGAAATCTACATTTTTCAAAGAATCAAGATAAGTTTTTTTAAAGAAAAAACTAAAAAAAAAAGGCAGCCTTGTGCACGAAGCTTTCACCATGCAGGATCCCGGAGAAGGGTCTATTGTATGCAGACAGTCTTATCTTGCTTTGCAAGAGACTACTTCAAGAACTCGAACTCGTAACCTCGAGGTCACAAGGCAACAACTTTACCATTACACCAAGGCTTCCCTTCTTAAAAAAACAATTTGGTGCACGAAGCTCCAATCATGCGGGATCCCGAGGAAGGGTCTATTATATACAACTTTATCTTGTTTTGTGAGAGGCTATTTTCATGACTTGAACCTGTGACCTCTAGATTACAATGCAACAACTTTACCGTTGCGCCAAAGCTCTCCTTAAAAAAAAACTAGAGATTCAAAAAAATTAGTTAGATCTCATTCAAATTATTTTAAATCTATTGAAAATTTTACTAAATTGGGAATGAAAGTAGATGAAATCAAGTATTCAAGTAAATTGCGAAGAATTTGAGAAAAAAAAAAACTTGACCAATACAATCTTTCCTTCAATTCTATCTTGTTCTTTAGATAACTAAGAAGAAGGAAGGAGAGAAACTTTTCATCGCTCTCTTAAATTTTTTAGCCTTGGCACAACTCAAGATCCACCATGAGATCAAGATCATTCATTCACCTTGCTATTGCCATCTTGCTCTTGCTGCTTCTTGATTGAGCAATGTTACTGAGGATCAAGAGAGAATGTAATAATCTCTTTGAGCAACAAAAATCCTAAAACTTTTCTTCAATTTAAATACAAGTAGAGAACCAACTAAACCCTATTATATTGATATTAAACAATAATATTTTTGTTAAAATGTATATTAACAAAGTGTTATTGACTAATCTGTACTAGAAATATTATTTTTTTGTTGGTTATATCTTTTTTGTTATTTAGTAATTATATAGCAATAATATGACACTATTTGTATGATCTATTAGTGATAGTTGGATATGTAATGGCATATAATAGATATTCTTTAAGATTTTAAAACTTTTCATATTATATGTGAAATAATTTTATTATATATCTTTATTTTTCCACTGATTCAACTGATCCAATGCCACCAATACTTGGGATTCTATGAACATCTGATTCCAATTTCGATACTGATTTTAACAACTATGCTTTGATCTATTTGGAATTTGTTCTGGTATTATTCTTTATTAGGGAAGAGTTTTCACTGTTGATTCATGTAATGATTATCCCAAAATGATTTTGCCTGGATAAGAAGAATTCAAGAAATAAGTAATGAAGCAACTTGGAGGCAAGAATTTCTAGCACAATGACGCATAGTGAAAAAAAAAAAAGAAGACCTAGAATGGGCATCAAAGATTTGTACTTAATGAACTTGTCCATGTTAGGAGAGTGAAAATGCATTGAATTGTAGATCAGTTTTCCTCCACTCCAGGGAGGTGGCTTCAAGATTGCAACAAATTCTTCATTCTCTTTTGAATTATAATGTCAAAACTTTACAAGGCTTGATTTTCTTATGAAAACTTTGCTGAAATTGCTTACTAAATCTATCGAATGAGGTTCCCAACTTATTACACTTTTCTCATTATTGCATTCCCACTAAGGATAACGGTTTGCTACTGTCTATGTGCAGGTGTATTTATATGGAGGTCATGTGACATCTTGGAAAAATGACCATGGGGAAGAGTTACTTTTCCTCAGCAGTAAGGTACCCTGGTTGTTTGCGGCTTCTAATCTGATTTTGATAATAGAATCATCATAAGTATATGATAATCAGCAGTAAGTTGCCCTGGTTGTTTGGGGCTTCTAATCTGATTTCGATCATTAAATTTATCAGAAGCACACTGTGAATTGCCTTAATATGTACCACATTGATGAAAATTGATCATCTTTAGCATACAATCTTAGATCAATGCGGTAAAATTTGGTGTGAGTTATTCTGTTTCAGTATATTTCAATGCAACCTCTTTTGCATGTGTTCCACAGAAACATGATTATACTGTCGAATTTACTAAATATTGTTTATATCACTCTTTTGACTGTAGTTACTGCGACAATAAATGTTCTAATCAGGCGATGTGAAACTATGATAAATACGCACATCAAATAAGGAAGAGGAAGACAAAAAAAAGACTTGGTTAGCAATAATAAAATAAGATAAAATTTTATTTAGGTATAGATGATGGTATAGTAGAGAATAGAGTCCAATGACATAGAATGATCCATATAGTCTACCCCACCTGGTGGGATAAGGCTTGGTTGTTGTTGTTGTTGTTATTGTTGTTGTTCTGTAGTTATTGTCCTCGAATAGACATTTTGCAGACATAAAACTGATATGTTTAATATGAAATGTTTCAGTTGCACTTATACTCTCATGCAAAGGAACCATTTGTCAATGATGGTGTCATAGTGACTTGCTTGTTATTTGCACTGTTTCTAAATATTTGGTGCTCAAAGAGCAGTCGCTATTTCCATATCATATCTCTGTTTTTCTGGAAAACACTGTAGGTGATTATTTTTATTTATTTCACTATGATTATGCAAGTCACATAATGCTGTTTCCTTTCGTTTCCTCGGGCAGAAATGCAGGAAGAGAATGGGACAATTTTCCCCAGTTTCTTCTAGCATGGCTTTGGACGAATGTAGCATTCAGACAATTTGATTGGAAATCCAAACAAAAATGTTACCCATTATTTTTAAAAGAGCACACAATTAATTATTTATATGTTTTAAATTATTGGTTTTATAATTTAAATTATTCCTCCCTTTTTTACTTCTACCAAGCAATTACAAACTAGGAAAAACTTTCCCTATCTTTGTTTCCTTTCAATTTTTCTCATATCCTTTACTTTCCCTTTCTATTTATGTTACCTCAGGGAATAAGTTTTGCTGATCAACTTTTAATGTTACCATAGTAATCACTGGGAATAAGTTTTGCTAATCAACTTTTAATGTTACTATAGTAATCACGTACTAAAGAAAACAATAGGATCTATATTATCATTGCTACATATAAGAATGTGTTTTATTTGTTTAACTACAGTACTGCAAACAATGTTTCTTACTGAGATGCTGCTGGTGGTATTTTTTTGCTTTATCCATATTTATTGTCTCCTTTATTAGATCTTTTAATGCTACAATCAGTTGTACATCATTAGTTCTATTGCCTTTGTCAATTTGATTTTCATTTGGGTAAATGTCATAACCTAGTGTCATCTAATATATGCATGCAATTTAGCATGTTTTCACTTTCATTATTTCTTATACATTTCTCTGTTTTTCCCAGGCCATATTCAAGCCTCCGAAACCGATACGTGGGGGTATCCCAGTCTGCTTTCCACAAGTATGACTAATTTATTGTTGTCCATTTTTTTTTCTCATTGGTTAATCGATATGACACTTAATACAAGTAACTTGCAGTTTGGAGGCCATGGAAATCTTGACCAACATGGGTTTGCAAGGAATAGAGTTTGG
The DNA here is from genome assembly GCA_025175895.1 of Wurfbainia villosa. NCBI lineage: Eukaryota > Viridiplantae > Streptophyta > Magnoliopsida > Zingiberales > Zingiberaceae > Wurfbainia > Wurfbainia villosa. The sequence continues at coordinate 3,004,841 of CM045998.1, read as the reverse complement.
AGTATTGACACTGATCCTCCTCCCTTTCCTACTCCAAGCGCCAATAAAGCTTTTGTTGATTTGATACTTAAGCCAAGTGAAGAAGATCTAAAAATGTGGCCACATAGGTAACCAGTCAATAAACACCAATCTTTTATTGGTTTGAGCTGTAAGAATGTGTGTTTCTTTTGTATTTGGAACAATTCTGCTAAGCTTGGATAACTCTGAAGTTGTAAGCTTGGTTTACATGACCACAAATATTTCTTTTGCAGCTTTGAATTTCGTCTAAGGATTACTCTTGGTCCTGGTGGCGATCTTATGCTGACATCACGCATTCGAAATACTGATGCTAAACCATTTTCGTTTACATTTGCCTACCATACCTATTTTTCTGTTTCAGATATCAGGTATGCAATTCACTTCTGGAAATGGTTTAGCTCTGTGAGAATTTATTTCTCTGATTGCTTACTGAATAAGCAAAGTAACTGTTGTCCCGTCCTATTCTCATTCCTAAACACAGAGTTTGCTTAATGTTTATGGTCAAGCATTCGAAATACTGATGCTAAACCATTTTCGTTTACATTTGCCTACCATACCTATTTTTCTGTTTCAGATATCAGGTATGCAATTCACTTCTGGAAATGGCTTAGCTCTGTGAGAATTTATTTCTCTGATTGCTTACTGAATAAGCAAAGTAACTGTTGTCCCGTCCTATTCTCATTCCTAAACACAGAGTTTGCTTAATGTTTATGGTCAAGTTTCCTAACTAGGTACCTATATAACAAGATAGTTATATAGATGATGATATAGTTGGGGATAGAGTCCAATGACGTAGAATGATCCATATAGCCGACCCCATATAGTGAGATAAAGCTTGGTTGTTGTTGTTGTTCGACTGTAGTTATTGTCCTCGAATAGACATTTTGCAGACATAAAACTGATATGTTTAATATGAAATGTTTCAATTGCACTTATACTCTCATGCACTGCCAAGGGTCCATTTTGCCCTTTAGCAGATGGCACGTCTCAGTGTGGTCGGCCCATCTGGCACTCGCACGGATTTTCAATGTTCTCGGGCCACGCGTCACCCTGATTCACCCTCGTCAACTGGTGGGGCTCGTCGTGGGGCAGGGCCGGTTGGCCTTCAGGATTAGTAAGGGAAGAAAAATCGTACCTTGATATCTGAAGTAAATTAAAAAAAAAAAAGATAGTACATTCTAAGACATTTTTAGGCTGTAATCCAGGGTTTAAGGAAATGTGACTAGGGAGTTGCTTTCCTTTTTGTTGTTCCTTGTTCTCTTGGCAGAAACGGCCAAAATGAAAGGAACACAATGGAAACCAACTAACTTCTTATAGGCATCATCAATGCAATACGGTCATCCTAAGTTTCTCACTTGGTCCATTAATGGATCAAGGTCAAAACATCAGTGATTGTGGTTCGTACGGTAGAAAGAACCAGCATAAGGAAATGTGATTAGGGAAGCTTTCATAGTGTGTTTTTTGCCTTCTTTGCCTCAACCAAAAATGGCAGGATGAAAGAATGTGCTGTGGAATTGTTTCACTACTAACCACGATTTTAATTAGATCCTTTTAATTGTAAAAGGTAATGAGTGTTTTCAAAATATATTTTTAAACAATTAATTCAAAAAAAAAATAAACTTTCATTTTCTTCCCTTTTAAGGAATCATAAACAAGGAAAAGTCTTTCACTATTCATTAGCTTTTTTCCCCTCCCACTTTCTGCTTCCACTTTGCTTCCCTGTAGGGCAAACACTTCAATACTTGTTCATTGAGTATATCTAATTTCTCTTGATAGCAAGTTGATGTTTCAGTGAAGTACGAGTTGAAGGACTGGAGACTCTCGACTACCTCGACAACTTAAAAGAGAAGGAGCGTTTTACCGAGCAAGGAGATGCGATCACTTTCGAATCAGAAGTAAGTACATAACAGTAGGGCCCTGGGTGTTGGTGCATTTGTAACTGTTTTGATTCCAAAAGGCTCTCCAACAGGTCGACAAGATATATCTCAGTACACCAACAAAGATTGCAATTCTGGACCATGAAAAGAAACGAACTTTTGTGCTCCGGAAAGATGGGCTTCCAGATGCAGGCGAGTTTCAGTGTCATTCTTCAGTTTCTGTTATACCAAAGGCTATCGACTGCTTGCCTTGATATATATTAGATCTGTTCCTTGTCAGTGGTATGGAATCCTTGGGAAAAGAAGGCCAAATCCATGGTGGATTTTGGAGACGATGAATACAAGCATATGCTCTGTGTGGAGGCTGCGGCCGTGGAGAAAGCCATCACCCTGAAGCCTGGAGAGGAATGGAAAGGGAGGCTGGAGTTGTCGGCTGTCCTGTCGAGCTATCGCAGCGGGCAACTGGATCCTCAAAGGGTACTCCAAGGATGAAACTCCTCCATGCTCATCAAGGTAATCTCCTATTTCTCGATTCTCATAGCTCGTCAAATTATTATTAGCAACTCTTCTAGATTAAGAACCTCATTGCTGCAAACTAATCTCTCCACATCAACTCCACAACCTTTTTATGCAATTCTCCTTTGTGTATGGCAAGAGGTATTCTTTTCTAGCCCAAACAGTATTACTTCTTGTGAGACAAGTTAATGTCGTTCAGGGCCTCAAGTATATCATCGACTCTCTCTCTCTCTCGTTTCATTTCCGCCAGATGAGACAGAGAACAAGGGCCTCTAGTAGATGCGAACATAAAACAATGCCATCCCTCTTTTAAGTTTTTACTAAAGATTCATAAATTGTTTAAACGATAATTTACGCACTTCAAGTTTAGAATTGTTCAAATACAGTCTCATAATTTTATATTTATCAAAACACGTACTTTATTTCCTTTTTATCTCTCCCGCTAAATAAATATACAATTAATACTGAGATTAATATTGTACGTGATACTGAGAATTTAAATCCCAGACCCATTATATTCCTGGGAATATAAATTTCAGCACCATTTTTTTTTCGACCAATTGATATTGTATGTGGTGTTGGGAATTTAAATTCCAGTACCACTGTATTCCTGGGAATATAATTTCCAGTATCATTTTTTTTCTTGGGGCAGCTTGATATTGTATATAAGACTGAAAATTTAAATTTCAGGATCACTGTATTCCTGGGAATTTAAATCTCAGGACTACTGTGTTCCTGGGAATATAATTTTCAGCCTCATCTTTTTCTAGGCGAGCTTGATATTGTACGTGATGCTGAGAATTTAAATCTCAGTATCAATGTATTCCTGAGAATATAATTTTCAGTACTATCTTTTTTTCGGCCAGTTTGATATCTACATTTAGTGGGAGGGGTAAAAAAGGAATGAGGTGTGTCCTTTGATAAATATGAAATTATGAAACTGTATTTGAGCAATTCTAAATTTGAGGTGTGTGATTAATTATGTTTAAAACTTATTGTTCATTATAATTTAAGAACTTAATGTTTGCAACTTATTTGATCTCTCGCACAAGCCTCAATCTTTGCGATATTTGTGGATTGCAGGATCTCTTTTCTCATTCCAGGCTGAGCTTTGTTACTCTGTTTTCTTTCCTCAATTTTCTGTAGCTTCCATGGATACTGTTAAAGACCTATCTGAAGTACAGAACAGGATATTCAAAAGCCGATGGTACCTGCTTTTTATTGGCTTCCGTTCGTCATAAAAAAAAAATAATTAAGATTTCGAGACTTTTAAGCTATTTGACTCGTGCAGTTTTCAGTAGTAATTAAACTAAAGATATTATATTATATTATACTTATTGGCAATTAATTTGGCGGACCTACATTTATTGTACTTGTACTGTATTCATTATTTTTATTTTTGGCTAATAAGTCCATCATATAGGACTTTATTTATAACTCAAAAAGATATTGCAGTTCCCTAAACCCTAAACCCTATCGATAGAGAAGTAAATCAGAAATTTAGATGACAAATGTAAAAGAGAGAATCGGTTGATAGTTCAGAGTCATGACGTCCTCAGAGATTAATCTCTGTTCATTTGAAAATTATCCCTTTATACATATCAATTAGATTAGCCATTACAAGTCACTATGCCATTGGGGCGAAATTAAGATCTTGATTCATTCAGTGGGACAACAATATAATGTAAAACAAGATCCAACGTGGGCAACCATATAATGTAAATATGAATATATTATACAAATGTGATCTTAAATAATAAAAGATATTCGGTAAGAGGATGCGTTGTTAAAAACGTGCACTATCTTATGAACTTAATGCCCAACCTTCTAGTCACCTTCCCAATGGTATACGCCTAGTGAACTTTGCCCTTCTTCTGATAACTGCCTCAATATTCCGTGATAGATTTCTCCCCTTGAATCTTTTTAGCACAAGCACAATGTCGATCGACATGTGCTACTTGCTCCATGGTAGCTGGAACCCTAAACGGAGTCGACCCACTACATATTCGCACTGAGGAGATACGATGGAAGGCTCGCCGAATCATATGCCCTTTTCGGAATCATTTATCAAGAGCACACTCTAAGCACTTCTTATATGATAATTCACGAGATATCTCTTAGATTTTTGGACGTGCAATACTCACTTTTTATGCCTCCATTGACATAGTTGAGTTAGCAGAGTTATTCGTAATACTCATTTTTCATTTCAAAGAGAAAAATTCATTTCCATGATGTCTACGTGCAGTTTGTACAACAAATCAAAAATAATAATAATAATAATAATAGACGCAGAGACTTATTCAAACAATCACTTAAAGAAACTTGCTTCCCGTTGACTGCTGTTTTGACCTGAAAAAGGGAAAAGCGGTATGGTAATCAATCCGGTGTGCGGGTTCAACCTGTAAATTATCAAATCTAAGGGGTGCAGACTGAAATTTGCTTCCCCACGTTTGTTATATTCTTCACGCCGCTCTCATTCTCTCTTCCCTTTCTTTCCCTCTTCCCCTCCCCGCCGATGAGCCACGTCCCGCTCGCCGGCAGCCGGAAACTCCCTTCTCCGACCACCCGCCCATTTTATGCCAACCTCGCTTTCGCCGCCGCCGGCCGAGCATAACAGGAATCACCGACGGCGGAGAAGCGAAAAAAAGAAAGAAGCTAAGCAATTATATATCTTTTGATCGAGGAATAGGAGAAGATGTCGACGTCGACGGAGAGCTCCTCCATCGGCGCCGCCTCCTCCGGAAGCTCCTCCGCCGGCCAATTGGAAGAGGAGGAGGAGGTCGAGAGCCATAGGACGAAGAATCCTCTTGCCTGTTTCCAATCCTTGGAAGAATCTCTTCCCATCAAGTAATTTCATTAATCACCAAATTAATTGCTCTTTATCATGATCTTAATCAAATCTTAAATTGATATATTATATAATATTTTGCTCCCAGAACTTTAGAACCTCCCTTAACTTCGTGAAGTCAAGCGCTCAATTATGTAATAAAAGCAACATATTGGATCTAACTGTAAAAAATTCCAAATTTTAAGCCTTCAGACTGTTTTCTAATTCAACACCTCAAATTGAACAAAATTGCAGGAGAGGCCTTTCCAGCTTCTTCTCCGGGAAATCGAAGTCGTTTCTGAGCCTATCGGAGGCGGCCATGGCCACCGCCACCGCGAGGGACCTTCTAAAGCCCGAGCACACCTTGAACAAGCGCCGGAGGATTCTCACCATCAGCAAGAGCATAAGGAGAGGAGCTTCCTGCGTCTCTCTCGTGGCTACTCGTCCGCCATTAATGGAGGAAGAAGCAGGAGAAGAAGAAGAAGAAGAGGAGGAGGAAGAGAGTGGAAGTAGCATTGCGAGCTCTTCTTCTTCCTTGATCGCTGATCCGAAACCAATTGATGGGAGGAACGAAAAGTGCTCGAAGAAGAAGGCGTTTAGATCTCCGAGATGCTTCTCCCTTTCGGATCTCCAACGTGCTTAGAGTTCTAGATAAAAAATCAAATCTTTATTTTTTGTTATTTTTCTTTTCTTTTTTTTCCCTTTTTCCTTGATCGAGAGAATCTATTGGGAAAGGGCATGCATGCGATTCTTGCATGAAAGCCCCTTCATTTTAGATTTTTTCCATTTCCCCCCTTCTGCTTGGGGGACAGGTCTAGGGAGCATGTAATTACAGTGGCTCGTAAAGTTGGGATTTTGTTTAATATTAATATAATCAAAATTTGGAAAATCTAGAGTTAAAAATATAGCATAATTATTAGTAATTAGACCAATTTAAAATCTCTAAAGTTATTTTAATGATTTTAAAAACATTAAAGGGGTGTTTTTAAAAAAAAAATAATCGAATGTTTCATAATTAATTTTCATCTACATCCCCTATTTTTCAAAGATAACAATTTACCTCCCATAATTTATTGTGCCTTTAATTATTGTCATTTAACAAATGGATAAAATTCTACAAAGCTATCAACCTTTTATATATATATATATATATATATATATATATATATATTAATAATATTATAAAATTAACAAGATTTTCTCCCTCAATGAAGCTAAAAAAGAAATATACAATAAGTCCATAAAAATTTAGAATCCTCAATCTAATATTTTCATTGATTTATCTCACAATTATTGGATGAAAAATAAATCATAGAGGATCCTATGAATTTTGACGTAGTAATCAAAATTATTAAAATTATCTAAATCTAGAAAAGAATTTTAGATCTTCTTTAAAATTGATCAACATTTTATCCGTAAATACCACGTACTTTAACCATCACATTATCTCCAACAAGTGAATAAAGAAATTATCTGTTGGATTATAAAAAATAATAATAAATAAAAAAGAGATGCTTGCTTGAGAGATTAGGAAATCTTTAGGGATCATATATTTACGGTGCGTGGTCACATTATTTGGTATTAACTAAATGTGATTAATATTAAGTCAATGATAAGATAAGATCTTGATGTTTTTGGTGGGCCCTCTTGCATTGTTTGCATGTAGTGGCAATCTTATCTCTTGCCATCAAATAATCAAAATTCTAAAAGATTAAAAAAAAAAGAAAAAAGAAAAAGAAAATGCTCATATTAATACTACTTTAATGGTTGGTCTTTCTCTCTCATAAGAGCATGCTCATTGTGGTTGCTATATTTAATTTTTCACTTTGCAAAATGATATTATTGTTATAATCGGTATTAATCTAGCTTCCAAATTCTTATTTTAAGTTGATTATTGTTTAATTATTCTAGGTTTCTTTTGGTCAATATTCAAACACTTAAACCGATATAAAAATTCAAGATAAGACTACTGAAAAAGATCATTAAGAAGGATAATGTTTTAATTAGTAGACCACTATTGAATCTTAACGTGCATGTATCATTAACTTGTACTCATGCTTCATATGAGACATTTCCTAACGTCATGGGTAAATTTAATTAGACTAAATGGTCATTATTGTATCAAGTTGTACCTCAAGCCTCTAGATAATTGAATTCATGATAAGGAGGCGAGGCAATTTATCAAACAGCGTATTTAATTTCCTTTTTACTCCTCCTGCCAAATAGATCCGCAAAGATAGTGAAATTAACGCGAAATTCAAATCTCAAGATTATTAGCTTATATCGAATCCCAACACCACACAGATCGAATCGCAACTTTCAACACCACAGCAGATCGAATCGAAAGCATCACTGATGGTGTCGATTGCACCACCATCGTAGGTTGAATTGAATCCCAAAGACCACAGGTGGTGTCGATCGCACCACCACCGCTGTTGGGTGCTGGAATTTGTAATTTCAGTACCACAGTAGTGTAGATCTTTTTGACGGGAGGAGTAAAAAAAAATTAAGTACACTATTTGATAAACATAAAAGTATGAGACGTTGTTTCATAAATCGACGTTAATTTACACTCACGCTTCATATGACACATTTCCTAACGTCATGAGTAAATTTAAATTAGACTAAATGGTCATTATTGTATCAAGTTGCACCGATTAGTTTTCCTTCGCGGCTGTTGTGCACGCTTACTGTGTACGGATGAGTGAAATGCACAATGATTTAATCACTGTGCATTGGTACAGTATTCCTGTGCAATGCGCAGTCGCAAACAGACGTGCATTGCGTAGTATTATAGCCCAATAGTATTTTCCTCCGCCGCCCATTTCGCCCATCAATCGCTCTAATTAGTCGACGCCCGATTGGATTCCGGTTGGAATACGATCGTGATCCGACCGATATTAGAGTCCGACCGAATCGCGGTCGAAATCCGATTGAATTACGGTCGAAAACGACTGTGATTCTAGTCGCGATATTGGCGGTTGCATTCGTGATCGTTTTCGACGATGATTTGGCTAGATTTCGATCGAACTCCGATGCTGATTGGATCGTGGTCGGATTTCGATCGGACCGCCGTCGAATTCCGATCGGAATCTGATTCCTATCGACGTCAGATGTGATTATTATGTATTTTCCTTCTACATACATGGGTCGCACAAAAATGAATGCTTATGATATCAAAATTATATATATATTCACATGATGTTGAATCTTTGATGAAATGAGTGTGTGCATTTATAGAAACATATGTGATTATCTCGTGAAAAGATTTGAATCGTCAATTTAGTATGTCTCATCAATCTGTTTCACGGTCATTATGAGAGAGGTAAATCGCGAGGTGCTTTTGACTTTAATGTAATTGACTAAGACAGAGGAGGATCATATAAGCTCAGAGAGGGATTTTAGATCTTTCTCTGGAATCGATCCATATTCATTTTGTAAGTATCGTTTTGTCCCAACTAACGCGCTATCTCTGTGGAGACAACATATGTGGTTATCGAGTGATATGGATGTCGCGAAGAGGTTGGTTTCAAACTGATTTATCACCATACTCGACATGATCTCTTCTTTGAGTGGATTAGCGAGTGAAAGTGCAATGGATCCATTTTCTTAAGAGAAATTAGAGTGTATACTTTGATAGTATTAAAATAGTTTATTTATTATTGAAATAGAATTCATAATGCAAAACCGAACCGCCCCAAATGAACCGAGCCTAAATAATAGAACCTACCAATCCTCCTTAAAAATTCTTAATTTGGTCCGGCCCATATAAACCAAACCTACCCAAATGATCGAACTTTAAGATCATTTGTTTATTAATGATCTGGACCGATTCTTTGGGCCGGACCTTGTAAACCAAATCTGGCCCGATTCTTCTTAAACATTATTAATCTGGACGGGCCACTTAAACCAAACCGACTCCGAACGAAGAAAAACAAATCGGATGAGCCCAATGATAGAATGTTCCAGTCCTTAAAATAAACAAATCGGACGCAACCCAAATGAAAGAACCTTCCAAGCCTTCTTACGGCCCATATAAACCGCACCTTCACCATTTCCCTTCCTATCCTAGAACTTACATGAGTCAAACCAAATTAAATTTTATAGTTTTCAAATTTATTTGATAAGATAATCAAGTCGAGTCGAGCCTAAAATTAACTAAGCTATTGAAAAATCTGTTCAAGCTTGACTTGATATTTTTTTTTTGAGCTTGAGTTTGGCTTGAGCTTGAATTGAGCTTGGCTTGTTTAATGGGTATCGAGCTTCTAATCAAGTTTGATTCAAACTTATTTAAATTTGATTTATTTAAACGTTATCAAATTCTTAAGTCAAACTTATTTGTTTATTTAAATTTTTACTAATTTAATCTTAGTTTATAAATGAGTATAAATAAATTCAAAAATAATTTTTAAAAGAGTATAATCATAAATCGACTTGTTAATGTTCATGAATACTGTTCACGAATACTATTCGCGAATATTATTCACGAATATTAACCAGCCGAACATATATGTGGTCAAGTTTTTTATTTAATTTATCAAGTTGTTCAAATTTATTTATTAATTAACTTTGATGCATATTGAACGAATATAAACGAATTCTTATTGAGTCGAACACCAAACTTGTTCATAAACGTTGATTCGTTTACAACCCTAAGTGACATATCTACACGCTCATATTAAGGCTCTTCCATCGGGCGAGCTCAAAGTCGGTCTTTGGAAATGGCGGAGAAAGCGATCCAGACGGTAACCTTTATTCTTTCATCGCCCTCCCAATCGATTCCCTTTTTGCTTATCGAGAATCACGTTACTTGAGAACAACGGGTCAATCCCTTGTAAATGCGAGGGTGTCATCCCTCCATGTACTAGTTATTAGTCTCAAGGGCCAAAGGTCTATCGTGATTTACCTCCCTTATGATGGTCCGAGAGCGAACTGGTAGGGACTGCTAGGTTGACGGATTCCAACCTTTGCACAAGAGAATCATGTTACTTGAGTTGTTGTTGTTGACTGATTTCAATATCTATGTGCGTCTATTCACGATCTGAGTCAGATGTTATTATCAGTTGATGCTTGGCCACTGCAAGTTTGATTCCGAGTTTTGTTAGAGAAAAGCTAACGATAGTTCGTCTATATCCAATTCTCGTGATTATGTACATGTTTATTTTGGAACCCGCCGAATCACTTTACCTCGAACATAGCTTCTTCGTCTCCTTGAACAGACTTCCAATGAGTATTTGGAGAAGAAGGCCGAGGCCGAGACCGAGACAGAGGCCGAGGTCGAGCTGAGAATGATTTAAGACTATATTTGATATGTCGTAATGTAATCTAAATTATAATATAATCAAGATCGTAATAAATTACAATGTAATCTTGATTATATTACTATGTTTGAATAAAAATTATATATAATATTGAATTACAAATATAATTATATTCTTTTGTTTGTAATCTATTACAATGACGGTAGGAATCGATCGACGACGATGACGACGACGACGGTAGCCAGGGGGAGGGCGACGGCGACCGACGACAACCAGCCGCTGGCAACTGAAGATCGGCCGTCGGAGATCGGCCACTGGCGACAAGAGATCGATCGTCGACGATCGATGACCGACGACGATCGGTGACCAACTGACAACTGCGACGATCGACGACAGCGACCGACCGATCGGTGACGACAACGATCGACTTCGATTGTTAAGCATCCAATACTTTTCAGATTACGACTTGTAATGTAATTTGGATTACATGAGTTTTATTTTGTAATTAAAATTATAAAATTTTAATATCTTTTGTAATCCAGATTATATTATATTACAATTTTAAGACAATAATAAACAAAAGAATCTATCTGTTCGTGTTGAGCCTGCTCATATCTGGGACGGGAAGGATTGCCTGGCCAGTTCCTCGAAAAAAAAAATTCTAAAATTATTCGCGCACCTGCAAAATTACCGCCTCATTTCCTAGGAATTGTTTGTCAAAAATTGAAATCCGATGATGCAAGAGTTGTTTTCAATTGAGCTATTGTTAAACGATCCAAACTTTGCATGCCTTGTACAAACATCGGCCTCAATTTAGACGAAATCATAATAATCTTGGCGCAGGGAGAAATTTGAAATGGACCCGGTCTACGAAAGCATCTTAAATGGACCGAAGTGTGTTAGCTCTAGTGGCAAGCACATGGAGGTATCTAATCGGAGGTCACGGGTTCGATCCCAAAGGGCTGCAGAAATTGCAACTCCCACGAATATGTGCGGAAAGTTCAACGAGCAGTGTCCGGAGGGTAAACCTGCACGCTCGATAGGGACTTGACCGCGAAAATCCTTCGGGGTTTACGATGAGGGTCTTGGGCGTGGCAAGAACTATAAAAAGTTTACCCATCACAGTTTTACCGAAGTGTGCTAGCTCTAGTGGCAAGCACATGGAGGTATCCAATCGGAGGTCACGGGTTCGATCCCAAAGGGCTGCAGAAATTGCAACTCCCACGAATATGTGCGGAAAGTTCAACGAGCAGTGTCCGGAGGGTAAACCTGCGCTCGATAGGGCGATTGAAGCCGTTCGCAAAAATCCTTCGGGGTTTTACGATGGGGTCTTCGGGCGTGGCGCAGAACTATAAAAAGTTTACCCATCACAGTTTTACCGAAGTGTGCTAGCTCTAGTGGCAAGCACATGGAGGTATCCAATCGGAGGTCACGGGTTCGATCCCAAAGGGCTGCAGAAATTGCAACTCCCACGAATATGTGCGGAAAGTTCAACGAGCAAAGGTCCTGAGGGTAAACCGCACGCGCTGATAGACGATTGAACCGTCATTCCAAAAATCCTTCTGGGTTTCGATGAGGGGGTCTTGGGCGTGGCGGCAGAACTATAAAAAGTTTACCCTTCACCGTTTTAACCAAAGTGTGCTAGCTCTAGTGGCAAGCACATAGAGGTATCCAATCGAGGTCACGGGTTCGATCCCAAAGGGTCGCGAAATTGCAACTCCCACGAATATGTGCGAAAAGTTCAACGAGCAAAGGTCCGAGGGTAAACCGTGCGCTCTGATAGAACCGATTGAAGCTTGCCCAAAAATCCTTCGGTTTCGATGAGGGGGTCTTGGCGGCCGAATCTATAAAAAGTTTACCCATCACAGTTTTGCCCCCAGGGCAATGACGCATCGGTAAGAGTTTGGGGGGTCCCTGAAGCAAGCCATGGTTCGATCCTGCGCCTTGCGGAGGAATTCGTTTTCACCCTTGCGGAATTCATGGGCGGGTTCCGCCACGGGTTGGTGTAAGTCAGCGGACCCTGATTGGCGTTAAACTCCTCGAGGCGACTTGGCGGCGCGTCTTCCTGATTTACCCTCGTGGGCCGGTGGAGACTCTTCGGAGGCCGTGGGGCAGGGCCGGTTCGCCAAGTGGATTAGTCGGGCGAAGCTTGGATACCACTTGTTAATCAAAAAAAAAAAAAAAAAAATGTGAAAGACAGAATTAGAACTATCCGATTAATTCTCCGATTCTATAAAAAAAAAATTTATTGGTTATCAAAATATAAAAATGGTCGCATGAACAATTTTAGCATTCGTCGTAATTTATTGGTTATTTTATTTGATTTGTTTTTTATATAAATTCGTCGTAATTAAAAATCGAATTATAGATACTTAGGAGTCAAAATAATTAGAAATTCAGTCAAAATAATTAGAAATTCAGTCAAAATAATTAGAAATTCTTATTTAACTGATAGTTTCGAATCTTTTATGTTATATTTTTCATAAGCTTTAAGGTGAAACATGTGATCATTGTTGAGCATTTGCACTTTACAAGGCAAAATCCAAATTTGAAATTTAAGAGAAAAAACAAAATATTAAGGAGTAGAAGAGATTCTCGTGATGTTTGCATAGATGGCACAATGAAGCCCTCGAATTTTTTTATAATTAATACAATAAATTAAATTAATCCAAAACATTGAATCCAATTATTTGTAGTCCTGTTTAATAGCTTCACAAGATTAATTCCACCCACCTTTTTCTTTTTGTTCCCTACGTAAGCATACAGTCAAGTGAAAACTTTCACTTTAGCCCACCTAACATTTCACATTTATACAAGTACCACCCCCTAAATATTTGAACTTTAGCCATTTTCATTTAAAGGCGATGATTTTGTTCTCGATTAAATGATCACTATGCTTTGATGATTAAATAAATAACTGAGCTAAAAGATCCATCCGATATACATTAAAAAATATTTTTATTTTTTGATTTACAATTTTTTTAAAAAATTTAGGTAAATCAAACATCTTCCGACAATTTACCAAACAACACATGTGAAGTTTAGAATTGCCCAAACAACGTCCCATACTTTTATATTTACTAAATAACACACTTAATTCTCTTTTTACCCTCTCTTACCAAACAGATCTACACCACAGTGAAAATCCCGAACGTGGTGTTGGGAATTCAAATCCCAACACCACGCGGTTGTATCTCAACACTACCATCAGTAGTCTTTGAAATTTAGTAATCCCAAAGACCACCGCGGTGATATCTAAATTTAAAGACACAGCGTGGTGAATCCCAAAGACCACCATCGCGATCTTTGGGAATTCAAATCTCAATACCACAGTGATGTTGAAATTGTAACTTCCAGCACCACTGTGGTGCTGGAATTGCACCACCAATGTGGTACAGATCTGTTTGACAGGAGGGATAAAAAGGGAATTAAGTGTGCTATTTGATAAATATGAAAGTATGAGATGCTGTTTGAAAAATTTTAAACTTCACGTGTGCTGTTTGGTAAATCGCCGAACATCTTCCATGCAATTTTCTCCTCTTTGAGTTAAAAAAAATAAATAAAAGTTTTGATAGATCAAACACTTCTATGTTGATAGATTAAAACTTTTTGAGGCATTTAAAAAAAAAGTACCTAAATTTACAAGGTTTTCTATGGAAATTGAGATAATAAAGGGGGTAAATTATAAATGAGCCCTAGTGGAAGTGTATAAGATGCCGCTTGAGGTCGATACATGTTTGAAGTCAATTCCCGGCCATGGATTCCGCCACCGCCAGCGGCATGAGCTCCCTGAGGGAAGACGACGACGGCGAATCCCTCCGCCTCCCTCTCCTCCTCAACCCTGCCTACGCCCGCACCAAATCCACTATCTCCGACGAGCTACGCTACTTCCGCCTCTGCCTCAAGTGGTGCCTCCTCGACCACTCCACGGCCGCCGGCGCTGCGACCTCCTACGCCACCTTCGCCTTCCTCGCCGTCCTACTGCCCGCCGCCGTCTCCCTCTCTCTCCGTGGTCCTCCGGTCTTTCTCCACCAGCTCGTCCAGCTCCCCTCCTCCGCGCTCGCCGCCATCGGCTTCTTCTCCCTCGCCGCCTCCTTCCGCCGCCACACCGGCCTCCGCCAGTTCCTCCTCCTCGACGGCGCTCTCCACCACGACGCCGCCTGCGTGCGCCGCCGCTACGCCCGCTTACTCGACCGCGCTTTCCGCCGCCTCCTCTTCATCCTCCTCCCCTGTTTCGCCGTCGAGGTTGCGCACAAGATCCACTTTTTCTCCGCCGCCTCCATGCCCGCCGCTCCCTGGGCCCGCCCGGCGGCGCTCACTGCCACCCTCGCCTCGTGGGTGTACCGTACGGGGGTGTTCCTGCTCGTGTGCGTGCTCTTCCGGCTCACCTGCGAGCTCCAGATACTGAGGTTCGAGGGGCTGTACGAGATGTTCGAGGAGGAGGGAAGCGGAGCATCACCGGAGAGATGCGAAGCTCTTCTGGGGGAGCACGCGAGGATAAGACGACAGCTGCTGGTGACGAGCCACCGGTACCGGATTTTTATCCTCGGTTGCCTGGTCACCATCACGGTGAGCCAATTGGGGGCGTTGTTGCTGGTTTTGGCGTCCAAATCTGAGAAGAACTTCTTCAACTCCGGCGACGTGGTGGTAAGCGAATCCTTAACTCATTTCCAGTTTATTAATACCTTCTTCCGCCAGAGTTAAATTCAAATCTCGTAGCCATTGATGGCTTTTTGTTGCAGGTGTGCTCGGCGGTGCAATTGAGCGGCATGTTCATGTGTTTGATGGGCGCTGCGAGAATCACCCACCGTGCTCAGCGAGTCGTCTCCGTCGCCAGCCGGTGGCACGCCGTCCTGTCCGCCAGTAGCGCAACCACTTCTCCGCCGAAGCAATCGCCGTCCGCCACCGACTCGTCCAACACAGAGGCCGACGACTCGCCGTCCACCTTTCACCCAATCGCTTCACAAGGAGATCATCATCAGTCCACATTCCAAGCTCGACAAGCTTTAGGTGAGCAATTCATTTATTTATTAATTTTGTGAAAATTTAAAAGATTCTCATTTTTTTTTTCTGTCTAGCAATTTTAATAAAAAATATTATAATTTATAGTAATTTTGATCCGAATGTTTTCAATAGTTTTAATCAAACTGCTTTTAGTAATTAAGATACGATGGAGTTTGTATACGGATAAAATAAAGATCAATTTTGGAGGAGATTTAATTTTTTTTTCTGGATTCAAATAACTTCCACGTCTTGACCAAAGTCTATAGAACCCCGTGATTTATCTTTCTTAAAATAGTCGTGGGATAGACTAGTAGGAATTGCTAGATTGACGATTCCAATTTTTTACGAAATAAAATTAGTATAATTTATAATAATTTTAACCAAATTTCCTCTGAATAATTTTGATCAAAATTATTAAGTTAAGTAATTTTCACAAAATTACTATAACAATATTGGAATAGTTTAGACAAAATTAAAATTTTTTAATCAAGTCAAAATATTTTTAACTAAAATATTTCTCGTTCAAAAAATATAAAAGCGTTATTTTATTATTTTTTTTCCAAAATCGCTTGACGTTCACTTATTTAAGGTGAATTTAGAAATATCAAAATTAATTGGTTTAATTATTGAAATTAATTAATTTAATTAATAATTTGGTGCATGCAGTGACGTACTTGCAACACAATGGAGGGGGGATCACACTCTTCGGCTTCGCATTGGACCGTGGGATGCTGCACACGCTCTTTGCCTTTGAGACCACGCTCGTGCTGTGGATCCTCAGCAAAGTTGTGGTTTTCTCTTAATTAACTACCAATTACTGTCTAATTAATCAACTAGCGAAGACAAATTACACTCATAAGAAAGGGGAAACTTTCAGTTCGATTCATAATGTTTTCTAAATTTTTATTTTGACTGTTAATACGTTATCTTCCAACTTTAAGCCTCGTGTACTTCCAAAGATGGAAAAGAAAAGAAACTAATTTAAAAGTGAAACAAATCCTTAGAAAAAGGGAAAAAAAAAAAAAAAAATTATAAAAAATTAGAATCCATCAATCTAACGATCTTCATCGATCTATTTCACAGTCATTATGAGGGAGATAAATCATAAAGAGCTCTATGGATGTTGACGTGATATCAAGATATGTAAAAATCATTTAAATCGAAAAAAAAACTTTAAATCTCCTTTGAAATCGATTATTATTTTATCCATAAATTTTATTGTACTTTAGCCACCACATCATTTTCGTGGGGAAAAAAAATTTAGATGCTATTACGATGATAATATGACAATCGATCGAGAGGCCACACCAATAAAATTTTATCAAATAAAAACAATTTGGAAGGGAAGAAAAGATTTTTTTTTATCAGATTTAAATGGAACAAATATAACTAAAAGAAAGAAGGAATTTTTAAATCCGTGAAAGAAAAATAATATTTTTAAAATAAATAAAGACAAAAAAATTTCTATAGTTTTTATTTTTTTTTTAATTGTGTGACAATAACAATAACAAAATATTATTACACTAGATAGAGTCGACTATATAGATCATTTTATATCATTGGATTATATCTATTATTATATCATCATCTATATTTAAATAAATTTTATCTTTTTTTATTATTGCTAACTAAGTCTTTTTCATCTTCCTTATTTGATGTGTATATTTGTCATTGTTTCACATCGTCTAATTGAAACTTTTATTGAACGTCTAAGTACGTATCTGTATCACCTTAAATGTGTCTTTTAGAGAATTACTTCAATAGATGCAATGTTGATTTTTTCTCTAATGATCTCATTTTTTATTCTATCAATCCTCGTATGTTGTACATCCACATTAATATCTTCATTTCTGTAACTCTCATCTTTTACTCATATACTCAAATCATAGTCCAACATTTAACATTATATAATATAACAGATCTAATAACCGTTTTATAGAACTTCCCTTTAAGTTTTAGAGGAAATTTACGATCACATAAAACACCCGATGCTTTCCTTCATTTCAACCATCTTACTTAGATTCTATATAAGACATGTCTCTCAATCCCTCCATAATTTTGTAAAAATAAATATTTAAAACTTTTAATTATAGATAATTCGTCATCTTCTATCTTAATACTTATCTCATTACGTCTAATATTGTTAAACTTAAATTCCATCAAATATTTTTCATGATTGACTTGTGATAAATTATGATAGTTTTGTACGATAAGATCGAAAATTCAGCCACATATTTCACATATATTTTTATTTCCTTCTTAAACATAGCATAATAAGCAAAATAAGCATTAGTTTGGTAATGTCATAATTATTAAATGGGGCCAAAATGTAAATCCGCCCCATCCTTTTTCAAACAAGATCCAATTAAAACGGATCGGATCCGTTCCCCTGTTTCGGACTCGGGTCCAGTAAAAGTTACGCTTCTGGCCACTTCGGTCGACCGTTCTCGTTCCTCGGTTACACTTCGTCTCGTCGTCGGTCGTTCCCTTGTTTGGTCGTCTGCTAGGGTTTCGGTTAATCCTCCACCAAGAATCGTAAGATGTCTTCTTCCTCTATTTCGATTTCCGCTTTGTGCCTTCCGATTTTTAGTTCTTCCATCTCGTTCGATCGCTTTCTCTCTACTTAATGAAGAAATATTTACTCACGTTGCTTTGGATCCGCTGCGTCTCCTTGATTCTACTGTGTTCATCATGGTTTTCTTGTTGAAATCTTCGTATGTTGATTTAAATTTAATAATGGTGTTGTTTCGGTTTAAGCATTGCGTGAATTCTCGTATGCTTGGCGCTTGTAGCACTGGAGGATCACCTCATTGCAATTGATGCATTTAGGTTTATGAATTGAGTTAGTACCGCGCAGTTAACTGCTCCATGATTCTGGTAGTTTCCCATGAATTAGAATTCAACATCTGCAGTGCTTCACTTTTTCCATGGCTTCAATACCAGTAGATGGGGCATTAGTCATTAGTTTTCTTGTTGTTTGAAGAATTTTTCTTCAATGGTATTAAGTATTAACACAACGGATTAAAAAAAGTGTCAATTTTTATTAGATAAGGCTCGGACCACAATGCGCGCACATAGCGGGATCAGTATAAGCACATTAGAGCTTGGCTGAGGTTGAGTCTAGGGCAAGTTCGGCTTGCCTAAGGTAGATGCAGTTCTTTCATGTCACTTGGAATGGCTGTTGAGTTCAGCCAAGGCACAAGAAAATCGGGCTGAAGTGACTTGGATTTTTTCCAAAGTGAATTGAATTTTGCCTGATGTGAACCTCATTCGTTCGAAGTTACGAGTAAGGAATGTTGCAGTTTGGCACTGCCAAGATGGGGCTGCCCGTCCAATCGAAGGATTAGAGCATGTATTCTCGAAGCTACCAAGATGACATCTAGTTTTAGTGCTGCTTGTTGCTAATTGTGTTTTGATTTTATCAGAAAAGTTCACCAGGTGTAAATTCAGGTTGTTATATTGTTGCGTTGATCCATCCATCCAAGAACCAGCAACATGTACAATTTCAGATGACTTGGCTTATAGTTGTGATCCACAAGCCCAAGATGGGGCTGCCTGTCCAAACGAAGGATTAGAGCATGTATTCTCGAAGCTACCAAGATGACATCTAGTTTTAGTGCTGCTTGTTGCTAATTGTGTTTTGATTTTATCAGAAAAGTTCACCAGGTGTAAATTCAGGTTGTTATATTGTTGCATTGATCCATCAGGCTTGTGGATCACAACTATAAGCCAAGTCATCTGAAATTGTACATGTTGCTGGTTCTTGGATGGATGGATGGTACATCAGCAATGTTTTCACATACCATTGCTGACAACTCGACACCAGATATCCCGAGAGTTGCATAGGTAACTCATGGCGATGCTTCAGCACTTTTGTTAAGGCAAAATATCTTATCTGTAGTTTGGCTGTATCGTGCTTCTCTGAGGATCTGGATAAATTTTTATGTTTTTGCATACCATCATATCTTGCTTTGCAACTACTTTCATCATACTTTCTTCGTAGGACACAATCTCTTGGCTTTTTGTTGTGATATGATTTAGTTAAAGATCTATTCCCATCTCTGTGTTCTTGTGCTCCATCCCGTGTGTGTGCACGCCCATGCACTTCACATATGTAAATCTTCTGCTTGTTCTATAAAGATAGTTCTCAGTGCATGTTAGCTCTTGGTATTGTCAATGTTTTGGAGCATGAAATTTTGATATCATCGTCGATAAGACCCACATTTGCTCGCCTTGTTTAGTTTGAAGTGTTATATTTTGTTAGATGCTACGCAGACTTGGACATACTGTCTTCTGAAACATTGGATTACATTTCTGAACTTTATTTAATTCGTTGCGGCAGGTAACTGAGCTAAACATATGGCGTCAGATGGCTACGAGGAGGATCATGAAATCTCTACGCTGCTTAATGAGCCGAATGAACCTCAGGAGAATTCATTCGAGCTCAATGATGATTTTACCTTAAATCTATCCGAGATGATCCAATCAGATGAGAAGAATGCTGTGCTCACACCAGAAGACGTAGCATGGGTTGATTCCTGCTTTGCATTTGGTCCCGAACTATCTGACGATAAGTGGACAACGTTGAAAGATGCCTTCCTTGATGCTCTCAACATGTACCCTACCCCATCTGGTGCGAAAGAAGACGTCTTCCTTGATGCTCTCAACACTTACCCTACCCCATCTAGTGCGATAGAGAACGACGATGACGACGATGACTGGGTACTTGTTGAAGCAAGCAATATAACAGAACTTGACATTGCCATGGATCATGACTCACCTGAGGAGATGCAAAAGGAACCTGCTATCATGGCTATTCAAGAAGATGTGAGCTCGTGCGATGGTATCATACATCATCTATCCGGTAAGACGGAAATATCTGCTGAGCATGTTTCGCTCGCCGGAGTAGCTACTGATCCCCGCGCAGATATTTTCAAGGTTTGGGACCTTGAAGCTTCAGTTGAAGAAGAGGAAGACAAACTTATAGCAAATATAAACAAGCTTTTCGAAAGCAGAAGTCAGTCGCAGCTACTGATGAATCACAGCTCGCTTCCCAGCGATCAAAATGTCGATGAACTCGTCGCAGGCTTGACCGACATGTCTCTGGCACCTCTTGAGAAGTAAGTGCCTTCCAAAGTAGGCAAGACATTTGAGCTTTAGTCCTAGTTATCCAAGCAACTCATATATCCTATGTTGATTGTTACCTTTGATAAGTCAACCATCTCTGTTGAGTTTGACTCCAGATAACTAACTAGTTGTATTGTCAAGCATTGGATACTCAACAGAATCTTCAATATTATAAAGATTGACAAATTGAACTTCCAAATATTACAATTTAGAAAGGGAATATATATGTATAGGATTTTTGTTGGGCAAAAATTCACACCTCAGTGTATGTTTTAGTGTTGTTGTAGCAGTAATAGGGTTTAGTCGCTGGGTGTTAAAATAAATTAATTTGATTTGATCATAAATATTATTCATATAACATTTTTATAATATTTTTTTTTATCATTTTAATTTACATTATTGAAATTTGATCAAAATCACTTTACTTTAAAAGGATTAAAATTATTATAAAATTACTATATCAATCACTTAGTGGTTTTTATAATAATATCATCATTATTAAATATAGATTACAATATTATTGCTCCTTGTGAAAATGATTTTGATAAATTTATTTTTTACGCTTTATGTGTATTTTTGATAAATTTAAATAAAAAAAATGATTTACTTTAACATATCTAATACGTATACTATAGTTGTTAGTTGCAATAAACAATTAATTGTATTTGACAAAGTGGGAAATAATGGGTCGTATGTATTAGAGATGACGTGGTTGTTTCTTTGATAATAATCAAATTATGATCATATCATTATTTTAAATGTGTCTTTAATAATTAAGTAATAAAGCTGTCAAACAGGTAGACTTATGATGGGGGCGGATCAACTCATTATAAATTCAATATTTAACGGAGAGGAGTGGGGCGACCTATCATCTTGGCGGGTTGAGAAATTTTTAACTCAACCCAAGACGAGTTACAGATTAGACGGGTCAATCCGTGGGCAAAAAAAAAAATCAAAATTATTGAAGCGCTAAAGACTTGAGATGATAACTGACAAGATGGATAGAATATCATGATGGAAAAGTATGCATTTGAAGCGACTAAAATCTTTTAATTGAGATTCAATTATCGATCGACAATATTAGGTACCGATGTTTTTGATTCTTTCAATATTTTAAAATATCTAAATCTTAATAATATACAAATTCAAGTTTTAGCTCCTCTAAATAGAAATTTAATTGAGAATTTTCAACATTTATAATTTGTTAACTCACTCAGATGTATCATCATTCTTATATTAATTAAAATAGCAGTGACAAATAATTATAAATTAATTAGAATATAAAAAAAATTATTAGAGGATTTAAATCAAATATTCTTTTATTATTTTCTCTAACTTCTCTTACCCTTTATCGAGGTGGATATGTGATAGAAAATATTGTGATTACGAGGAATTTACCTTGTTAGTATTATAATATTGATAAAAAAACTTAAATAAATTTTCTTTTAAGATTTTTCAATCAGTGGGTCAACTCAAACCCATCACGGATTACCCCGTTTAGACTCGCAATCCATGCGAGTTGATTAGTTTAGTCCTGTCAAAATGACAGATTGATAAAATTTCAATTCAATCCACTTAAATTATTTAGTAGGGCGGGTTAACTCAACTGATCTAATCTAATTTGACTCTATTAACTAATGCTCTTCTATTAGTATTATTTTTTTTTACCCGAAGTTTTTTTATATTTCATATTATATCGAATGTGAAACTGTTTTTTAAATTTATTTTAATTTAAACTTTTGTAAATTAATATATTGTTTTCTTTTTAATTTAATATTTACTTTCCGTGAGATTATCGATTGTTTCTTAACTAGCAAGCCTTCTCCGACACAATTATAACAAACAAAGAACTAGTAGTCAAGTAGCTTGATTTCATGAACCCCCACAAAAATATTTTAAATGCCAAAATAATCCTCTCATTTTGCCTTCACGAAGAGGGATTATAAATAGGGGCATTGTCATCGTTAGCTTTATTTATTGCTCCATGTGTTAGCAATTGAGTGCAGATTTGGCATATTTTGAAAATAGTTTGAAAAACAAAAATGCCATGGAAAATTATTCGATAATTTATCAAAGAGTGCACTTCAAATTTAGAATTATCTAAATACAGTCTCATAGTTTCATATTTATCAAAGAGCACACTTCATTCCTTTTTTACTTTTCCCGTCAAACGTGGATATCAAACTTATCGAAAAAATATAGTGCTGAGAATTATATTTTTAGGAATACAGTGGTTCTGAGATTTGAATTCCCAGCATCACGTGCAATATAAAACTCGTTTAAAAAAAAATGGTGCTGAAAATTATATTTCCAGGAACACAGTAATTATGAGATTTAAATTTTCAATTAAACAGTGATCCTGAGATTTAAATTTCTAACGTCACATACAATATCAAGCTACTCTAAGAAAAAGATGATATTGAGAAATATATTTCTAGAAATACAGTAGTACTGAGATTTAAATTCTCAGCACTACGTACAATATCAATTAGCTGGAAAAAAATGGTACTAAGAATTCAAATCGCAGAACCACTATGTTCCTAGGAATATAATTCTCAGCACAATATTTTTTCAGTCAGTTTGATATCCATGTTTGGCGGGAGGAGTAAAAAAGAAATAAGGTACGTCCTTTGATAAATATCAAACTATGAAATTGTATTTGGATAATTTTAAATTTGAAGTGCGTTCTTTGATAAATTATCGAAAATTATTTATGGTAATTTGAACAATTTTTTATTTTTTACAATAACTAGATAATCTTTTCTTGCTTTGGTAGGAATGAGTCACAATTTAAGAGAAAATACATGGAGCAAAAAATAATTTTAACCGACCTTATTTTTTTTTAAAAAAACAAAATTATTTATAATAATGCTAAATTAATGATATTTTTGGACAAAAAAAACAAGATAAGGGACCTTTTTATAAATGTATGTCTCTCATAGGTATAAAAGCTAAAACAGTAATTTACCAAACTGTAGATGGCATTTTGAAAAATACAACAAATTAGTGGTCAAGGAAATGTGTGATAATGGGCTTTGATACCTATGAGAGACACGTGTCTTTCAATGACTTCATCGTTGTTCAATTGTATAAGGTTGGAATCGTCAATCTAGTAATCTTTTATTTTAACTTCTTAAAATTTGAGAGAGAGTAAATCATAGAAGGACTATGTCGATGCGATTGGTAAGGTAATGACTTTATCGTGAATAAATATGAAATTGATGAACTCCGTCTGCTCGAGCATAGTCTAATACCTTTGGACTGTAAATATATAACTTTATAATTTTTACAGATTGATTTACCTTCTTTAAAATAATTTTATCATCTGTGTTAATCATTTGATCATGTCATAGGACTTATAATATCTAAGATTATGATTTAAGAGATTGTAATTCAATCTTTTAAATTTTTCATCTGATTAATTTTGAAAATGATCAATTTTGAAAATGATCAATTCCATCAATGAAATAATTTAGATAGACCATCAAAAATAAATTTAAAAGAAATGGATACTCTAACATTTTAGACTTTATGATTCTATTTAGAAAAATTTATAAATAAATTATATTTACTTTACCATTTCAGTCCAAAGCATCTATCAAAAATATTGAAACTTGTCTTTTCAGTAAACAGTATATTCAACTCCACATAAGATTAAAATTATTAATCTTATAACTCTATTTATCTGTTCCACGATTATTAGATCTTGACACATTGATAAAAATAAAAAAGGATAATCTAAATTAAAAAAAAAAATTAAATCTTTCTTTCAAATTGATGTATGATAACTCTGTAAATACTACAGTGTTCTAGTCAATGCCTAATCTCCGTAGAATATGTTATAAATAAATTTAAAGATCGAATTGAAAATATTTACTATAATCTCAAGAAAATAATTTGTTCATCTTCAAAATTATTAGACATCTGAATTATAAAATAAAAAAAAATCTCCCATCTCGAAGCGGATAACCGAGCTCATTAAAACCCTAAACCATAGAATAATTAAAGCAAGCAAGAAAGTAGTGAAGGCTCTGCACAGCAAACGCAGCAGAGCTCATTAATTACATCCTCCACCTTCTCCTCCTCCTTCACACTCCACTTCGACTCTAGAGATCCCACCTTTGAGAAAGCCGCGACTCGCCGGCGCCGACGGCAGTGGCGGCGGAGCGGATGCAATGGCGACCCTCCTCCTCCACCTCCTCTTCCTCTTCCTCGTCCTTTCCTCCTTCACCGGCGGCGCCGCACAGTTCGAAAACCCTAGGCTGAGAGACGCCTACATCGCCCTCCAGTTTTGGAAGCGCACCGCCATATTCTCCGACCCAAAAAATTTCACCGGCAACTGGATCGGCACCGACGTCTGCTCCTACCAGGGCGTCTTCTGCACCGCGGCCCTCGACGCCCCCAATGTCACCGTCGTAGCAGGCGTCGACCTCAACCACGCCGACATTGCCGGGTACCTACCCGCCAAACTCGGCCTCCTCGCCGACCTCGGCCTCCTCCACCTCAACTCCAACCGCTTCTGCGGCATCCTTCCTCACACGCTTCGCCGCCTCCGTCGCCTCTACGAGCTCGATCTCAGCAATAACCGCTTCGTTGGCAGATTCCCTGACGTCGTCCTACGCCTCCCTGCTCTTCGCTTCCTCGATCTGCGATTCAATGACTTCGAAGGCTCCATCCCGCCGGCCCTCTTCCGCCGCCCCCT
Source organism: Wurfbainia villosa (assembly GCA_025175895.1). Lineage (NCBI taxonomy): Eukaryota > Viridiplantae > Streptophyta > Magnoliopsida > Zingiberales > Zingiberaceae > Wurfbainia > Wurfbainia villosa. The sequence continues at coordinate 2,979,509 of CM045998.1, read as the reverse complement.
CGACGCCATCTTCCTCAACGACAACCGTCTCCGCCACGGCATCCCAGAAACCTTAGGCGAATCCCCTGTCTCCGTCCTCGTCCTCGCCAATAATCACCTTGGTGGATGCATCCCCACCTCGATCGGCGGCATGTCGGAAACCCTAAACGAGATAATCCTCCTCAACGACGACCTCACCGGGTGCCTCCCGCCACAGATTGGGCAGCTCCGCCGAGCCACCGTCTTCGACGTTGGATTCAACAACCTCCAAGGCCCACTGCCGGGGTCTGTCGCCGGGATGAGGAGCCTCGAGCAGCTCAATGTCGCGCACAACCGCCTCACTGGACGGATCCCTGACGGCATCTGTGACCTGCCCCGGCTCAGGAATTTTACCTACTCGTTCAACTTCTTCAACGGCCAACCGCCTGCCTGCGCTCGGAGGGCGCCGACGGTGTTTGACAGCATAGAAAACTGCATCGCCGGCCTCCCGGAGCAGCGGCCGCTGCTGCAGTGCACCTCCCCGGCGGCCCAGCCGTTCGATTGCAGCAAGTCGAGCTGCTTCATCGGCGGCGCCACCACCCCCCCGTATCCTAAGCCCTCGCCGCCGCCGCCCCCAAGACTTTCCATTCGTAGGCGGGTTGTCCCGCCGCCGCCTTCTCCAGTTAGGAACCCAAGCAGAGGCCGCTCGAGGATACTATTCCCGCCACCGCCGCCGTACGAATCAGCTCCTACTATAACTCACCCACCGCCGTTGCATTACGGCCCGTTTCATCCTCCTCCAGCTGCCACTTCACTACCACCACCAGTTCCGCCGCTGCCGCCGAAGCTCCCTCCAGTCGTGGGCGTCTCTTATGCCTCACCACCTCCGCCGGCGATTCCATACTACTGATCTCCGCTTTTGATCGGTCATTTCGACCCAAAATTCGTTTTTTAATGCTCCTCTACTGTCTCCATTATCATCTGCTCCTCCTTAATCCCTGTTTCGACATTTTCATTCGATCCCATGGAATCTAAGCGTGGTTTGCTCTAGTCTGTTACAGTTAATTTTGATAATAATGTATCCTAAATCGATTCCGGTCTTTTTTCCGTGAATCGATAGCGATCTCACCGACACTAGTTTCCGCCTCGCCTCCTCTCCCACCGCCGCCGCCGCCGCCGAAGCTCCCACGAATCGTGGGCGTCTCGATGCCTCTCCATGTCCGCCGTTCCTATTTCTTCTTCCGTTCTTCGACGTTAATTGATCATTTCCACCGAACATTCGAATTTCCCTGCTCTCTGCTGCCCCCATCGTCATCTTAATCTTCTACTTCCCCCGTGCCGAGATGATCCTCTCGATGCCATGGGATCTAGGCGGTATGCACTCTGCTTGTCTGCTACAGTTAATGCTTGCGATAAAGGATGTAAATCAGTTCTCTCTATCTCTTTTGCCGTGCAGCGCAAGGCGATCACCAAGTGGATCCAGGACACATTCGGTGCTCGTGAATGCTTGTATCGCGTCTCGCGGACAAGGCGAGTGGTCCACGGAGTAGCTCAGCTGTGCTGTGCTAGTTCGGTGCCGAAATTTTATTTCTCTTTTATGATCTCCTCTGCCGCGCCATTACTGAGCTTGAAGTGGGCGTTGGTGCTCCACCTGCGCCAAATGCTTGTACCGCGTAGCCGAGGCTTCCATCGCGAAGCAGAACGTCGAATGGATCATTCGTCGAACAGCTTCACGGCACTGACGCCATAGAATGAGAAGAACCCAACGACTAACGCCACCTCCCCGCCGTCCAATCAGGGTCGATTGGATCCAGACCGTTGATGATCACTCCGTTACCAACGGCCGTGATTAAATCCATCCAAATCTCACGGCTGGATTAGCTGCAATTTACACAGTCATAATTCTCTCGTCCGTATTTCTAAATTATAACCAAATTCACTTATTAATAATTGATTAATTTATGAGATAGTAACTATCGACTAAGCATGCTCTTCGGTTCTAATCGATTTCGGATTAATTGACATTGAAATCAATTGGAATTGGTAATTCAATCCGAATCGATTCCGAATCAGTTTTGAAATAATTCTTGACCGATTTCGAAACGGTTCCAGACCATTGTTCTCGAACTTGAACTTTCAAATTCATCTATCGTATCGTTGATCATATTTTTTTTTTCTGTCGAAAAATAATCTTATAGACATATTAACATTCTAAGAGTTCCTATCTTTAAATTAGCAATCGGAGCTAAATCCAAATCGGAACATGAATCAATTCTGAACTGATTCTTAAATTGATTAGAATCGAACCGAATCGGAACTGAAACAATTCTGGTTTGATTCCAGAATCAGTTCATCTGAATCGATTCCGATTCTGAATTTAACGGATTGGTTCTGATTCGATTCCGGATCGAATCAGTCCGTTAAACATGCTTACTATCGACAATGCATTTCCTAAACCCTCACTATTGTTCACCTTGCATAGAAGCTTATGGAACTTAGGAAGACACTCGACCTCGGTTTGACATTGTGCGAAGTAATTCATGGAAGACTCGTGCCCTTCTCCTTGATTCAAGGTTCACTCTCACCTACATCAAATGTATCGATGTTCTTCGGGTATTAGTTGTTTAGTCGAATGGTAAATTTTATTATTGTCTATAAAATTTATATATCTACGTAATAATATGATATTTTTCACTTAGGATCTAAGTCTTGATGGTTTTATTTTTGAACTTTATCCAAAAAATTTCATACTAATGTAGATATTTTTTTTTTCATCTTATAAGCGCATGATTTTTTTCATGTCTTATTAATGTGAGACTTTGATTGTATTCTCAATACTCTCAATATTGAGTACACTTGATTGAGGATCATATTGATCTTCAAATGATTTCTTCTGTTTAATATTATATTCTTAATCTACTAGGTCTTGCTGCCAACTGTTTGATCTTCTTGACTCAGTTAGATTTTTTGTCAGTCGTTCATTCTCCTGACTCAACTAGACTTCCTATATGATGTCTGATTCTCTTGATCCAGACATGAGAATTCACTTTCTTCGTTCAAGATGTTTGGTTTGACATGTATCATGACTCTGATATCAATTGTTAGTACTTATAAAATTTATATATCTCCATAATGATATAATATTGTCAATTTTGGACCTAAGTTCTCATAGTTTTATTTTTTAATTTTATTCAAAAAATCTTATATCAATGGAAATATTTTTTTATTTTGTAATTACATGATCTTTTCTATTTCTTATCAGAGTAAAACTTTGATTATATTCTCGCTACTTCCAACAAATTTCATCTATTTTACCCATAAGTTATTTGGTTTTTGTCGGCAGTTCACTCCGATTAGTGCATAACCTTTACACATACTACCTATTTCTATGCATCCTCTTGGAACACATGGGTCTCATGCTCCAAGTTGCCATTTTATAGAACCGAACAAGACAAATAAGCTGAGTGAGGCTTAAATTCCTCCGATCGAGTGTATGATAAAGGTTCGGTGGATCTTCGACATAATGTCTCCGCAATGTTTTAGGATCGCAAAAGGCATTCCATGTGGTGTTGAGTTGTATAGGGGACCAATATTGTGAGCCTTAGGGTTCAATATCCTAATTACATTACCATAGAATTGCACCTGCTTAATATATATATATATATATATATATATATATATAGCGAGATGATCTGTTGCGCGACCTATGTTGCGTGATTGAGGAATGCACAGTGCACTCGACCCCCTCCGCACTCGATCCCTCGCCGCTGCTGCCACGCCGTCCGGCTGCCTTCGGCCGCCAGACCAGGTGTGTTGGAAGCGCACCTCGCCAACGGTCCGACCGGGCTCGGCTTCCGGCCGGATTACGGCCAGAAGCTGGTGTAAATTGGCCGCGATTTAGTCGGATCGTGGCCGAATCCCAGCCGCACACTGGTCGGGAAAGGATCGCCCAACGCAATCCGACCGGAAGCCGAGCCCGGCCGGACCGCCGACAAGGTGCCCTTCCAACGCATTCAGTCCGACGGCCATAGGTGGCTGGACGGCGTGACGACGACGCCGACAACGAGCGTGAGTCGAGTGGGAGTGCACTATACGTTTTTCAATCGCAGCGCGCGATGGACGACCGAGATCGTTGCACGCACGAGCACGCAACGTAACATCGCACAGCAGATCAAATCTCTCTATATATATATATAATCTCTCTCTATATATATAATATAAAATCATCACATTAACGATTCCGAAAAAAATTGATCGATAATTCAAAATGAAAATTAATCAAATTAATCTTGGAGCTAGAATTTCACCTACTTATTAATCACAAGGTTCAACTTTCCTCAGTAAATAGAAAATGCCCCTGAGGAATTGTGTTTCTAATTCCTTTACCACTCAAATTTCCGGATCACTTTATTCCAAAAGTATAATAATAAGAAGAAGAAGAAAAGAAGAAGAAGAATTTTTCTTTATAGATGTAACTTTAAGGAAACACGAATCCCATTTTCTTCAAATCAGCTACATCTGCCCATGAACAAAGCCCTCTATATAACAAACAGCACAAGGTAAAATCTTAAAACACCACTGAAGTACAAAATCAGACAACCTGTACATCCACACTAAACCACTAAAAACTAAAAGTCAACCCTAAAGACCTACTTTTACTCAACTAGCCAGTACACTGTAAGTCAACCTAAAACCCTATTCTTAGTCAACTAGTCATATTAACATAACCACAAGAGGCAAAGAAAAAAAAGAATGAACAGTTCACATGGCAATTTTTGCTTCATTAGGTGTTTGAGCTGGAGCTTCTTGTTTCACAACAGCTCCATTGCAGCTGCTTGGTCCTCGGCTGCTCCGAGAGATCGCTTCATAGGTCACACCGTCTTTCGTCCGCTCGGGAGGTATGGCTGCCGAGGAGGAGCCTTTGTGATTTGAGATTGCAGTGGCAAGAGCAATCGGCATGAGACAGAGGCCTTTATCTTGAAGGTACTGCACGGCTGCAGTAATGTTTGTTTCCATGAGTTTCACAACTTCCTGCTCAAAGGCTAAATTGTCCTCCGAGTCAGATAGATTGAGTGCTTCCTCTGGTGAGGATAAGAGTAGAGTGCCAAAGCTCTGAAGGAAGATGAGACAAATTAATAGCCAATAGGTAAAAATTTTCTCAAGTGCAAAAAAGTAATGAAGAAGCAAAAGAAATTGATGCCAGAAGCATAAGACAGGATTAAAAATTGACAATGTAAACAAAATTATTCTAAAAAAAGGGTTAGGAATTTAAATAATAATAATAATACCTCAGCTTGCCCATCTGTTAGTGGAACAACAGCTCCAGCTGCTCCTAGCCTACTCATGCTTAGAACCTTCAATCAACATTTGAGAGAAATCATCAGAAATGGAGTCACATATACAATCAAGAATCATTATCAATGGCTTGCAGAAAAACAAACCTTAACTTGCACTTGTAGGAACTTGACATAGTCAATGATTTCGTCAAGCATCGATGCTTTATCAGTCTGCATGAAATGGTGGAAGACTCAGTTTTAGCAAGACAAGCTTGTAGTTTCATATTGCTACATTTTAATTATAACAATCAGTTGAGGTCTACATGGATGCTAAACCAAGGAAATGTAGAGAGAAAAAAAAAACCTTTTTAGAGTTTGGGACGAGCTCCTGCAAGTTCTTCATCCTATCTGCAATTCTTTCTCTTCGAAGCTGTATTTAGCAGTTTATACATTGATGGATTTCAGTGTCGTATAAAATATAAATATACAATTTAGAGATAAATCTAGATATAATTTATATCACAATAAAAAAATATCACACACTCGTTCTGCGATACTATGAGGATCAGTCGCCTGACCACGCCTTGCTCTCATGCGTTGCTTCATAGCTCCATTGCTACCATAAGTATTACTGTTGATTTGTTGAGATTGAGAACCGGCGATCTAATATACAATTAGTGTGACACCATGACAATTAGTAATTAAACACAAGCAGGGAAAGAAGGGCTAGTAGAAATACACATGTTCCTACCAACCTAAAGAATTGGAACAAGGAGCATGGTACCTGTTCACAAGTTTGAATCCCAGTCTGCCTACTTAATATTGTTTCTTCTCTAGGAAAAGATGATGGATAGATATCTTGCATTCCATTTTCATCCTACAGTTTTTCATTCATGATTAACCAAGGTAAGCTAACTAAATTGAACAAAGGGGGTTTCTATTAGTTTACCTTTGTAAGTTGCAAAGTTTCAGCAGCCAAATTTATTTGTTTCCCGGAAGAAAAATAAGGGAAATCTGGATCCTGGAATTCTAGAGAATCCTGCAGTATGAGTTAGATATTATCAAATACTATATTTTAAAAATTTGATGTTCCAATTATGATCTTCATACGTACTGTTGCATTTAAAGATGCAGTGGCTACACTATCCATATGTGTAAAATGTCCATTCTCAAAACATGTTCTGTTCAAAACATTGCTATCACATTCAGCACCTTCAAATCCAATGCCATGCAAATTCCCTTGCTCTATAAACGAGGAAACATTTGAATACCATGCAGTAGGGTCTGAAAGTGGCGGAAAAGATGGCAATTTGGTGAAGTCTCTCTCAACGGAACTAGAGACGGGCGGTGAACAAGGAGGCAACAAAGATTCGATTGTTGTGCTCCAATCAGGAACAGCAACCTCATTTACATGGGAACTCAGTACACAAGCCCCATCCTGCCCATGATTATTAACATCTTCATCAGTTGCAATTTTGTCAACGTGATTTGAGGTAGCCATCCAAGAACAATTAGTCTTCCTATCTTCTCCATATACTTCAAATAAATAGTTTTCTGCCGCAGGAATTCCATTAACATGACTCGACGAAACCATCAATGGAGATGGATTCTTTTTCTCGTCTTGGAATGCATCAAAGGAATCAGCCAGCAAACTATTTATTTGGGATGCAACTACTCCATCCCAAGGAAGCACTGAATTATCTGGCCATGATGACTGTGATAGGAAGGGGCTGATGAAGTCATCCATTACAACCTTTTAGTTTCAGAGCTTCACAACCTAGGCAATCACAACAAAAACTTGCGATCAAATTTAACATCCATCTCACTGGAAGGTCAACTTGTTTTTTCTAACAACAAGCGGTTAGCTCGATAGCAATGGCAACTAGATCAATATACTCAAACTTGCTTCATAAATACTCCTTAGATTGGAGATTGAAAAGTGAAGATTGAAAATTTACAAAGGAATACCATTTCCTAGCACAATAACAATTAGAGGTGGGAAAGTGAATATTGAAAATTTACAAGGGAATACCATTTCCTAGCACAATAACAACATCTAGTTAAATTTCTATCCCATGGAAAATTGTCAAATTGTCCAATAACCAAATTGCTTTCGACTAGAATAACAAAACTAATACCACAGAAGTCAAGCAAATTACTACATGAGATAAATTGACTCATCACAAACAGAAAAAAGAAGCATTTAAAAACCAAGAACAAAGCTATAAATACTTAGGTTTATTTAAAACATTATCTCACAAGAAGGTGAACAGTTAACTTCCCTGTTATATCAGCAAGCACTTAGCTCGACAGAAATAGTAACTGTACTTCTAGACTGATAAACTCAAAATTTCTTTTATAACTACAGATTCATGTATCGAAACTTCTATCTTCACCTGACTAACGACTATTTTAGATAAGTTTTTTGTTCATCTACACAATTTTTCCTAGCACAAAACAGAAGTGAATGTTGAAAATTGAAAAGGGAATACCATTTCGTAGCATATCTAATTAAACATCGACCCCGTGGAATATTAAAAGAGAGCGAACTCACACCACAAAACGAAGTAAATTATTTTAAGAGAGAATGACACATCGCCACAGACCACAAGCAGACAAAAGGGGAAGTCTACCAAAAACAAAACTTCAAAGCAATAAACCACGAACCGATCGCAATAAGAATAGTTCCAGCAACCCTAACCGTACGCAAGACGGAGCGAGATAGAATCGAGAAACAAGGCCATAAAATAAATCAACGGGAACGAAAACAACAGAGCAAGTTCAAAAATTTATCACAGAGTTCCGGAATCTCAGAAAACTTACCTAGCGCCGTCGAATTTGCTCCTGCGATCGCTCAGGGCGGCGGCAGGTTAAGGAGGAGAAGATAGCGACGTGCGAGAGAGAAAGACGGAGAGACAGAGAGAAAAGCGAAACTGCCGCAGCTCGCAATGGACATTTTTCATTTAACTATATGCAGTTTCTCAAATTAATCTTGAACTCTCTCTTGCTACCTAATTATTTTAAATATTTTATTTTTTTAAAAATAGTGTATTTAGTCTCTCTCCATTTATTATTATGTTATTATTCTAAAGTAATCTTTTTAATTATTAAAATGAGAAGATTTTTGGATAATTCAAATGTAATTTAATAAATCGATTAATTGACTAACTATTAATTATGAGAATAATCATTGAAAAAAATAAGGTAATAATCCAGCTTTATTTATCACATCCCTCCTTTTTAACTTGCGCAGAAGTTAATGAGTTATTAGTAGTTAATAGTCGTACATTTTATTCTGTCCCCTAATTTATGTACAAATTAATAAATTCTATTAAAAATGATGAAAATGTTTCGAATCATAAAATAATTTAAATATATTTAAAAAATTTGCATTTTGTCGATGTGTTATATGTCGTAGAATGAAAGTAAATTGTAAGGAGCAAAATGAAAATTTTGTCAAACTATGGAGTCTTGTCTTTGATCAGGTCTTTGGAACGAAAATTGACAAACGTGCACTAGTACGGATCTCTTTTATAGTTTAGTACAAATTAAAGAATTATTCAACTATAACACCTCACCAATAGAAAGTAAAGGTAACAAAAAAAAAGAGAATAGAAATTACTCCCACGGGTGACGGCAAATTAAACACTACAAGAAATGAATGAATTAGCGACCGAATTAATGACAGACCCGTCTCGTATCCATGTCCTGCACATTTCAAACATTATGGTTATGTTCAAACATACGACAATAGATATATAATTTTACTATTCTATCATTTCTATATTCGCGTCCCTTTATCGAATACGCATTAGAAGCTCAAATAGTCAAGCTTGATTATTTAATTTAACTCACCATTTCAATTGGAAAAAGTGCTAACCTACTCATCCAACTCCATACCTACTCAACCAAGTCAATTTCATTAAGATTTAATCTTTTTACACTTAATTTGATGTAATAGGATCGCCAACAAATTAAGTATAAATCTAACCCATATTCACATCGATACACCTCCCTATTCGTAGCTCAAATAAAGCTACTACTTCATAGCCGGTCAAACACCCAACAAAACCTCACAACCGATTAACCTCCACTCACAGCCTACTCCATTCCTCCGATCACTCACGGCTGCACGATAATAGAAATTCAAATAGAAACAATCACTGATGAACAGGTGATAAACCAAGCTTACCAACGGATGTAACTTTCCCCCAATTGCTCAGTTTGCCCGATCAGTTCCTTGCTGCCCTAGTTTTGACAGAGATCACGAAACAACTTCCAACCGCCTGCTGCAACTACAATCACAGCCACAACACGCAAAGGAAATTCAATATTTCCACAGCGATTCAACAAATCAGACTGGATTGACAGAACAAACCGGAAGGGAATCGTGCTTACCAACGCTTGAAGCTTCACCGACAACAAATCCCCCAAAATCAGCAATCCTGTTCGCCGGATAACTCACTGCCCTACATGAAACTCAACCTTAGCGCATGGATCTATCGCAACATCTTATTGACATCCAAGATATGAAGCAATACAACCGGTGCTTACCTTTCCCCGACCCCAAACGGCAATGGACTGCTCAATTCGCCGAAAAAATTCAAGGATGTCGCCGCTGCCCTATTTTACAACCCACGCTCAACAGAAAGAGAGCACTGTAACTCCAGAATTCGGCCAAGATAGGGAGGAAGAAATCCTTACCTATTACCAACGGCAAGCGACCGCGACTCCTCTCCCTCGACCGGCGGCTCTGTTCGCTTTGGCCGCCCAAAATCTACACTTCCAGTCGTTCTTGTCCTCCCGGTTCCAGCTCGTCCAGGGGTCGTCTAAGCCAATGGTTGCCGCCTGTCGCGAGGAAGAAGACCGGCGTTCGTGGAGAGGGAATGACCTAGCGTCGGAGAGGTCCCGAGCGGAAAGGCTCGTGAACAAGACAGTGAGGAAGAGAGGGAGTGCTTTGGCCGCAATCTGCTTCGGGGAAAAGGAAGACGGCGGAGTCGCGAAGAGGAATGGAAATCGGCGGAGAAGGGAAGGTGTCGAGAAGAGGAACGGCTGTCGCGGTGAGAAAGGAGGTGAAGTCGCGTGAATGGGAACACTCAGAGTAAAAGATTTTCGGCGAGATTAAAGGCTGGACGGCGCAGTGTTAAGTATGTTAACGGGTCGGTTTTAGAATGGATAGGGTTTAAATCCAATAAGCCATTAACCCTGGATTCAATTAAATCTAGGTTAATTAAACTATTAAAATTTCTTAAGCTAAGTTAAATATAATTAACTCTTAACCATACATTTTTTTTTTCGCCGTATCTGCACTAAGTACATAACTCTTTTATAGTTTAGTACAAATTTAAGAATTATTCAACTATGACACCTCACAAAGAGAGAGAGGGAAATTAACGCCAACTTGCTACTTATAATGAGAGATTTTTCATTTAACCATATGCAATTTCTTAAACTAATCCCGGAGCTCTCCCTCTTTTGTTGCCTAATTATCTTAAATATATTTTTTTAAAATAGTATATTTAGTCTCTCTCCGTTTATTATTATGTTATTATTCTAAAGCAACCTTTTTAATTATTAAAATCGGAATGTTTTTGGATACTTCAAATGCAATTTAATAAACCAATTAGTTGACTAATTATTTTTTTTTATTTACATCAAATATCAGGTACGATTTCTCTTCCTTATTAATCCTGATGGTCAATCGCGTCGGCTCCACGGAAATTCTCCAACGGTTGATGAGAGTAAATCAAGATGACGGATGACCAGAGCACGTTTGAACTCATGCTACACCAGATGGGCCGACCACGTTGGGACGGGGTGGCATCGTGCACCACCACCTCCGCGCGCGCGCACAGTCAGGACGGAATTGACCTCTGAAAGCACAGAGAAGAGCCTCGTGAGTTACCATCGCACCGTTGTTCTGGTGGCAGTTGACTAACTATTAATTATGAGGATAATCATTTAAAAAAATAAGACAATAATCTAACTTTATTTACCACATCCTTCTTTTTTAACGGGCGCAAAAGTTAATGAGTTGTTACTACTTAATAGTCGTGCATTTCATTCTACCCCTAATTTATGTACAAATTAATAAGTTTCATTGAAAATGATGAAAATGTTTCGAATCACAAAATAATTTCAACAAAAATAATTTAAATATATTTAAAAATTTTGTATTTTGTTGATGTATTATACGTCATAGGATGAAAGTAAATTACAGGGAGCAAAATAAAAGTTTTGTCAAACTAAGGAAAAGTTTTGTCAAACTAAGGAGCCTTATCTTTGATCAGGTCGTGCACTAGTACGGAACTTTTTTTATAGTTCAGTACAAATTTTAATTCGGTCACTAATATAGCGAGGGAATATTTAATAATTAATGATGGAAAATTAAATTCATCACTAATTAATAACGGAATATTAAATCCGTCGAAATAATTTTTCCTCACTAATTTAGTGATTTAGTGATTTAGTGATGGAAAATTATTTCCATCACTATATTAGTGACCGATATAATTTTCGGTCACTAAATTAGTGATCGAAATAATCTTGGTTAGTGATCGAAATTTTTTTCTATCAATAAATTAGTGACCGACTTTATTTTCAATCACTAACTATCATGATCAGTGACCGATTACTATTTCGCTCACTAATTGAAAATTTATTTTCTCTATTTTAATATGAAAAAAAGTCATCTTTAAATTGTAATAATTTTCCTTAGGAGATAAAAATTGATATTTTAAATTGTTAAAAAAACCAATAATTTTTTATTAATTAAGAAATTAATGATTTACTTATAAGTTTAATTAACGTAGAAAATTTTATTATTTAATTAAATAAGAAATAAATATTTATAATTAAATATAGTCACCGAATATTAATTCGGTCACAAAATTAGTGACCGAAAAAATATTCCGTCACTAATTATTTTCGTCGCTAATTTAGTGACGAAATATTTTTCCGTCGCTAATTTTATAAAATACGAAAAAAAATTATATATATATATATATGTTAAGTTAGGAATGCAGATTGGTGTTTAAGTGGAATTGAGTTTAACTTAGGTTGAACATACCTCACTTTGGCTCAGCCCAAAGCCGATGGATGGCGAGCAAGGACCCAAGCCCCGATCGTGAGTTCCTCACTTGCGCGATTTTTCATCCCGAGCGTTCTTAGCTGCATCTCATTAATTCTCAGTCGCATTTTCTTCACCCGTCGCCGACTCCACGCCATCCTGCATTTCCTCCCCACCGATTATTTTGCCGAGCGTTTCCCTGTCTCGGTCCTTCCTTTCCTCTACTCCAATTTCTTTCCACCGTAACTTCTAAGCCTCTCTGCCTCTCGCCTTCCCATCTCCTCGCTGTTGCCGACGCCATTCTCGGTGGAAGGTCCGACTGGAGTTCATTTCAACTCCTTGTTCTTCGGGCTCTCATTGACCTCGTCGCGTGAGTCGATCGGCGGCATTATCGCCGCGACCGAGAGATGTTGCCGCAGGTCACACGGTTGTTCCTTTTTTTTTATATTATTTGGGTCTCGATTGTTGTTTCCCCCATCAGATCAAGCGGTAGGAGAGTTCTTGATTTTGATCTCGTTGTTTTCATCGGGTCGCAGCAGGTGTTTGGAAGCTGCTTCGTGATCTCTGCCGAAGCTAGGGCAGCAGGTGATTTTTCCAGTGAACAGAGCATTTCAGGAAAGTGTCATCGGTGAAGCTGCAACCTCAAGTATACCTCCCGGTTGCTTTCATTTCTCTGCTGTCCGGGGTGCTATTGGTGTCGATTTTGGGTCTCAGAGGAGGCTGTGAAGGGGTTGTTTCGTTGAGGTAAGCTTGGAGGTTGTTTTGTGAGGAGTTGTGGGTGTTGTGTGGCTGTGAGAAAGGGATTTGGTCGGCTTGGATTGTGTGGAGAGGAACTGATAGGGGCAGGGTTGAATGAAGTGTTTCAATTAGGGTGGTTAGACCCCTAAATTGGTAACTATGGGCTGTGAGCGGGAGCTGTGAAGGCTGCGAAGGGTGTTGTCCGGTGAGGTTGTGTTGTATGGGTTGTATGTGTTCTGTACGGGGGTTGGTAATGGGCTGGAGCAGCTCAATCTCAGTTGTGATGCACCGTTTTAAGGCTGTGAATGAGTTAGTAGGAGCTGGAGTTGATTTGGGATGGAATTATATTTTGATACGGCTGTGAGTGATGGGTTAAGTGGTTAAAGTTGGCTATTTGGGTTCATTCTGTGAATGTGTTAAATGTAGAAGCAAAGGGTTCAATGGGAGAGTTTGGATGTTGTGAATCAACCATGGATGATCGGGGTTTCTAACTCATATTTGGTAGATTAAGTGAGTACGGGCTCGAAGTAGAATTTAATATAATTGTTTGTCGTGTGTTGGAACTTAATGCGTGTTATGATATGTGCAGGACGTGAATACGAGGTTGGACCGTAGCCGTGTTGATCAGTTGAGTATGCCTCTCTGTAGAATAAAGAGTATGTGGTGGGTTTATGTTATGTGTGACTGTGCATTCATGTCATTTACATATATGTTGGCGACTTAGTCTCCCTTGTGGTCGAGAGAGTCGTCCGTCATCCTGCCTCCATGGTTACTCGTGGTAGTAGTAGCTGGTGTAAGGGCAGAGCATTTGTTGTGCCGCACTCGACCACTATAGACGGTGGTAGTTGGAGTTGCGTACAGTTGTCCTAAGTGTGTAGCACTTGACCACTTATGGGTAGTGATTGTCGGAGTGGCCAATAGCAGGGACCCTCGTTGTGTAGCTAGCTCTTTATGCTTATATACTACTTGTTCATACTGCCCACTCGACCACTCGAGAGTAGTGGTTGGTGTTGAGTTAGGACAGTTGTCATGTCGAGCCACCTAGGCCACACTAGGGTCGTGGTAGCGGTTGGGGTGACAAGCATGACCATTCATTCTGCATTGCCATGTTCTTATGGTGTTTTGCATATTGACATATATATATAGATGTAGTTTATATGTATGCTTGTTGTGATGTTGCATTTGTTTGTGCTATGCTTGCTTCATTTATTTTTACATCATCATATATGCTACTTGCATTTGCTATATGGTTGTTTGTGGGATACCTGTGTATGAGTTGGTCGGACTATTGCATATCTTTGACGAGTATCATGATGTAGTATGAGTTAGACCAAATTTATTGTTGTATATTGTGGATATATGCTCAGGTTGGATGAGTGTAGTGTAGCAGACTTTCAGGTATGTCAGCACCTTACTTGTTCAGTTGTTTAGTTGGTATATATATATATTATACCGGTGTATACCTGTTGTATCTTTAGTCTTTAGATGGCATATTGTTGTATCTCATGAGTTTTATGCTATATATGCATTATTTTCATATTACCGCTGAGTTTATACTCACCACCATAGACCCCGAGTTATGGTACGATATACTGACATTTCTATCTAAGGGTTGGGTGCAGTTCTGATGCAGTCCAACTGTGTAGTATCTTATGCCTCCCGTCAACTAAAGGATCACGAGAGGAATTATCCAGTGCACGATCTAGAGTTAGCAGCCATCATTTTCGCGTTGAAGATATGGAGACATTATCTGTATGAGATTACTTTTGAGATCTACACAGACCATAAAAGTTTGAAATACCTTTTCACCCAGAAAGAATTGAATCTGAGACAGAGGCGGTGGATGGAATATCTGAAGGATTACGATTGCACCATTCATTATCATCCGAGAAAAGCTAATGTGATAGCAGATGCGCTGAGCAGGAAGCCTCGTGGAGTTCTGACCAGTCATCTGACAACAGTTACCAATCTAGTTCGACAGTTCTCAGAGTTAGGATTATCCGAGCAAGGTCAAACATCCCAGGGGATATTAGTTTCTATGGTTGGCTAGTCCATTATTGCTGAGAAGATTAAGGAAGCACAAGTTAGTGATCAGCATCTGCAGTTCTTGTGCAGCACAATAGACTCAAAACGACAGACGGATTTTTCGAGTTACGAGAATGGAGTACTACGTTTATGTGGACGATTATGTGTTCCGGATGCGCATCCAGTTAAGGAAGAGTTGTTACAGCAAGCACATCATTCGAGATTTGCTATGCATCCTAGTGGTACTCGGATGTACCGAGATTTGAAATGTTTATACTGGTGGAACAGTATGAAGAGAGATATTGCAGACTTTGTTGCTCGATGTTTTGTATGCCAGCAGGTAAAGGCTGAACATCAGAAACCCGCTGGATTACTTTAGGAATTTTCGATTCCGGAATGGAAATGAGAGCATATCACTATGAATTTCGTTACGAGATTACCTAGAACCCATAAAGGACATGATGCGATTTGGGTGATCGTGGATCGATTAATCAAATCCGCTCATTTCCTTCCTATTCGTGGGACGGATTCGTTGGATCGTCTGGCAGAGTTGTACTGTCGTGATATTATCAGGCTGCATGGAGTGCCTTCGAGTATTATATCTGATAGAGATTCACAATTTACCTTGCGATTTTGGCAGAGTCTACAACAGGCCATGGGCACAGAGCTTCGACTCAGTACAACATTTCATCTGCAGACAGATGGACAGTCTGAGCGTACCATTCATACATTGGAGGATTTGCTGAGATCTTGTGTTATGGATTTCGGAGGCAGTTGGGGAGACCACATTCATTTAGTGGAATTTGCCTATAATAATAGTTATCACTCTTCTATTCAGATGACCCCTTTTGAGGCATTATACGGCAGACCCTATAGATCTCCCGTGTTGTGGGAGGAGGTTGGGGAGTGACAGTTACTGGGGCCACAGAGTATTCAGCATGATGCAGAGTTGGTGCAAGTAATCAGACGACGGTTATCTGAGGCACAGGATCGATAGAAGAGTTATGCAGACCGGAGGCAAAGACCTTAGGAATTCTCAGTCTGAGATCATGTATTCCTACGAGTTTCACCCACTAAAGGAGTCAAAAGATTTGGGCTAAAAGGAAAATTAGCGTCACGCTATATTGGTCCATTTGAGATATTGGAGTGGATTGGGGGTGTAGCTTACCAGTTGACTTTACCATCGACACTTGCAGGTGTTCATAATGTATTTCATGTTTCTATGTTGAGGAAATATGTGTCGCATTCTGATCATGTTCTGAAAGAGGTACCGATTCTACTCCAGTCGAATACGACTTATGAGGAGATTCCAGTGCGAATTCTTGGTCGCAAGGAGCGTCAGTTGTGGAACAAAACCATCGGACTTATAAAAGTTGGATGGCAGCATCATACTGATGAGGAGGCTACATGGGAGTTGGAGGATACTATCCGAGCTCGATATCCTCATATATTCTCTTGAGGTACACCATATATATATATATATAGTTAGGAATGTAGATTGGAGTTTAAGTGGAATTGGGTTTAACTTAGGTTGAACTTACCTAACTTTGGCTCAGCCCAAAGCCGATAGACGGTGAGAAAGGACCCAAGCCCTGATCGTGAGTTCCTCACTCATGCGATTTTTCCTTTCTTTTCCTCACCGTAGACTTCCTTCTCCCGAGCATTCTTAGCCCCTTCTCATTAATTCCCAGTTGCGTTTTCTTCACCCGTCACTGACTCCACGCCGTCCTGCATTTCATCCCCGCCGATTATTCTGCCAAGTGTTTCCCTGTCTCGGTCCTTCCTTTCCTCTACTCCAATTTCTTTCCACCATAACTTCTAAGCCTCTCTGCCTCTCGCCTTCCCATCTCCTCGCTGCTGCCAATGTCGTTCTCGGTGGAAGATCAGACTGGAGGTCAGTTCGACTCCTTGTTCTCCGAGCTCTCGTCGACCTCGTCGCGTGAGTCGATCGGCGGCATTATCGTCGCGACCGAGAGTTGTTGCTCCATGTCACGCAGTTGTTCTTTTTTATTATTATTTGGGTTTCATTTGTTGTTTCCCCCATTAGATCAAGCAGTAGGAGAGTTCTTGATTTCGATCTCGTTGTTTTCATTAGGTCGCAGTAGGTGTTTGGAAGCTGCTTTGCGATCTCTGTCGAAGCTAGGGCAACAGGGGATTTTTTCGGCAAACAGAGCATTTGGGGGAAGTGTCACCGATAAAGCTGCAACCTCAGGTATACCTCCCGGTTCCTTTCATTTCTCTGATGTCCAGGGTGGTATTGGTGTCGATTTTGGGTCTCAAAGGAGGTTGTGAAGGGGTTGTTCCGTTGAGGTAAGCTTGGAGGTTGTTGTGTGAGGAGTTGTGGGTGTTGTGCGGCTGTGAGCAAAGGATTTGGCCGGCTGGGATTGTGTGGAGAGGAACTGATGGGAATTGGGTTGAACGAAGTGTTTCAATTTGGGTGGTTAGACCCCAGACCCCTAAATTGGTATCTATGGGCTGTGAGTGGGAGCTGTGAAGGTTGCGAAGGGTGTTGTCCGGTGAGGTTGTGTTGTGTGGGTTGTATGTGTTCTATACGGGGTTTGGGAACGGGTTGGAGCAGCTTGATCTCGGTTGTGATGCACCGTTTTAAGACTGTGAATGGGTTAGTAGGAGCTAGAGTTGATTTAGGATGGAATTATATTTTGATACGGTTGTGAGTGATGGGTTAAGTGGTTAAAGTTGGCTATTTGGGTTTCATTCTGTGAATGTGTTAAATGTAGAAGCTGAGGGTTAAATGGGGGGAGTTTGGATGTTGTGAATCGACCATGGGTGATAGGGGTTTCTAACTCATATTCGGTAGATTAAGTGAGTACGGACTCGAAGTAGAATCTAATATAATTGTTTGTCATGTGTTGGAACTTAATGTATGTTATGATATGTGCAGGACGTGAATACGAGGCTGGACCATGACCGTGAAGATTTTATTGCAACGAGTTTCTCAACAGGTGGGTAATTTCCTACCTTGGTCAGGTAGTAGATAAATCCTGATGCATTTTAATTTACATTGGTGTCACTTATACCTTGACTCCACTCTAGTTTTTCTATTTCTTGATACTTAGTTTTTACACTTTTAAATACTCTACTGTTGTTATCACATTTTCCTTCATCATGATTATGAGTTATAGATGTAATGTACGTAAGTCTATAGTTGTTCAATTAGGTGTACATAGTAGAGTATGGATGAAGACTTGATTTGTAAATTAGATAAAAGGTCATCCGGGGTGGATAATGTCCTGAACATAGAATTGATTAATCCTCATGTTGCGTACCCATTTCAGATCATGTATTTATATATGGTCATGTGGATTATGGATAGTGCGTCGCTATAAACCGGTGGTCCTAGCTTGGTTATGATCAGATGAGTACGACTCTCTGTAGGATAGAGAGTGTGTTGATCGGTTGAGTATGACTCTCTGCAAGATAGAGAGTGTGTTGATCAGTTGAGTATGACTCTCTGTAGGATAGAGAGTATGTGGTGGATTTATGTTATGTGTGACTGTGCATTCATGTCATTTACATGCATGCTGGCGACTTGGTCTCCCCGAGAGAGTCGTTAGTCATCCTGCCTCCACGGTTACTCGTAGTAGTAGTAGCTGGTGTGAGGGCATAACATTTGTTGTGCCGCACTCGACCACTATAAACGGTGGTAGTTGGAGTTGCGTGCAGTTGTCCTGAGTGTGTGGTACTCAATCACTCATGGGTAGTGACTGTCGGAGTGACCAACAACAGGGACCCCGTTGTGTAGCTAGTTTTTTATGCTTATATGCTACTTGTTCATATTGTCCACTCGGTCACTCGAGAGTAGTGGTTGGTGTTGAGTTGAGACAGTTGCTATGTCGAGCCACCTAGGCCACACTAGGGTCGTGGTAGCGATTGGGGTGAGCAGACATGACCATGCATTCTGCATTGTCGTGTTCTTATGGCGTTTTGCATATATATAGTTGTGATTAGTATATATATAGATGCAGCCTATATGTATGCTTGTTGTGATGTTGTATTTGTTTGTGTTATGCTTGGTGCATTTGTTTCTACATCATCATACATGCTATTTGCATTTTCTATATGGTTATGTGTGGGATACATGTATATGAGTTGGTCAGACTATTGCATATCTTTGACCAGTATCATTATGTAGTATGAGTTAGACCAGATTTATTGTTGTATATTATGGATATATGTTCAGGTTGGATGAGTGTAGCGTAGCAGACTTTCACTCTTTCAGGTATGTCAGCACCTTTTATATATATATATATATATATATATATATATATATATATATATATATATATATATATATATTATACCGGTGTATACCTGTTGTATCTTTAGATGACATATTGTTGTATCTCATGAGTTTTATGCTATATATGTATTATTTTCATATTACCGCTGAGTTTTTACTTACCACCACAGACCCTAGGTTTTTTTGTTGCCCAAGTAACAGGTAGAAAACTTTGTGCCGACTTGGAGCATCGCTAGCTGATCTGTCTCATCTCACTTCCGAGGCTCCTGGGGTTGAGTTTTCCGTATGCTTTAGTATATATTTGGAGTTTATGTGATGTTTTGTATTGTGGACTTGTTCTATTGGTGTACACCTGTGTTGTTTCGAATTTTTATGTCTGTATGCGTTGTTGTGATGTTTGTTGTTTCATTGTGATGGTTTCCGCTGTGTTTGATATATATACATTTATATATGTTGTTGTGGTTGTGACCGAAAGACTTTGTATCAATAGGATATGGTGTTATGTACACGGAAGATGCTGTCTGTTTTTTTCGTCTCGGCATACTCTCATGGCGTGATAAATTTAGTGACGGAAATAATTTTTAGTCACTATATTGGTGACCGATATAATTTTCGGTCACTAAATTAATGATCGAAATATTCTTCGATTACTAACGACGATTAATTTGTTTTTCCTATCGAAAATAAATCAATCGTGGTTAGTGAGCGAAATTTTTTTTTGGTTACTAAATTCGATTTTATTTTCGATCACTAACTAATATAGTGACTAAATAGTGTATTTAGTCCCTCTCTTCGTTTATTATTATGTTATTATTATAAAGTAACCTTTTTAATTATTAAAATGGGAAGGTTGTTGGATACTTCAAATGCAATTTAATTAATAAATTGATTAGTTGACTAACTATTAATTATGAGGATAATCATTGAAAAAAATAAAGTAATAATCTAGCTTGATTTACCATATCTCTCCTTTTTAACTCGCGCAGAAGTTAATGAGCGCTTAGTAGTTAATAGTCGTGCATTTTATTTTACCCCCTATTTTATGTACAAATTAATAAGTTCTATTAAAAATGAAAAAAATGTTTCGAATCATAAAATAATTTCAACAAAATTTAAATATATTTAATAAATTAATCACAACAACATATACTCACAAACATAGGATGAAAGTAAATTATAGGGAGAAAAATGAAAGTTATGTCAAACTATGAACCCTTATCTTTGGTCGGGTCTTTAGGAACAAAAATCGGCGAACGTGCACTAGTACGTAACTCTTTTATAGTTTAAAACAAATTTAAGAATTATTCGACTATGACACCTCACAAATAGAAAGTGGGTAACAGTGAAAAAAGTACAAATTGCTTCCACGGGGCTAGGGCCGTAAACGAAAGCGTTCATGAACGAATTTGGTGTTCGACTCGGTAAGAGCTCATTTATGTTCGTTCAATATGCATCAAAGTCAATTAATAAACAAGTTTTAAACGATAAATTAAATAAAGCGAGCGACACGTATATGTTAGACATTAATGTTAAAGTGAAATGTTGAAACAATGTTCATGAGCGGTGTTAAATGAAAAATGTTCATGAGCAATTATTCATGACTCTTTTAAAAATTATTTTTGAATTTATTTATACTCATTTATAAATCAGGATTAAATTAGTAAAATTTTAAATAAACAAACAAGTTTGACTTAAGAACTTGATAACGTTTAAGCTTGATTAGAAGCTTGATACCCATTAAACAAGCCAAGCACAATTCAAGCTTAAGCCAAGCTCAAGCTAAAAAAAAAAAAAATACCAAGCCAAGCTTTAACAGATTTTTCAGTAGCTTGGTTAATTTTAGGCTTGGTTCGGCTCTGCTTGGTTATCTTATAAAACAAGTCTGAACACTATAAAGCTTGGCTTGGCTTGACTCGTTTACAAGTGACGGACTACTAATTCGGTTACTAATATAGTGACAGAATATTTAATCGGTCACTAATTAATGACAGAAAATTAAATCCATCACTAATTAATGACGGAATATTAAATCACTCTCTAGGTTGTGACGGAAATAATTTTTCATCACTAATTTAGTGACTGAAATTATTTTCCGTCACTAATTTAGCGATGAAAAATTATTTCCATCACTATATTAGTGACCGATATAATTTTTTGTCAATAAATTAGTGATCGAAATAATCTTGGTTAGTGATCGAAATTTTTTTCTGTCACTAAATTAGTGATCGACTTTATTTTTGGTCACTAATTATCATGATTAGTGACCGATTATTATTTCGGTCACTAATCGAAAATTCATTGTCTCTATTTTAATATGAAAAAAAATCATCTTTATGTTACAAACAATTAATTATGTCAATAATTTATTGACATAATATTTCAATTACTAAATTAATAATGGAGAATTAATTTTGTTACAAATTTAGCGTGAAATAATTAATTCCATATCTAATCTTTTAAAATTTATTAGTGATGTGCTAAATTTAGAGATAAAATTAAATTTCCGTCACTAAATTTAGCACGACTGTGACAACGAATACAATTTCATCGTGTTCTCCGCTAGAAATGGTTAATAGATTTTAGAAGATTAGCGACAGAAATAATTATTCATCACTAAATTAGTAACAGAATTAATTGTCCATCAATAATTTAGCGACGGAAATAATCATCCGTCACTAAATTAATGATCGAATTAATTATCCATCACTATTTTAGTGACGAATAAAATAATCCGTCGTAAAAATAGCGACGAAAATTTTTTATCACTAAATTAATAACTAAAAATTAATGTTGTCATTAAGATTAGTGAAATGAGTGTAGAGAGGATAAAGAAGACGAGGGAAGCAACTAAAGGGGAGGAAAGGAAGCGAAAGAGAGAGAGGGGAAACTGCTGCCAATTTGCTGCTTAAAATGAGAGATTTTTCTTTTAACCATTTTCTCAAACCAATCCTGAAGCTCTTCCTCTCTTGTTGCCTAATTATCTTAAATATTTTATTTTAAAAAAATAGTGTATTTAGTCTCTCTCTCTGTCTATTATTCTGTTATTATTCTAAACTAACATTTTTAATTATTAAAATGGAAAGGTTTTGGGATACTTCAAATGCAATTTAATAAACCGATTAGTTGACTAACTATTAATTATGAGGATAATCATTGAAAAAAAATAAAGCAATAATCTAGCTTTATTTTACACGTCCCTCCTTTTTAACAGGCGGAGAAGTTAATGAGCTATTAGTAATTAATAGTCGTACATTTCATTCTACCCTTAATTTATATACAAATTAATAAGTTTCATTAAAAAAAATGAAAATATTTCGAATCACAAAATAATTTCAACAAAATTAATTTAAATATATTTAAAAAATTTGCATTTTATTGATATTTTATATGTCATAGGATAAAAGTAAATTATAGAGAGTAAAATGAAAGTTATGTCAAACAATGGAGCCTTAAACGAAAATCGACAAACATGCACTAGTACGAAACTCTTTTATAGTTTAGTATAAATTTAAGAATTATTCAACTATAACACCTTACAAATACAGAGAAAAAAAAGTACAAATTGCTCCCACAGGGTGACGACATGTTAAAGAGGAGCGATCCTGAGGGAGCAAAGTGAGTGAGGAGAGGACAAGGGAACCATCTCTTGAGTTAGTTGTGGAAGAGGAGGATAAAAAGATGAGGGAGGCAACTGAAGGGAGGAAAGGAAGCGAAGATGAGAGAGAGAGAAAGATAGAGAGATAGAGAGAGAAGCTAAACTGTTACCAGCTTGCTGCTTATAATGAGAGATTTTTCATTTAACCATCTACAGTTTCTCAGACTAATCCTGGAACTGTTAGTAGTTAATAGTCGTACATTTCATTCTACCCCTAATTTATGTACAAATTAATAAGTTCCATTAAAAATGATGAAAATGTTTCGAATCACAAAATAATTTCAACAAAATTAATTTAAATATATTTTAAAAATTTGTATTTTGTCGATGTATTATATGTCATAGGATGAAAGTAAATTATACGGAGCAAAATGAAAGTTATGTCAAACTATGGAGTCTTATCTTTGATCAGGTCTTTAGGAACGAAAATCAATAAACGTCCACTAGTACGGAACTCTTTTATAGTTTAGTACAAATTCAAGAATTATTCAACTATAACAACTCACAAATAGAAAGTAAGGGTAATAGAGAAAAAAGTACAAATTGCTCCCACAGGACAACGACAGTTTAATACTAAAAGAAATGAATAAATTAATGACTAAATTAGTGACCGAATATTTAACTGATCACTAATTAGTGATAGAAAATTAAATCTGTCACTAATTAATGATGAATTATTAAATCCATCACTAATTTAGTGATTTAAATTATTTTCCGTCACTAATTTATGATGGAAAATTATTTCCATCACTATATTAGTGACCGATATAATTTTCGATCACTAAATTAGTGATCGAAATAATCTTGGTTAGTGATCGAAATTTTTTTCTGTCACTGAATTAGTGACCGACTTTATTTTGGGTCACTAACTATCATGATTAGTGATCAATTATTATTTCGGTCACTAATCGAAAATTCATTGTCTCTATTTTAATATGAAAAAAAATCATCTTTAAATTGTAATAATTTTCTTTAGGAGATAAAAATTGATATTTTAAATTGTTAAAATTGTTTAAAAAATCAATAAATTATTATTAATTAAGAAATTAATGATTTACTTATAAGTTTAATTAAGGTAGAAAATTTTATTATTTAATTAAATAAGAAATAAAAATTAATAATTAAATATAGTGATCGAATATTAATTCGGTCACAAAATTAATGATTGAAAAAATATTCCGTCACTAAGTTATTGGCGGAATATTATTCTCGTCGCTAATTTAGTGATAAAATATTTTTTTGTCACTAATTTTGGGACGGAAATAATTTTCAGTCACTATATTAATAATCGATATAATTTTCAATCACTAAATTAATGATCGAAATAATCTTCGATTACTAATGACGATTAATTTATTTTTCCTATTGAAAATAAATCAATCGTAGTTAGTTACAGAAATTTTTTTCGTTCACTAAATTAGTGATCGATTTTATTTTCGATCACTAACTATCATTATTAGTCACCGATTATTATCGTCTCTAATCGAAAATTTATTTTCTCTATTTTAATATTAAAAAAACATTTATAAATTGTAATAATTTTCCTTAAGAGATAAAAATTGATATTTAAATTGTTAAAATTGTTTTAAAAATCAATAAATTATTATTAATTAAGAAATAAAGGGTTTAGTGACCGAATTAGTGATGGAATACTAATTTGGTCACTAATATAGTGACCGAATATTAAGTTCGTCATTAATTAGTGACGGAATATTGCTCCGTCATTAATTATTGATGGATTATTTTTTCTGTCGCTAAAATAGCGACCGACTTTTATTTCTTTCACTATAAATAATGATTGAAAATATTTTTCATCATTATTTTAGCCATCGAAAAAAAATCCATCATTATATACTTAGAGACGGAATTTAATTCCGTCACTATTTTATTTTCTAAATTCATATGAAATAGGAATTAATGACCAAATATTAGTTCCGTCACAAAAATATTGAGCAATTATTAAATCGGTAACAAATTTAGGGACGGATTACTTTATTCGTCGCTAAATTAGCGACGGATTTTTATTTTCTCACTAAATTAGTGATGAAAAGATTTCCGATGGCTAAATTAGTGAAATAGAGAATTAATTCCGTTAGTGACAAACAATTAATTATGTCAATAATTTATTGACATAATATTTCAGTTACTAAATTAATAATGGAGAATTAATTTTGTAAAATACGAAAAAAAAAAATTATATATGGATTAAATCTTTTAATTAATTGAGATTAATTAGGAGATTAATTGGGCTTAATTAGTGGGCTAATGGGTTAGTTATCTAGTTGGGTTAAATCCATTGGGCTTGGCAGTATTGGGCTTGGGCTAGATTTGGGGCTTGGGCTGAAAATGGGTTTGAACTGGATTGGGTCAAAGCAGATTGGGTTAAACTTGAGCTAACTTAACCAATTCAGTCAATTTAGGTTAGCTTGGCTTAACCATAAGAAGCCGATTAAAATCATCCGAACCCAATCACCGCAAATTTCCTTCTCCTCTTCGTCAAAATCCCAATCGCGCGACTCACGATTTCTTCGCTCATCTTCCTCCACGAGCCGCTGCCGCCGACGGTGGAGGATCAGCCGGTAGGAGAGACGCCGTGCGGCTTGAATCGGGTGAGGGATTGTGATTTCTTTCTCTCCTTCTCCGCACCATCGCCTCTTCTGTCGATTTCTCCATCGCCGTCGTTTGTCTTCTTCGTCAGCGACCACCGTGAGCTCCTCAGTCGTCGCAGTCGCCTTGGATCGTCGATGCCCCTTCGTCGGCGCAAGAGACGATCATCGCAGCCACTGAGCCAGCTCCCCTCTGTTCTGTCGGATGGTGATCTTCTCTGCCCGATCGTCGCCGAAGCAACTAGTCGATGTCGCTGTGCCAGCCATCGCCGTTGCTGATCGGTGATGTCGCCGCCCCAGCTGATCCTTTGTTTCCGAGGTCACAACATCCTTCGCGCAAGTAGATCGGCGACGATGTTGTCGCGGCAGTGAGCTGCCGACATAGGTTCACGATTTCTGTGTATTTTGGGTTTTTGTCGTCGTTTTCCTTTGGATTTAGCTGTGGATTCATCTATTAAGCTTCAATCTATGTTTTGGGCAGTTTGTGGAGTTTGATGGTCGACGGTGAACAAGGGAGAAACATTGCCGGTGGAGATCTAGGATCGATAAGTTTTGTATCGTAAAACTATGAAGCCTTATCTTTGATCGGGTCTTTAGGAACGAAAATCGACAAACGTGCATTATTACAGAACTCTTTTATAGTTTAGTACAAATTTAAGAATTATTCAACTATGCCAGCTCACATATAGAAAGTAAGGGTAACAGAGAAAAAAAAGTATAAATTGCTCTCATGGGACGGCAACAGGTTAAAAAGGAGCAATCTTGAGGGAGTGAAGCGAGTGAGGAGAGGACAATGGAACGATCTCTTGAGTTAGCTGTGGGAGAGGAGGAGAAGAAGATGAGGAAAGCAACTGAAGGGGAGGAAAGGAAGCGAACATGAGAGAGAGAAAGACAGAGAGATAACGAGAGAAGCAAAACTACCACCAGCTTACTGCTTCTAATGAGATATTTTTCAATTAATCATTTGCAGTTTCTTAAATTAATCCTGGAACTCTCCCTCTCTTATTGTCTAATTATCTTAAATATTTTATTTAAAAAAAATAGTGTATTTAGTCTCTCTCCGTTTATTATTACGTTATTATTCTCAAGTAACCTTTTTAATTATTAAAATGGGAAGGTTTTTGGATACTTCAAATGTAATTTAATAAATTGATAAGTTGAATAAATATTAATTATGAGGATAATCATTGAAAAAAATTAGGCAATAATCCAGCTTTATTTACCACTTCTCTCCTTTTTAACTGGCACAAAAGTTAATGAGCTGTTAGTAGTTAATAGTCGTGTATTTCATTTTGCCCCCTAATTTATGTACAAATTAATAAGTTTCATTAAAAATGATGACAATGTTTCGAATCACAAAATAATTTCAACAAAATTAATTTAAATATATTTAAAAAATTTGCATTTTATTGATGTATTATAAGCCATAGGATGAAAGTAAATTATAGGGAGTAAAATGAAAGTTATGTCAAACTATGGAGCCTTATCTTTGATCCGGTCTTTAGGAACGAAAATCGACAAGCGTGCACTATTACGAAACTCTTTTATAGTTTAGTTCAAATTTAAGAATTATTCACCTATGCCACCTCACATATAGAAAGTAAGGGTAACATAGAAAAAAGTATAAATTGCTCCCATTGGGCGGCAATAAGTTAAAGAGGAGCGATCCTGAGGGAGCGAAGCGAGTGAGGAGAGGATAAGGAAATGATCTCTTGAGTTAGTTGTGGAAGAGAAGAAGACGAGGGAAGCAATTGAAGGGGAGGAAAGGAAGTGAATGTGAGAGAGAGAGAAAGACAAACAGATAGAGAGAGAAGCGAAACTACCACCAGCTTGTTGCTTCTAATGAGATATTTTTCATTTAACCCCCTACAATTTCTTAAACTAATCCTGGAGTTTTCCCTCTCTTTTTGCCTAATTATCTTAAATATTTTATTTTAAAAAAATAGTGCATTTAGTCTCTCTCCGTTTATTATTATGTTATTATTCTCAAGGAACCTTTTTAATTATTAAAATGGAAAGGTTTTTGGATATTTCAAATGTAATTTAATAAATCGATAAGTTGAATAAATATTAATTATGAGGATAATCATTGAAAAAAATTAGGCAATAATCTAGCTTTATTTACCACGTCTCTCCTTTTTAATTAGCGGACCTAGCCAAGGTCCGGGTCAAATCCGGACCCGATCTGGAATCGGATCGTGGTCAACGGTCCGATTAATCAGGTCAACGAGTTTGATCCGGACCCGTGACCGGACCGCCTATTAGGCGGTCCAGTCCCGGTTTTTTAAAAAACCGAATCGGAAAACAAAAAAACCGACATTTAAAAAAAAAAAAAATTGGTCGACATGGGCGTGTCGCACAGCCGACACGCCCGTGTCGCTGTTTTCCCGTTACACGACACGGGCGTGTCGCACGGGCGTGTCCGTGTTCGCACAGCCGAGGCGTGTCGTCACGACACGAGCAGTACCAAAATCGGACACGGGCTTTGGACCGAAATACGAGCGTCGACCGGACTTGACGGACCGGACCGGGCCGAGCCGGCGGTTCCATGACGACCGTAGAACCTGGCGGATCGGTTAAAGTCGGTATTTTGTCAACCGGACGACGATCGACCGGACCGCCGAATCCGGACCGTGGCCAGGTCTGAGCGGCAGAAGTTAATGAACTGTTAGTAGCTAATAGTCGTATATTTCATTTTGCCCCCTAATTTATGTACAAATTAATAAGTTTCATTAAAAATGATGACAATGTTTCGAATTACAAAATGATTTCAACAAAATTAATTTAAATATTTTAAAATATTTGTATTTTATTGATGTTTTTATTATGTCAAACTATGGAGCCTTATCTTTGATCGGGGCTTTAGGAAAAAAAATCAGAAAACGTGCACTAAATGCGGAACTATTTTATAGTTTAGTATAAATTTTAAAATTATCCAACTATAACACCTCACGAATAGGAAGTAGAGGTAACAGTGAAAAAAAGTACAAATTGAAGTGATGGAGCTAAAATGCACATCCGGCTATAAATACCCACCGAATGCTCTAATATCAGTTCAAAATATCTCCTTTAGATCAAATGATCTTCTCGGTCGCTTCCTTTGCGATTTCGTTCTCCTCGTCCTTCCCATCGCCGGAACTCGAAGCGTCGGTCGTCTACTCCGTCGAGGTAACTAAATCCTTCTTCCGATCTACAGATCTGGTTTGCTTTTCTCGATTTTCAGAATTCAGATGAATCATTCTGTTCGGTTTCGCATGTCCAATGCGATGGAGTTGGATCTTCGACTTCTCGCTGAAATATTCGTCGATCGTATTTATGATGCATTGGTTAGATGGATAATCTCGTATTTTCGCCGTCTTTATTTGATTTTCGTTGTCGCAAAAGCCCTCTCAGACAAGGATTTCTCGGATAGCGGATCTGTTATGCTGTATTAGTCCATGCATCTTCTCTCTCTCGATCCCTTCCTCTGTCGTTTTCTTCTCCGGTTCTCGAAGGATCGTCTACTCCGTCGAGGTAACTAAATCCTTCTTCCGATCTACAGATCTGGTTTGCTTTTCTCGATTTTTAGATGAATCATTCGGTTCTGTTTCGCATGTCCAATGCGATGGAGTTAGATCCTCGACTTCCCGCTGAAATATTCGTCGATCGTATTTATGATGCATTGGTTAGATGGATAATCTCGTATTTTCGGCGTCTTCATTTGATTTTTGTTGTCGCAAAAGCCCTCTTAGACAAGGGTTTCTCGGATAGCGGATCTGTTATGCTTGTCTGTATTGTCCATTCTCTCTCTCGATCCCTTCCTCCTTTGTCGATTTCTTCTCCGGTTCTCGAAGGATCGTCTACTCCGTCGAGGTAACTAAATCCTTCTTCCGATCTACAGATCTGGTTTGCTTTTCTCGATTTTCAGATGAATCATTCGGTTCGGCTTCGCATGTCCAATGTTGAGTTGGATCTTCGACTTCTCGCTGAAATATTCGTCAATCGATCGCATTTATGACGCATTTTTAAGATGGATAATCCCGTATTTTCGGCGTCTTCGTTTGATTTTTGTTGTCGCAAAAGCCCTCTTAGATAAGGGTTTCTCGGATAGCGGATCTGTTATGCTTATCTGTATTAGCTAGTTCATATTCTCTATCCCGATCCCTTCTTTGTTGATTTCTTCTTCTTGTCCTTCCCGTGGTCGGTTCTCGAAGGATCGCAAGTCGACTCTGTTGAGGGAACGCAATCCGTCCTCCAATTTCTTCCATCGTAGCAGATTTGTCTTTCGGTTCTCAATTTGAAATCGATCTGTTGGTTTGGATTCTCGATCTCGTCGGTTTGAGATAGAATTGCTCTGTTTCGTTTCTCAGTTGCTGGATCCGTAGGTATAACACCATGAACGAAGTGGATGCCCATTGTTGAGTGGATCTTCGATTTCGTATTGATATCATCCATGTGGATGATAAATGGATTGATCAGTTGATTATCTCGTTTAACTGCTTGTTTTATTTGACTTCTTTTTTTCAATAGTAAACAAAAACCTTCTTATAGATTAGGGTTTCGTCAGATGATCGATCTGTTTGTTAGCTTTGATTTCAGATACTGATATTTATTCCCGCCTCAAATAGGACTAAGAATGTCTCTATTTGATTGGCTGCCGTCCCATGATACTCAATGGCGTTTATAATTTATGTTATGCTTTTGTAGCTGTATATAAGTAATATTTTTCTCATTTGATTATTGCAACAGGGTAGGTAATTTATTTGTTGTGAATGATTACATACAAGATTTTAAAATTTGTAATTTACATAATTTTTTGAAAATACATGGCTTCTCCTCATGGTACTAACTTCGTTTCTTTCTGTCCATTTTTTTCGTCGTTAACTATTCTGCTTTTATCATGTTTTAAAAAAATTTCTTCATCATGAAATTGATACTTGTTTTCGCATATATTATCCCTCCAAATAAAAAAACACTGGGTTTAGGATATTGTTTTTTCAACATTAATTTGTTTGGAACATTAAGGCTTGGTTTAGTTTTTTATCTCATTTTCCAGAAAATCATTTTTTAGAAAATGATTTTTCCATAATTTCTAATTTTTCAGAAAATACTTTCTCTTTTTTAAAAATAAAAGTAGAAAATGACAACCAAATATATATTTTTTATTTTCTTAGAAAAATAAAAATGAAAAATGTGACATTTTCCGCTCTCTAAGTTTTTTGTTAGCCACTTAAAATATGATTTAATCCAACACCGACTTATCATCAATGATGTATAGTTTCTATCCCACACTGTGGTACAGTGATAATGTGGTACAGTGATAAATTACTCGGGGAATAAATAAGAGGCTTCCATAAATAAGTCCGGCTTGCTTGTTAATTGGCATCTGTCCGCCTTGCATAAGACATGCCCACAAACTGCCTTTTGTACCAAAAACTGGTACCTCACGTCCTCAACGATCCGTTAGCAGGCCAGAAATAATTAAAACAAATATTTACCTAGGGCACTTGAACACCGACGGGCTGGAATGGCCCATTAAGGTTCCATTAACGAAAAACAGCTATTTCTTAATCGTGCGCCACTGTGGCTCATTTTACTGGTTAATGGGCTACCAAATGGGTTGATATAGACACATTTAGAACGAGCAACTGGGCTAAAAAAGTCCTTTCTAACGTCGATAGGCCGTTTATGGCCCATCAGATTTTTTCATACCGATACGACTGCGACACTAGGTCATTTAATTTGAAACGGACCATTTAATATGATCAAGTGAACCCGAAGAGCCCGTAAGACGGCATTAGGTCGTGCTCGGTCCTTAAAATTGGGGTCGGCCCATTTATCGAGAAGATGGCCCGTCTAACACTCAGCCAACTTACAGCCCATTATTAACCCATCAATTACACAATGCCTATATTGAAGGGCCGTTATTGGGCCACCAAATAATTATTACTGCCATTTAACATTGAACCTTAAAAGCCGATTAACGTTTAATGGACTAATATCGGCCCAAGTAATTTTACTTTCAACAGTTGCAGATCGCTAGTGGGCCCCATATGGGCTAATCGATGGCCCACTCAAATAATGGGTTAAACGTCCCAATGAATAATCACTGAGCTCCTTTTATCACTAGATGGCCTCTAGATGGGCCGATGACAAATATTAAATTTGGTAAACTCGGCCGATGACAGACAATTTGATGGGATCCAGGGGACCGGATGGTCTCCGTATTCAAAAAACGGCTTGGACTAATATCGGCCATTAACGTTTAATGGACTAATATCGGACCAACTAATTTTATTTTCACCCGTTGCGGATCGCTAGTGGGGCCGGCCAATCCATGGCCCTGTCAAACCACAACGATTAATCACTAGGCACCTTTTTACTACTTGATGGGCCTCTAGATGTGCCGTGGACAAATATTAAATTACGTAAACACTGCATTTTTTTTAATGGAACAATCCATTTAACTGTAATCAAA
Organism: Wurfbainia villosa; assembly: GCA_025175895.1. Lineage (NCBI taxonomy): Eukaryota > Viridiplantae > Streptophyta > Magnoliopsida > Zingiberales > Zingiberaceae > Wurfbainia > Wurfbainia villosa. The sequence continues at coordinate 2,947,464 of CM045998.1, read as the reverse complement.
ATAAGAATGCCCACTTCTTGACTTTAAAAATAATCATTTTTTTTTTTCAATATTTAAGTTTCAAATTAAACCCATTTGATCACACATTGGAACCGATTCACTGAAGACAACTTCACCCGACCAAATTTACCTTCGCTTTTGCAATAAATCAATTTAAGAGATGAATATTTTAGAAATGTGGAAGAAGTAAAGAAAATATTTCTCCTCACCTGTTCAATCAGCACGAACATCCTCTCTTCATTTTTCACCCCATTCCCATCACATACCTAGTCAAGCCGATGCATCGGCTTTTCTTAAATTAAATCCAAGTTCGAATCCTATGCATCGGCTTGTCTAACAAACCTGTCACTCACTGTTAAGCTAAAGCCAATTACCTAAAACTGACATGATGTAAATGGAGATTATAAACTACCAAACAAGTCCATATACAAATAAAAAAATATCAACGAATGAAAGGAAAAGGGAACTTTTTTTTTAGTTAGCACCAAATATATATCTGACCTTTTAGCTCGATTAATTTAAAGAATTATCGATTCTATAAAAAAATTTCATCAATCGTCAAGATAGACGAACAGCGATCCAATAATTCAACATTTTGAAGTCCGGTCCCATTTGAGAAAGAATTCTGTTAGACGTCCTACCACTACTGCACTATTACTCTAGGAGCAAATTTAGTCCATGGGAATAAGGGTGAATAAATGAATAATGAGGAAAATGAATAATTTGGAATCGCAGAAGAGACGTGTGCAGAGTTAAAAGAATATTTTAGTCAATAAGAATATTCTTCTCCCTTAAAAATAGAACCAATCTAAGAACAGGTTTCAATGAATTGAACCAATTTAAATACAAAGCCAGTCTGAAGCATCAATATATGCAAAAGTTGAGAATTTGTCAAACTAGCAATCCTCTGTCACCCATCCCAGGGCACTGACGAGAGGAAGGTAAATCACGGAGGGATAAAATCCCTTGATATAGTGGCAAGGTAAGGAGGAATCCATCTGAAGCCAGGGGAGATTTTAGACCCCTCATCCGAAATCGAACCCTGTCCATTATACAAGCAGCACCCTACCTTACCACCGCACCATTCCCGTGGGGACAAAATTGTGACGGGTAAACTTTTTAACATGACTGGCCCCACCCACCGCCGAAGCGGCCCTTCATCAAAAACCCCCGAAGAAATTTTTGGAGGTACAGTACCACGAGTTGATAAGAACATACCTGGGCCGAGTCCAATATCTCAGTCAACAAAATCTACTGGTCAATTGTTACTGAGGAGGGCTCGAATCCGACACCTCCCGTAATATTATATCTCCACGCTAGCCACCAGAACTAAGATGCTTTGATAAACATGTACGGTATGCTTGTTCAATTTATATCAAGTCCATTCTTCTAAAAACATTAGCGCAGTAAAAGAAGACACATCGATTATGAAAACAAAAAACATTGTCTAGATCACCTTAGCTATCACTTTCAACCTAACCCGTAAGTTAATTATAAACAATATTCCAGATGCATATTTTCTTTATTTTGATTGCAATGTTGATTAAAATTCACATTTTATTATAATATAATCAGTGTTATTTAGAATATGAATATGGATAGGCTGCATACTTGACAAATTTATAGAATAAATTGCAAGAACAATCGGCCAACAAATGACGCACAATAAATCTAAGAAGGAAAGAATTTGATAGAACGGAATGAAGATAATAGCAGTTGAGAGAAGGGCATGTACGTACCTGTAATTATCCGAACAGCCAAATCTTCATGACCCAGTGACCTCAGGAATTACTGGAAATTTCTTCATTCATTATGCAAATTGACAAAGTTACACTTTCATGGCCTCCAATTATTATATCCCATTCCTCAACCGAACCATCAATCTAGTTCGTATCGAATTGCAACATGAACTAAAAGTCTAAAATAAATACAATTACAGATTACAGTGGAAGGAAGAGACATGCATCAAAGTATTCGGTAAAGAATGTTCATAGTCCACTAGAAAAGATAAAGAATTCCTGTTGTGTACTAGGGAAGAAAGTCTATTTTCATAACAAATCTTGTCTACTCGAGAATAAAGAAGACGTGTTCTTCAAAATTGCATTAGAGGATCAGTTTAACATGGGAGGAAAAGATGTCGAGAAAAAAGGTTAATCAATGCTATAGTAATTCAATCAGAAAATAAGGTGACCTTCAGGTTTATCAGTCGGGAGGAAGTGGTTTGGAATTGGAGGTAGGAAGCAGCAGGAGACCAGAGGTATATTTAGTTAGAAAATGATACATTCACCATGTAAATCTCCAAACTCAATCCATAAAGTTTCTTCCTCGATTTGTGGCGCTAACAAGTCCTTAAACATAATCATTGATGACATACAAAGATGGAAAATATAGTAATTTTCTCGGCAAACCTTAAACTTCTTTGTTTCTCAATTGAGGTTTGGACTCTAATCCTGAACATCTGAAGTAACTCTTTGGTTTTCATTCTTGTACATCAATCATGTTTACATTGGTGGCAAAGTTAGAAAAAAAATGAAAGCTGAGGCTATGAAGAAAAATTAAAAAGATTCTATCATTCAAATCAAGGAAAGTTAAGGGGCAGAGACTTCAACTTTAGAAGATAAATATACACTTTTTCTATTGGGAAATAGAGTAGTTACCAAGTATACATATTAGTATTCTACCCTAGAAAAGTAATACATTGTATCTCCCCACCCACAAAGAGCGATCTCCTGTGGTTGTTTCCCACCAAGGAGCTTCTTCTCCAATAACTAACACACCCAAATACGGTCGTCGTCTCTATCCTACTAGCCTGAGCACATACATCCCTCTCCTCTTGACTTCTTCCCCATTCTGCTACTTCTTTAGTCGACCCACCAAACCGCCATTTTAATGGCACACGTGAGAAAAGTTTAAAAAAAAACCATAGTTTTGGCAAGAAAAAACTCAGTTTTAGCAATTTATACAAGCTCAAATCAAAACCAATAATTTCATCCCACTTGCAAACCAAAACCAAACCATTAATATGATAAATCAAAGTTTAGATTTAGATCCATTTTGTTTAACAGTTACAGGTTATAGATCCATGCCATCGCTCCTCTCTAGCCTCTTCCAACCCAACTATTTCTCCTCTACTCGACCCACCTGATCATTGTCCTCCCCTCTCCAACATCTTCCTCATAAATGGTAACGTAGTCTTTTAAGAAAATTTTAAAATTTTCTCTATTTCTTCTCAAGTTTAGAAGATCTAAATTGGAATATCTGTCTTCCCTGATAAATAACAAGAAAGAAAGGAAAGAAAAGAAAACTATCTATCTATCTTTCAAATTATATATCTTCTTCTTTCAATATCTATCTCCTACTCTAGTCTAAGGAACAGAGAGTTGTCAATTTCATTTGAGACATGTTCAAATAAGTCAGTATCCCAAAACCTGTACCTCATGCATCTATAGGGTAGGTATATTTGCTGAATTATACATCTCATCTACCACCTAAGAGTGAAGCTCTTTCTTCTCTGTAGATAGAATCATAAATCATCCAAGTCTGAATCGAGCTCAGACAATTCATCTAATTCAAGGGAACCCTATGAAGAAAAGAACAAAACCAATCCTAATACAGACGAGTTTCTACTTTCTACATTGAAAAATAATATTAAATGAAATTCCCAAAGAGATTTCCACATAATACTCGATCTGGAACTTAGAAAACATTAAGCCTTAGATCCTTTACTAACCAGCACTAATGAAACTAGCAATGGGATCAGTAGCAATTGGAGCGGCAGGCAGATCTGTGCCCTCTTCAGATAAAAAGGGATGGAATAAGAACGCTGCCATAAAACGAACAACAACGTTCAAACCTATGAATTTCATCGTGATTATAGTTGCTCGTAGAACAAGGCCTTGAACGCATGAACAGATCGAGAGATCGAGGAACTCAACTCGAGAGGTGGGAAGACATACCATCTTAGGAGTAAGTGATCGGCGAAGCAGAAGAAGAAGCCGTTGATCTCGATCGAACCTCCGTTGATCTCGATCTACAAATCGCAAACATCTATCAGGTTCATGATCGAGAGATCGATCGACATATTCATGAAAGACATGGAGAAGAGAGATCGTTAACGAATCCTTGCTTCATCGGCTTTCAATCTCGATCTAGAAATCGAAAAATATGGATCGCTGCCGCCACAGAGAGAGAGAGAGAGAGAGACAATGAGCGAGAACTGACGAAGTACGGGCGAAACGAATACCATGGGGCCCTTTTATTAGGTTGTCGAGCACGAGCGTGGCACGTGTGAGGCGTCATGGCGGTTTATTAAATGATGTGAGTTTAATTTTTTTAAAAAAAATTGGAGAGTGAAATCATGAGATTGTTTTTAGTTAGATTAAAACCAAACCACAGTAACAAAGACTTATTGCATTCGTATTAGATTCTATTTTCTACTGTACCTCGTATATATTTAAATAAATTTAATTTAATTTTATTATTGCTAATTAATTTTTTTTATTTTTATTTTCTTCGTTTGATGTGTATATTTGTCATCATTTCACATGACCTAATTGGAATCTTTATTGATCATCTAAATACATATCCGTACCACCTTAAATATGTCTCTCAAAACTTTCTTTCAATAGATGCAATATCGATTTTTTCTCTAATATTTTCATTTCTTATTGTATTCATTCTCGTATGTCCGCATATCCACTTTAATATTTTTATCTCTGTAATTTTTATCTTTTGCTCATGTGTTCGAGTCGTAGCACAATATTTAATGTCATATAACATAGCAGGTTTAATCGTTTTTTTGTAAAATTTTTCTTTAAATTTTAAACACTTTACGATCACATAAAATATTCGATACTTCTCTCAATTTCAATTATCTTGTTTATATTTCATGTAAGATATTTTTCTCAATCTCTCCGTCGTTTTACAAAAATAATTTTAAATATCTAAAGTTGTCAATTTCAAATAATTTTTTATCTTTTATCTTAATATTTATTTTATTATGTCTAATATTGTCAATTTAAATTTCATATATCAAAATCAAATAAATTCAAATTCTTACATATTAATAAAAAAACTATATTTATTTACCATCGTACCAAACAACTCTTGCTAAGTCTTAACTAATGGCATTTGATAAGTTCGCGAGGACACTACACGATGGAAATACTAAAAGAGAGCTTCTAAAAAATCCGCAGAAGAAGAGATCATCTCAACCGTCCGATTATGTCGTCATGATCTGATGAAACGCTGAGATTAATTATTCCGGCCGCGGCCGTGGGCGTCGGAGAGGTGGGTGATGAAGTAGAGCGCGTTGCTGGCGAGCTGCCACGCAGCCGTCACCCGGGCGGATCCGTCTGGCTCCTCGGTGCCGAGCTCCTGAAGGCACATGTCCTGGTCGGTCATGGCGGCGCTGACCCAGGTCTGGGCGTCGCCGTCGCCGAACCGCCTCTGAGCCGGCGCGGCCTTGTCGCCGGCCAGGTGGCGGGAGGCTCGGTCGAGCTGGTCGACGGAGTGGAGGAGGAGGCGGGCGCAGTCGCGGAAGGCGGCGGAGGCTGGGAGATGGCCTCGGCGGAGGAAAGCGGCGGCGTGGCGGGCGGAGGAGAGGGCAGAGGCGGTGGTGGTCCGGGCGAAGTCAACGTCGGAAGAAGGGGAGGTGAGAATGAGGGTGCGGACGCAAAGGGAAGGGTAGCGCGCGCGTGAGCAAGCGGAGAGCACGATCGAGGAAGAAGGCGAGGGGGCGGCGGCGGCGGCGCCTGCGTGAGAAGGGGAGGAGGAGGCGCAAGCCAGGAGGATGAGGAGGAGTGCGGCGCCGGCGAGCATCGTGAGCTTGAACAATGTGCACAAAGTGTTCGAGAAAGGTCGCAAGTGAGGCAGTGCAGAGCACTCTGATCGCCCTCACTGTGTATGTATATAACGATTTATAGATCTTCATAATCGGGTCGGACATTCATGATATCGGATCCATTTAAATCGTAGATTATCAGCGATGTAGGCATGTCTAACAGATCGGTTCAATTCGGAATTGAATCAGAATCAATCCGTTAAATTCGAAATCGAAATCGATTCCGAAATCGAAACTGATTTTGGAAGTTCTGATTCGATTCGGTTCCACTTGATTTTGAAACTAATTCTTATTTCAATTTGAATCTGATTTCGATTGCTAATTTAAAAGTTAAAACTCTTAACATGTTAATATGTCTATAAGATTATTTTACGATAGAAAAAAATATGATCACTAACGCGATAAATGAATTTAGAAATTCAAGTTCAAAGAAGATTATCCGGAACTATTTCGAAATCGATCAGGAACCGTTTCAAAATCAATTCGGAATCAATTCGAATTGAATTGATTTCAAAGTTAAAATTTTGAAATTGGAATCGATTCGGAATTGATTTTGAACCGGTTCTAATCGATTCCAACGCCGATAGATCCAAAATCAATTAAAATTAAATCGGAATCGAACCCGAAGAATCGATAAACATAACTTTATTCAAAGGTCTGATTTTGAATCGATTTCAATATCGACGAATCCGAAATCGATTAAAATTGAACCAGAACCGAAAATGAAAAACCAATAAACATAACTTTATTCAAAGGTCTGATAATTTTAGGAGTAAAATAAACGGTGAGCGGTTTGTATCGAGCAAATAATTATTCAAAAAAATTATAAAAAAAATGGCGAGTTGAAAATTAAGTTAGGTTTTCTAGAAGCTTCGTGGGGGAAGCAATGACTTACTTCGAGGATCGTGATCAACGGTATTTAATATCAGATTTCGCCGCGAACAGTGTGCTGGTTGAAGGTTATACATTGATAAATAAATGGAACTATTTGTTCAATGTCTTGGGCGAGGAGAACACACAGCTGGTCTGGTCATGGACGGTTGTTAAAGATAAGATGGATAAGCTGGCAGGGCCGGTCTTGGGCCAGGTCAAAATATTTTAGAATTTATTTTAATTTTTTATCGGGATTCAAAAAAATTTAGAATCGTTCATACCAACAGTACATGGATCATGCTTCAGATTGAATCTGCGTTATTTTTGAGTCGGCTTAAACATATATAGAGCTAGGAAAACGAATAAAATATTCATGAATAAATTGAGTGTTTACTTCGATAAGAATTCGTTTATATTTATTTAATATATATCAAAGTCAATTAATAAATAAGTTTCAATAATTTAATAAATTAAATAAATAAACTTGAACACATATATATTCGACTTGTTAATGTTCGTAAACCGTATTCATGAACATTGATCGTGAACAGTATTTATAAACAAATTCATTTATAAATTATTTATACACATTTATAAATAAGAATTAAAATATTAAAAATATAAAATAAACAAACAAATTTAAATTAAGAGTTTGATAATATTTAAATAAACTGAACTTAAACAAATTTAAATCAAATTTGAATCGAGCTTGATTAGAAGCTTGATACTCGATAAATAAGCGAAGCTCAATCTCTAAGATATAAATTAAGTCAAGCTTTAATAGATTTTTCAATAGCTTGATTAATTTTAAATTTGGTTTGGCTCAGTTTAATTATCTTATTAAATAAGTCTGAATATGGTAGATGTTTAACTTGATTTAACTTGACTCATTTACAACCATAGAGTCACCTCCACCCAATTTATTGTATGGATCCGTCTAAATTAGATTGGATCATAGATGATTTGATTTGATTGTTTTGATACGAAGAGAGCACTAATCCACATGAGTATGGGTGAACAATCAGTTAATAACTGAATCGATCGAACTAATTAAATCAAAATCGAATAAATTATTATTTTTTGAACAAACTGAACCGACCGAACATTTCAACAAAATCAAACAAATCGAACCGATAAAAAAATGATTAATTATGTTGAACAACGAACAAATCGAATTTTTTATTATCAAACAACTAATATTTTTATATCAATCGACTAATTATAGTCAGTCGACTGATGATAATAAAGATCGTAGGATTTGATACAATCAGTCGACTAATTTGTATTAATCAATCGAGTGATATGACAAATCAATCAACTGATGGACTCCATTTCAATTTAATCAATTTAATCGATTATTTTCGTTTTAAAATCGAAAATGAACAAAATAAACTGATATTTTTTTAAAACCCCAAATAAACTGAATCAAAAAGTTCGATTCGATCAATTTAACTGATTTTTTGCTCACCCTTGCACATGATTCAACATAATATATACGTCAATTTTCATGATCAACTTGATTTTGACCCACGAGATTGAATCGTAGAAAATTGTCTCCACGGAGATGACGTAGTGGTTAAAGTACGACGGTACTTGTAGAAGTGGCATGGATCAATTCCGGAGAAGATTTAAAATTTTTTTCTAGATTAAGATGACTCTTACGTGTCTTGGCTACTATATCAAAGCTCATAAGAACCTCCATGATTTATCTCCCTCATAATAGTCATAGGATAAGCCGACGAAAATCACTAGGTTGACGCTTCCAACTATTTGTAGTAAAAAGTTGGACAATAACGATATGTTTCCTTGGATTTGATTCCAAATGCTAAGGGTGTTTGATCTAAGGTAATTATTGATCACTTATTGGGTCACATGATTTTATTTTTTTTAATTAAGTATTGAATGATAATATAGTATATTATCTCAGAAGAGAAATTTTTTATTTGAAAATTATTCATGATAATTTAATAAAAATTATGTATGAAAACATGAATCAAACAAGTGTTGACAGAGTATTCGGTCTCAATGGTTATAATAATTGTATAGTTAAAAGAGACTAATGAGGGAACAAAGCACCCAGAGTAAGGGATACAGTTGTCTCCACGGGGATAACTATTGGAGTATTAAAAATATAATCAAAATTTTACATTGATAATATATGAAAAAGATCATGTGCTTATAAGATGAAAAAATATCTTCATTGGTATGAGACCTTTTGGGTAAAATCCAAAAACAAAATCATGAGAGCTAAGACTTAAAGTGGACAATATCATATTATTATGGAGATATGTAAATCTTATAGGAACTAATAATTGGTATCATAGTCATGGTCCATGTCAAACCATGAACCTCGAACGAAGGAAGTTGAGCTCTCATGTTTGGATCAAGAGAATCATATACTAGAAGTCCAATGGACGGGAGGATCGAATAATCAGAAAGTTCTTGATCCGTATACCGGACAATCGACAGAAATCCAACTAGCGTCGTGAAGACAAGGCTTAGCGAAGATCGATGATGGCCGAGGATCGGACATCAAGTAGAGGATATCCTTCGAGGACGAATAGACTTGAGGAGGGTCAATGTGGCCCTTTGTTTGAGAGGAGATTAGAGTATTGGAAATACAATCAAAGTTCTACATTGGTAAGACATGGAAAAGATCATGTGCTTATAAGATGAAAAGATATCACCATTGGTATGAAGTCTTTTGGGTAAAACTCAAAAATAAAACCATGAGAGCTTAGGTCCAAAGTGGCTAATATCATATCATTGTAGAGATATGTGAATCTTATAAAGACTAACAATAACGTGGTGGTTAAAACACAGCAAAATTTACGGATAAGACAATGATCAATTCCGAAAAAGATCTAAAATTCTTTTCTAAATTCAGATGACTTCCATATATTTTAGTCATCATATTAAAATTTTTTATCATTTATCTTTCTCATAATAACCGTGCAACGGATTCCAATCTTTACTAACAACATCCGTTCGCCTATCCCTGTATTTGTATAAAACTAGTACTTGTAGGAATCGATTTCCATATGATTCTCGTTAATTTAATTTTTATTATATTGCTTTTACTTCTCTTTCTTCCTACTATCGGAGTTTGATTTGAGCGCGAAGAGACATCACCCAGATCAATCTTTCAACTCTCTCCTAATTCTTTTCTATCTACAAAAAGGAGAGCTTGTGCGCTGCAGTCCAAAAGGAGCAATTTTTCCTCTTCGACACTAGTCAAACCACTCGCCCGAACATCTGTCTATTTGTTGATTTGAGGACAACTCGATAGTCGACCCGCTAACCCGATAAGCAAACTGATCGGGTAGAGGAGTTGAACTCAGTTGGCTTGTTGAAGTGAAAGTCCACCTAATCAGTCATCTTTATGCTCTATTATGCTTTCATATATAACTATAGCAATGGAAAAGAGAAAAAGAAAAAATATTATAAAAAAAGAAGGCTAGCTTGCTATTGTGGCTAAGCTATCGTAGTCGCCACCGAGTCTATCGCCGTGGCCTACCTACCATGAGGTCATGAAATTGGGATTATTGTCCTCCGAGATAGCTAGATGGTAAACATAAGATGACGTTTGTGAGGATGTTCGAATTCGAAATCAGACAAGAGGTCTAAAATTCCTCCTGGACTGAATATCCTTTCTTGCATTTACCACCGAATTAATGGGTCAAAGGCCCACCCCCACGATTTACTCCCTCATAGTGGCCGAGGGGTCGGTCGGTGGGGGCCGCTAGGTTGTCGGTTCTAATCTTTTGCGATGAAATTGAAATTATTTGGGTGCACCTAGAAAAAATAAGAAGACGTTTGATTGATGGGTTTAGAAAAGAAGAAATGAATATAATATTTGATTAATGAGTTTAGAAATTAGAGGAATGGAATTAGGAATGGATAAAATTCAAAGGGATTGTAGATTTAGGATTCATTTTCATCGTCCATCGTCGTCTTCATCATATCATTGCCGTCGTAGCCTATCGCCCGTCATCACCCATCGCTTGCCGCCCATTGCTCGTCGCCCGATGACATTGCCCGCGTCAGCCACAACCGTCGCTGCCATAGCCCATCGTTGCCGACCACCACTGTCACCTGCTAACGTCGTCGTCGATAGTCAGTTGCCACCTTCGCCATCGACAATCATACTTAATCTCAATTTATAAATCAAGCAACGGTATTTGAATTATTAAATCCATTTTCATTTCAATTTTCTATAAAATTCATTCTCATTCTTATTTCCGCGCTCAAACCAAACCAAACCAAACGACATCTAAGATTGTTTGAGATGGTCAACATTTTCTCTTTTCCTTTTTCCTTTTCTATATTTTCCATTTTCCAAAAAATAACTTTTCTATATTTTTCAAAAAATACTCTCTCATTTTTTTTAAAAACAAAAATAGAAAACGTCAACCAAACACACACCGCATTTTCTCATTTTTCTTAGAAAATAAAAATAAAAAAAAAAATCCACAAATCAAATGTTATCTTAGTTTCCTCCCGTTTTAAGTAGATTAAAAATAAGAAGAAAAAAAAGTATTTGGATTCTCAGGTAATTTATCCTACTTCCATTGTGTATGAACCCATGTATTTCTTGCCTATAAAGCAGGCAATGGTAAAGTAAACTAATTAACCATCAATGAACACTGTAACCCCAAAAAAATCTCCATTACCAGGCAGTTATATTCTCTGCTGTTCATTTGACTAAAGGAATATTAGCAATGGGCACAAATAAAATGTATTTGGTTCAAATTATAATGTATATTTTGATTATATAATTATTAGATAATCATATTGGGAAATTAAACATAACATATATTGTTTGAAGTAGAATAAATTTATTTGTTTGAAAGTTTTAAATAATCAAATAATTTAATATTTTATTATATTACTCATTCAATTATAAGACTCTGTTTATTACAAAATATATTTATTTATGGTCGTACCGTTATCGTCCAGTGAGATGACAACGAGTGACTACCGATAATTGCGTCGACAATTGATGTTGATGGTCGCAATCGACAATCGATGATAGGGATTGACACTTGACGACGACGACTAGCGACCAATGACAATCGATCGGTGATCGGCGATTGGTGACAACCGACCAGTCGACGATCGACAACCGATGACCGTCAGTCGTCGATCGCTGGTCACTCGTCGTCGATCGCTGGTCATCCGCCACCGATCGTCAGTTGTCGATCGACCACCGTCGTCGTTGATTGGTGACCGACCGAACGACGAGTGCTGATCGATGGGCCAACGGCGACGACCGACTGGCCTAGCTGATCAATTAGGATTTTAATTATATTATTAATTTATGTATAATCGAATTGCTATTTAATAAATTGATAAGGATATTTTTATCTCAAATGATAAAAAATGAAGAATATTTTTTTTAAAAAAAATCCATAATCAAGGAAATCAATAAAAATCAAGTTTTTCAGAGATTTTTTGATTCCCCATACATAATTCTTTTGTTGATGTGGCAAGATGTGTCGAATATTCATCGTGACTTAATAATCGTTCAAAATCAAATAAAATTTTTATTGATAATCTTAAA